>JBBBDQ010001916.1:1945000-2005000 GCA_037127315.1 Ascarosepion bandense | reverse complement strand
CGAGCAATGATTAGGTGTTCGAAAGAATGGCAACCAAAAGAAATTTAATACTGGGCATCAGGAAGAGACAATTGAAGTTCCTGGGACATGCAACAAGGAAGGAGAGCTCGGAGAACCTGATACCGACAGGCCAGATAGAAGGAAAAAGAGACAGAGGAAGGCAGCAGATAATATATTTGCAAGGCCTGATCAAGTGGATGACGGAACGGGGGTTACAAGGTGTAACAAGAGAAAACATACTAGGAACCACCAGGAATAGGTTAGACGTGGAAAACCATTATCGCTCTACGTCCTGAAAGGACAGGGCACAAAGAAGAAGAAGACCTAAATAACATTCTGATGATTTTCACCATTTTCTTTCTTCTATGAAGCTCAGATTTTATGGTCTTTTTTAAAGATATATATTTTTTTAATACCTCACTTTTAACATTGAAGATTGTCACATTAATTATGACTCAAACAAACAGAAATTTAATATCTGTTTCGTTGAAATTATTCCCGCTATTTATTTTATTGTATTTCAATTTATTTTTTCTTGGTTCTCTGCTAGAAACCATTTTCTTTTATTGGTGGTTAATTGCTAAAAAAACTGATCGTTCTTTAATTTTTTTATGCTACCTTTTAAAATAATGGCTTCTGACATTTCCGAAGATTAAACCTTTGAACTAAATTATCACACATTGGTTCTTTCTCGATAATTTGATAGATTTTTTTATGCAAATGACAAATGTCATTCGTCAGAACCATCGAATATATGTGGGCTTTAACAATTCACACATACAAACACACAAATATATATATATATATATATATATATATATATATATATGTATATATGAATAAAAAAACTGTACTGAGCCGACGCGTTACGTCATCTGGGGTACTTTATCAAGACAACGTCTTGATAAAGTCTCCCAGAGGACGAAACACGTCGGCTGAGTACATTTTTCTCCTGTTTCTTTGTTATTCACTTCTCTTCTACAGACAATCTCAATCTAAAAGAATATATATATATTTTTTTTTTTTTCATTAATTTACTGCTAGAAAGGCATTTTAAGCAAACAGTGGGTTTTGGGGCAAAAAGGGATCAATAACGATATAGAGACATAGCATTAACCCTCTAGGGCCATTCGTATCATATTTGATACAGTATTTCCCTATAAGGAAACATTTGGTATTTCCCTATAAGGAAACATTTGGTATTCATTGACTGAGCAGTCAGTACTGCTTTCATTTGAAATTTATAAAATATTTCTCTTAAAAACATTTTCAGGAAAATATTTCTTTCAAGGCTTGTTTTCATACTGTATCAAATATGATACGAATGGCCCTAGAGGGTTAATATGAAGTTTGTCACTTAGCCTGAGAGTGTTATTTCAACCATGATGTCGACTTCAAAGTTTCGTGAAGGCATTATTGTGATGTTTTCACTCTTCAGGACTTTTGTTTTACTGCTGTTGCTTCCCAGTTTTATTCTCCATATTTATATGAGGTTTGGTATGTTTGATACTTTTGTATGTGACTGATTCATTCTGCTTGATGAATGTTGTTTCTTAAGTGATGTTTGAATTGCAAGTGATTAATTGCTTTTTATTGCTTTTTATTGCTTTTTGTTGCGTTGACTCCTTTTCAGCGTGTTTAAGTGTATTCATAATTAATTACTTCATATTGGGTTGATCTCTGTCCATGATTTTGCGTTGACGTCTTTTTACTGTGTTTGGTCGACCTTTTTAGCGTGTTAGTATTTATACCCGCTTAAATTATTTTTGCCCATTATCAATTGTTTGTGTTAGTGTGTGCATGCCTGTTAGTTATTTTTGTATTATTTGTCGTTTCGTGTGCGGTTTTCTTCTAGTTAGTGACTGTTGTATTATCTTCTTCTTCTTCTATGTGCCATGTCCCTTCAGGACGTGGTCGATCATGGCTTTTCACGTCTCCCTATCCTTAGTGGCTCTTAGCATGCTTTCTTCTATTACCCCACACAAACCCGGCTCTGTCATTCACCTGCTCAGGCCCTTCAAATATATCCTCTTCTTTCCTCTGTTTCTTTTCCTCTCAATCTGACTGTGAGATTCTCCAAATCTTCCTTCCTCATCACATGTCCCAAGAACTTCAGCTGTCTCTTCCTGGTGCTTCCTTTTCGTTTTCATTCTTTCTAAAACCTCATCATTGCTCACATGCTTGATCTATGATATTCGTATCTACTTAATCATTTTTTTCCTTCCTTTGTCTTCTGTTTTTTTTTTTCGTGATTGTATGTTTATCTAAATTTGTTTATAAATGGAACTGTGTCTGTGTGTGTGTGTATCCGTTACCTATAGACTCCGAAACGGCTGAACCGATTTTCTTGAAAATTTACACAGTTGTACTATAAGCGTCTGCGAGTGTTCTTCGCTAAGTTTTGTGTCGAGGTACCCCCGATAAATATCGAAAATCGAAAAAATCGGGTTACAGAAGGAGTGGTCGGATTTTAATCAAATTTTATACACTCATAGACAAAGACATAAGTAACGATATTCAGAAGTTTCAAGGTTGCAGTTCTTACAATAGCGCAGAAAATCGATAATATATATATATAAATCGATACCAGGAAATCAAAATTTGACTTACATCCATTCATTTTTTTTCACTCTACGGTTTTGCTTTAACTGGAAACAACTATTGCTTTTTAGTCTTTCGTGCCAACGTTTAAAGAGTCTGAGCTCCAGGACCATGGATTAGTTTTAAAGCTTTCATTACAACCGAGCAACGCCGGGCTAAACTGCTAGTGAAATTATATTTGTACGTGATTGTTCTCGGGTTGCGTTTTGTGTCTTGCGTTATATATATTTTTGTTATATATATATATATATATATATATATATATATAGAGAGAGAGAGAGAGAGAGAAAGAGAGACAGAGAGACAGAGAGACAGAGAGAGAGAGAGTTTTCATTCATCTCGGAGGCTCCACAAGTTCATAAATATTCTTCTACTCTAAAGGGCTATACTAGGGCTATTAAATTTACTATTTCGTGTACACCTAAAGCAAATACTCTTTTTGTCCCAAGATTACCTTATTTCTTGCACTTCTTTATTTTCATTGCCTTCTTCTTTCTTTCTTTCTTTTTTTTCTTTCTTTCTTTACTTTTTTCTTCTTCCCACTTTTCTAGCACTTTTCTTTTTTTCTTTTTCGTCTTCATTTTCTTTTGCAGTTTTATTTCTTCTTCTTTGCCAAATTTTTATTCCTTCTTTTTCATCTTTTTTTCTAGCTTTTCTTCTGCTTCTTCTTCCTTTCTATTTCAGTTCTTTTTTTCTTCTTCTCTATCTCTTTTATTTCTTCTCCTCATTTTGTAATCGTTTCTTGCGTCTTGATATCAAAAGAAAACAAATCTTTTCAAGACTACAGATGTTCCTTCATTTTCTAAACCGTTTCATTGGTTGTCTCAATTCTTTCTATTTCCAATCTTTTTATTCGCGACAATCCGAATTCTTCTTGAAGAGGGGCAAACAATCGTCATACTTTAACTCTTTTCCAGTTCTTTAGCCAGAGTCTAACTTTTCGTTCTCTTTCCATGTCTCTTTATGGTCTGCTATAGCGATGATATTCACTATCTTTGGTTTTTCATTAGATTATAATAACAAAATCTGGTTTGACTTGGGTAATCCTACCGAATTCCAAACTTCTAAAAACGTCAATTTAATTCTGTTCTCTGGAACATTTTCAGATTAGTAGATTAGTTGTTATCGATGATCGATTTTACTATATCTGTACATTTTCCTTGTGATCTGAAGGAAGAATTATGCGTAAGGTCTACCATATCAGTTTCCTTGTCCGACACTCTCGAAAATGGATGGGTTAGTATCGGTAGATGACAAATCGACAAACTATTTTTTCATTTTTATTTTCTTCGACAGACTAGTTCGTACGCATGGCATTTGGCTATATGACTTAACATGTGTCCTTTGTATAATTATCAATGTATAGATGATCTAATTCTGTTCTTTTATTCTGCCTATATTCTCTTTTAGCTAGTTTGCAGTTCCGCATAGGTTGTTCAAGGATAGAGAGAAACAAGATTTCCTTTCTCTAATTACATGTCCTCTGCGTAACCCTTTCATGTTAAAGTTTGATACTCCATGGTTTCTTTCCTTTGAAATTTCTTATTTAAATTTTTCCTTTTTTTCATTTTCATAGTTTCGTCGTTTGTTTATCTCTTTGTATGGGGCGTAGATTTTAAAAATTCCATTAGAGTAAATTGAGTGCTGCATTTAATCATGATGAGGACGCTGTAACCTTCTTTTCTCTTTGCACAGAATATGTTCAGATAATATTTATGCATTATTATTAATAGTAGTAGTAGTAGCTGTTCTTTGCTTATGGTAACACGTGAGTAGTATCGTAATAACCAGTTTATTGATAGAATTTAAAAGAATATCTGTTGTTCTACGTTTTCTTGTTTAAGATCAATATTTTTGGAATGATACATTAGAAAAATAACATTAAATCATGTTGTTGTTGCATGGTTGTCACAGATATAGAGTTATAGTTACACTACGTGTTTACTAAATAATATCCAACACATATAATCTAATATAATTCTTACACTAGCAAAAACTAAAAGCGAAGCCACTTCTGGATGCAAACCTAGAATTCGAATTTATTTTATTTATCCTCATTTGCTTCAGGTAACGCTTTCTCTTCACGAGATTTATATGTTAATTGATCTTCAATTTTTAGGAATTTTGCAAGGGTTTTCGCTAGAAACACGGAAGAAAGTATTGGATTGCTATGTGTTGTCCATTCTTCAATATGGTAGTGAATGCTGGACAATATCATCGAAGATGACGGAAAAAATTGAAGCAAATGAAATGTGGTTCTACTGAAGGATGCTGCAAATATCATGGATCGAGCATGTGAGCAATGATGAGGTCTTAGAAATGATGGAAACAAAAAGGAAATTAATATTGAGCATCAGGAAGAGACAGCTGAAATTCCTGGGACATGCAATGAGGAAGGGTGGCTTGGAGAATCTGATACTAACAGGCCGGATAGAGGGAAAAAGAGACCAGGGAAAGCAACGGATGGCATATTTGAAGGACCTAATCAGGTGGATGACGGAACGAGGATTGCATGATGTCACAGCAGAAGGCGTGCTCAGAGCCACCAGGGATAGGGAAACGTGAAAAGCCATGATCGCCTACGTCCTGAAGGGACAGTGCACATAGAAGAAGAAGAAGAAGAAGAAGAAGAAGAAGAGAACGTAAATATTAGCCGTTTTCTTATAAGAAATCTTTCGGCATTTATTGACCGAGCAGCTGTGGATTAAAATTTTTATAATCATGAAACACTTTTTCAGAGAAATGTGTTTCTCCCGTTCACTCGTTGTTATCCAATGATGGCGGAAAAGGGGAAATTGGGAGAGAAAATGTGTGGGGAACGAAGAGATAGAGGTAGAAAGAGAAAGAAGGGGTGTAGAAATAAAAATAAAGAGCGTGGTTGGAGAGAAAGGGAGAGATATTGTAATGTTTCTTAAAGAGAGGAGTATAAAGAAAAGAAAATTAACAATAATGACAGAAAAGGTGAAAATAGAGAGGAGTAAATGAGAGGGAAGAGAGAGAGAGAGAGAGAGAGAGAGGGAGTAAGAGAAATAAATAGAGAAATCCTGGAGGATTAAAAGAAACGATGTTGTTGGTTGGTTGTTTTGATGGCTTATCAACCTCGGCGGGTCATTTATTGCTAACTAAATTTTATTTATTTATTGCTGGTAATACCTTTTTCTTTAAACAATTTATTGTTGTTTTTATATAAGCTTTGTGTCTAGTAATACTTTTTTCTTTTCGAGTATCAAGATTCATTAGGGATTTGTTATTTAAACCATAACTGGAGGGAAGGGACGGATTAATACCTTTCCCAAGGGTACCAGTGCTTAAGTGAATGCAGGTTATTCAACTGGAATTCGAACTCAGCTCGCCGATTTCTCTTTCCGAGCCGATATCCATTACACCACAACGCATATCCGTCAGTAAATGCTTACAACACCTGGTATTCCCAAGCGGTCACCCATCTAAGTACTGATCGAGTGAGAACCGGTGTATTCAACATGATATGGCCGTAAGCCCTAAAAGAAACGAAAAAAAAAAAAAACGAGTAATCGTAATATTATAAAGAAAAACTCGGTATTCATTGATCGAGCAGCCGGTATTATTGGCGTTTGATGTTTATAAAATCTTTCTCTTAAAACAATTTTTTCAAGGAAATAGGTTTCTCACGTCCAATAGCTGTTATAGATCTTTCCTGTATTCTTTCTTAAGTTTTTTGTTTACCGTGGCGTCGGATCTTAACCATAGTGTTATTTTTTTCTCCGATTCTCATGTGATATTAATTTTAGTTTTTTCTGTTGTTAAAAGCTCTCTAGTGATGTCATTTCTGTGATTTGGTACAGTTTGTAATCCTGTAGCGCCAGTCCACTTAATTTCTAAGAAGTATGGTATTTACCAAAACCTCCAGGATTCATGCTCTTAAAATTTTTTATTGTTGATTTGAAAAAGTGATTGTATACGGCTTACAGTCAATTTATATCTGAACTGGTTTGTCGCTGGGCACCACATTCATATAAAACTCTCGATCTGATTAGGCTATCTAAGTACATGAGTAGCATTTTCTGGTTAATGATTTGATTTTGTAGTAATGTGGGAAGCTATCGCTTGCACAACCTATTCTATAATCATTTGCAGTTCCTTTCATATTAAACTAGCAGTATACGCCGGCGTTGCTCGGGTGTAATTAAAGCTTTAAAACTAATCCATGGTCCTGGAGCTCAGACTCCGCCTAAAGAATATTTGTGTGAAGTTTGGTGAGCATCGGATAAAAATAGTGGATTTGTATAAAAGACATACAGATAGATAAACACACACACACACACACACACACACACACACACACAAACATCTTGCCTTTTATATATATATTATCGATTTTCTGCACTATTCTAAGAACTGCAACCTTGAAACTTCTGAATATTGTTTCTTATGTCTTTGTCTATGAGTGTATCAAATGTGATTAAAATCGGACCACTCCTTCTATAACCCGATATTTTCGATTATGGATTTTCGATATTTATCGGGGGTACCTCAACGCTTATAGTACAACTGTGTAAATTTTCAGGAAAATTGGCTCAGCCGTTTTGGAGTCTATAGGTAACGGACACACACACGCACACAGACAAAGTTCTATTTATGAATAAGTTTAGATTTATTATGACTGACTCATGCACCAAGATATTTTGATTATGGCGATATCACGTTGAAACACCAATTCACATACGTCCAATGTAGTTAAGCAACGTCGAATCTGGTCAGTACATATATGATTGACCATTTGAGAATACCAGGTAAGTTTGGATATGTGGGTAGTATAATGGATAATGGCAAGAAATAGTTAATCGGAGTGCTGAGTTCCAATTGCCGTTGTGTTTCTTATATTTACTTACGCGTAAATATCCGTGTGAAGGTATGTATCTACCTTGTCCCTCAGTTATGGGTTAATTAGTAAGACTTGTATTCCTAAAACCATATTTAATAAAAAATAATAAGAAATATTCTTACATTCTCAAAAAATATTTCCTGGCTTTAAATAACCTGCAAAGTTGATAAACTATTGTAAACGAATCAATCAACGAAGTTATTTGAGATATTTGGCATTTACTAATTAAATATAGTGAATTTACTTACGATAGTTTCAGTGTAGGTACCGTCATTACTTTTATTCAAAATACCAGATCATACTGTAGCGATATCAGTGTCAACCGATTACTTGTTAAATAGAAACTTGTGAAAGAGGTTACAGAAATAGTTTCAGCAGGTTTTTGTCCTGATTGTTACAAGGTAAGTTACTTGAACTTCACAAGAACCATGACAAACGATCCTGATAAAGGAAGTCACTGAGTGGAACAAAAACCTTTAGTAAGACAAAAAATGAGAAGACCAAAAACGCTGTCTCTATAAGACAGTGGTCACTAGCAGCCAAACACAGTGATACCCACAGAGAGCTGACAGGGATGAAGGAGAGACCACTTGCTGCGACGCGAAAAAGAAGACACGCCCGTTAGACTGTTCGCCCCCTCGTCTCCGCATACATTTCTGCCTCGCTCGTCTGCAGCAGAAGATTAGAACAGGATAACATTTGCTTACTGCTATAATCGGCTCATGGTTTTATTACGTGAGTAACGATCTGGAGTTATTTTTTATGTCACAATGCGCTTGACTGGAAGTAACTATGAGAATGAACCTGGTGCCTCGTCTGAACTACAATGATACAATAGTTTCTGTTTGAGAAAAAATTATTTTAAGTCTTATTACTTAGAGTACTTGTTAAAGGAGGTTGATTTTTTGCTCAAGAATATTCGTATCCCAAATATGATTATCAATGCCATCAGAATAGTCACCTCTCCTCATCAATGACCTCGAGAAGTACACAGGATCGCTGTTTTTCTATTAGCAGAATCGTTTGGGATGTAGTATGTTATGCTTAAATACTCCTGAAATATAAGGCTAATTGAAAAAGTTTGTCTGTTTCTCTGATACGATTCTACAAGTTTGTCAAAGAATCTCAAGTATAAACCAATGTCCATTTTGATTAAGTAAATACAAAGGCAGCCTTTTTGAACTTATCTTCCGGGCAGGATAACCCAGACAGCGAGCGAAAGAATTTTTCTGGCTGCTTTTAAGAATATAAGTTCATTTTTTTTCTCTAAAGGTAAAGCAAAACTTGTTTGGAAGTTCGTCTAACTCGTAGTTTCCCAACATTTGTGATAACGCCCAAAGGTGGGTGATTTCAACTGTTCGGTGGGTGATGAAGAACTGAATAGAAAATGGTGTGCGATTTGAAATTTCGGGAGGCGATATAGGATTTTGAATATTAAAAGTGTATTTCAATATATGCTACCTGAAAAAATAATTAAGTCGGGGTTTTTGACAAAATACAACGGAGAATCTGTAATGTGATCGATACCGATTTGGCTGACTGCCTGCAGTGACTCTCTCACCGGCGTGATGTGGCTTCCTTGTGCCTCTTCTATAAATACTTTCACAGCTTCTACTCCGATGAACTTAGATCACTGGTGCCCCGAGGTATGAATTTGCACGAGATACTAGATTAGCAACTAGGTCCCACTCTTTTACAGCGAAACAGATAAAATGTAACCGCAATTTCTACTCTAACAGCTACTTATCTCGCACTTCCTGCCTGTGGAATCCCCTTCCGTATACTTGCTTTCTCGAAAGCTACAATCCCCAGGAATTTAAATGTAAGGTGAATAGACACCTCTTATCACACTAACTCGTATACATTCTCTCAAACACTCTTTCCATATACCCAACCCCCATCCTCGGTATCTTCATCCGTCTATCACCCACCTTCCGAGATTTCCTAAAACTAACCACTCTTTCTTATCACCTTCCCCTATGTAACCCCCTACGCAATAGTGGCAGTGGAATGCCTTGCTTGGGGCGAAATGATGAAAGAAATGCAAAGAAACTATATAAATAAATAGACGGCGAATTAGGAATAACTTAATCACATTCCTAGATAAGATATAAATATCCCCATAAACAACGAATATTTTGGTATTCTGAGATACGGTAGTATTTAAACTATTTACATTGTTCGGACTATTGTTCTCATATTTATTGCCATGTTTATGACGTTTCGGCCGATGTACGCTCAGGTCTACTTCACGTGCTAGGAATTTCGAACCGAACCCTTTATTTCGATTACTAAGTTATATCATTCTAATTCCATGTGCAATGCCACTTCTGGTAGCCATGTAGTTATCTCCCTTTAACATAATTCTCTAAGTTATTTGGTCACCAGTACTGTAGCCTGGTATTGAACTCACAGTTTTGGGGTCAAGTTACCAACGTCTACATCCACTGGGCCGAACACGGCTGACACGTTACATGACAATAAAAATGAGGACAACAGTCCGAACAATGTAAATAGTGTGAACGAATATTTTGGTATTTTCTATAGTTTTAAGAAAGATCATTAACATTCAAATAGTTCTTCAGATGAAATAACATTTTTCTGATATAAAACAGGTAAGATATGACTAAGATTATACAAAAATGTTCGCTGATTTTTTCTTAGTCGCTAGTAGTGTGCATTCATGTAAATTTTATTGTTATGAGTATAAATCGTTTAATACTTTGTCAATATTTGCAACGCTAACTCTAAGCATAAAACTATGTTATATACATCCTTGAGCAAATTAGTTGAAACAACTGCTTTAGTTTCATTTCTTTAAACATACGGTCAGTGTTAGACTCACTGGAGTGACAGCGTGTAATCAATTTCTACTTTTTCCTCATATTACGTCATATACAGTAGTGTGCAGTAATAATGAATCCATTTTCGGAAAGTAAATATGTTATGGTGCTGTCCTACGAGGAATGAACTCTTCCTCTGACTACATATAATTATTTGCATGACTTCCGGAGGACACTTAAGGGCCGTTGTACGGCAGTACAGTACGACAGCTTCTTCTTCTTCTTCTTCTTCTTCTTCTTCTTCTTCTTCTTCTTCTTCTTCTTCTATGTGCCCTGTCCTTTCCGGATGTAGACGATCATGGCTTTCCACGTCTTCCTATCCCTGATGGTTCTTAGCACGCCTTCTCCTGATACACCATGCAATCCTCGTTCCGTCATCTACCTGATTACGTCCTTCAAATATGTTATCCGTTGCTTTCCTTTGTCTCTTTTTCCCTCTATCTGGCCTGTTAGTATCAAGTTCTCCAAGCCATCCTTCCTCACTGCATGTCCCAGGAACTTCATTTGTCTCTTCCTGATGCTCAATATTAATTTCCTTTTCATTTCTAATACCTCATCATTGCTCACTTGCTCAATCCACGATATTCGCAGCATCCTTGTGTAGAACCACATTTCAGTTGCTTCAAGTTTTTCCTTCATCTTTGATGATATTGTCCAGCATTCACTGCCATATTGAATAACTGACAACACATAGCAATCCAGTACTCTCTTCTTTGTTTCTAGCGAAATTGTCCTCTTTCTTAATACTTTGCTCAACTTCTGGAATGCTTCTTTCGCCATGCCAATTTGCCTTTGGATCACTGTGTCACATTTTCCGTCTTCTGTTATAACACTTCCCAGGTATTTACATTTTTTACCTGCTTGATTCTAGCGTCCCCGACCTCTATTTGGCATATTGGGCTGCACTTTTTGCTGATGACCATGCATTCAGTTTTCTTGCAGTTTATTTGTAGTCCTTTCTTATCACTCTCTTCCGCTACCTTCTGTAGGAGGTACGTAGTTAAAGCCAGGCAATAAGCAGCGTAACTGTGCCGTTAGAACTTATTTCTATTTACTTAATTACGAACACTTGCTTTGTACATATGTTCTTGTTATACTAATACACTGTTTTTAACCGAACTTCCGTGTTCCTGGTCTTACTCCCAACAAAACCGGTCACTACAACTTTGCAGCGAAGTTTCGCATCAACAATTCCACAATATATTGGCGATGAGGAAATTTGTTTGGCCTTGAAAAATACTGTGTCAACCATGATTGCATCAGATTTTTAGGACGCCCAGACATTATTGTCTCGACTGTCGACTCGTTGTCCTACAGCCATTGTCTGCGATGAACGCGTGCGAAAATTGTAACGCTGGCAAGCCTAACAAAGAGATCATGGATATGTTTCATGTCAGACTTTCAACTGTCAGTCGTGTCATCAAAATGAAGAAACAAACTGGATCCATCAGTCGAAAACGTAAAAGCAAATGTGGTTGATAAAGTAGAAAACAACGCAAGGGATGACGTAAACACGATCAAGGAAAAAGTGAAATATCCTAGGAAAACATCATTGGTTTTGTTACACTTAATTAGCACAAGGGTATATATATATATATATATATATATATATATATATATCCTTGTGCTAATTATATATATATATATATGTCGATTATCTATCAATCTATCAATTTAAATTTATGTGTCTACCTTATTCTGTTTATCTATCAAAATCGTTTCATTATCTATCTATCTATCTATCTATCTATCTATCTATATATATATATATATATATATATATATATATATTCTTCCGCAGACAGATCTGTTTTGGTGTATCACACATCATCAGTCGGCGATTCTATCTCTGAGCTATGGTAAAAGAAAGCAGACTTTTAGCGTGTGATATAGCGTATAAACATACGCTAGTAGCTAAGAGTGTTCTAATCCATTACTGAAGAAACGATGCGTAGATGTTTGAGTATCTACTGTTTTTTCAAAGCCTAATACATATATATATATGTGTGTGTGTGTGTGTGTGTGTGTGTGTGTGTGTGTGTGTGTGTGTGTGTGTGTGTGTGTGTCAGTTCTAAGCTTAAAGAAAAGTGCGATCGAAAGATAAAAACAACGCCAAAGAACGATGTATACGTTATCAGGAAAACTGCGAAATATCTTATGAATACTTGATTTGTTTGGTTCCAATTAATTTTCACAAGGTATATATATATATATATATATATATATATATATATATACAATATATATATGCAACATATATATATATATATATATATACATATGGAGAATTTCAAACTCTCAGGACGAATATGAAGTAGGTGAGACCCAAAACCGACGGATGACATACTTGATGGAATTGGGCAGATAGATAGCGAACCAGGGTTTGGGAAGGATAAGAGCTACTAGAGATAAGGAGGTGTGGAGGGCCACTATCACTTACGACGTGAAGGGAGGCGGCATATAAAAGAGGCGGTGTAACCATAAGTTCTATGCTAATAGTTTTCTCACACGTCACGCTTGTACAACTTCCTTCCAGCTTCTTGCTTTCCAAGCAACTTTAATAAATGCAGTGTTAAAGGCTATCTCTGTCCTCTTTATTATTCTTTCCTTTTTGCTCATTATTAATGTTCCTGTTCCTAATTCTTCAACACCCTGTAACGCGTTGTGTCTTAGTGGCTTTATTGCCTTGCTTGGAGTGATATTGATTTAAAAAACGTAGGCGATAGAAAAGTTTTCCATGCAAAAGTAAATGATGACGCCGGAATATTTGGGAACCTCTGGTCTAATTTCACCACTGGATTTTACACACTTATTTGCCTGACATAGAATGAACTGAAAGATTTTTCTGGTCACTTTATCCTATTTACGTTTTCTTTTTCTCCGATTTCTCATGTTGGGCGTCAATTTATTACACCAGACACACAGTCAGAGCACAATCCGAATTCCAGTTGATTCGTTGCATTCACTTACACACAAATATTCTTGTGACAGATATCAATGCAGCTCTTTTCAGCCATACAATGGATTGAATAGTAGAGAAGAGTGGGCTCTTTCAGAGAAAGACAACTCTGAGCTTATACAGGTGGAGTTGCAAGCCTAAGAGAAAAACAACTCGGAATTGAAAACCGGTTGAACAGTAAATCTAGGAGAAAGACAATTATGAATTCAAAACTTGTTGGACAACAAACATATGAGAAATACAATTATGAATTCCAAAAAAGTTCAACAGCAAACCCAAGAGGAAGACAACTCTGAATACAAAACCAGTGGGACAACGAACATAGAAGAAGAAAAAAAAACTCTGAATTCAAAGTCAGTTAGACAGGAAACTTAGGAGGAATTTAACTCTGAATATAAAACCAGTTGTACAACAAAGGTAGGAAAAAGACAGATCTTAATTCACAACCCGTTGAACAACAAACCTAATAGAAGAACACTAAGAGGACACCTTAGAATTCAAAAAATGGGGGATATCAAACCTAAGGGAAAGACAACTCTGAATTCAAAACCAGTTGAAGAGCAAACCTACAAGAACAACTCTGAATTCAAAGACAGTTAGACACCGAAATTAGGAGAAGGACAATTCTGAATTTACAACAAGTTGAACAGCAAACCTAAGAGAAAGACAACTTTAAATTCAAAACATGCTAGACAGAAAACCTAAGAGAAATACAACTCTAAATTAAAAAAATGCTAGACAGCAAACCTAAGAGAAAGACAAATCTAAATTCAAAAAATGCTAGACGGCAAACCTAAGAGAAAGACAATTCTTAATTCAAAAAATTCTAGACAGTAATCCTAAGAGAAAGACAACTTTAAATTCAAAACATGCTAGACAGAAAACCTAAGAGGAAGACAACTCTAAATTCAAAAATTGCTAGACAGCAAACGTAAGAGAAAGACAACTTTAAATTCAAAAAATGCTAGACAGCAAACCTAAGAGAAAGACAACTCTGAATTCAAAACCAGTTGAAGAGCAAACCTACAAGAACAACTCTGAATTCAAAGACAGTTAGACAGCGAAATTAGGAGAAGGACAATTCTGAATTTACAACCAGTTGAACAGCAAACCTAAGAGAAAGACAACTTTAAATTCAAAACATGCTAGACAGAAAACCTAAGAGAAATACAACTCTAAATTAAAAAAATGCTAGACGGTAAACCTAAGAGAAAGACAACTCTAAATTCAAAAATTGCTAGACAGCAAACGTAAGAGAAAGACAACTTTAAATTCAAAAAATGCTAGACAGCAAACCTAAGAGAAAGACAACTCTAAATTCAAAACTATTTGTACAGCAACCCTATGTAAAAGACAACTCAGAATTAAAACCGGTTGAACAACAAACCCAGGAGAAAGACCCCGCTGAATTCAAAACCGGTTTGCTAGCAACTCCATCCAATGAAAGGTTTTCTACCTCAACCTATTGTTTAAATAGTAGAGAAGATTGGGCTGTTCAGCCGATGTGAAGGACAACTGTGAGTTCAAAATCATATGTAGCTCTAGCGAAAGACATTGTATGCAACTGATGAAAGGATCATGGACTTCACAAAGACATTATGACTCTGACTGCAATCTTCTTTGATTGATTGTTGCCATTGATTTTAAATCTGTACTAACTGACCCGGGTATTGATCTCATGAGTATTTTATCGCCAAATTAAAAAATAAATGCTTCTGTCCATTAGGCAATTGGCTCTTTGTCCTGCTTGATTGTTTATGCAGTTACGCATTTTTAACTGACGCCAATTCACAATAAAATTGGTCTTGAAAGCAAAGTAGATCTGTCTACAGCGTGGCAGATTTTTCTAATAACGTTTTCTTTTCCCAGATTTAACTTGTATTATACAATGCTCACATGAAGAAATATCCAGGTTTATGTGCAGCTATTTTAAATAAGATGAACTTTATGATAATTATCTATTATTCGGTTTAATTATCCTTAAGATCATGAATCTTTCATGAAATATCACTGCGTAAATCCATTTTTGTCAGTTTGCTATTTGCTTATTTCCAATCTAGAAAATATGAAAAATGACTAATATTTCCTTTACACTTTGCTTTTGAGACCAGATTACATTTGATAAAATTGACGCCAATCAACAAAGCAAATGCTACAAAAATACGGAAGCTTGAATAATAAACATCCCCAATATTCCGTATTATTTATGGTCTTTGTCAGAAATCCAGTAAACCCATGATACTTTGGGTACTAATTACTGAAAAATAATTCATATATTTCTTACGATAAAACTGGTTTAAAAAGGTGTAAAAATGTTTAAATTAAAAAACGATTATAATTTAAAATTCCACTATCCGAACCAAAAAAAAAAATCGATTTTAACTTCTAGAATTCTTTTGCATAATTCGAATGTGAAATTAGGTACTCAGTGTTTGTTTTGATCCCCGACAGGCATAGTAAAAATGCCTTGTTGGCCTCACACATTTTAGCAAATTTTACCAACTGCGTATCTTCTCGCTCTTGTCTTGATATATTCGCTACAGGCATAAAAAAAATTGTCTGCCGAATGCTTACATCCTCTTGATACCATATGTGACGAATTCATCGATCATCGACGACTTGTCTGCATTTTGGACATCTGGAAGTAACTGAACTGATAATTGATCTTTATGCTACCATCTTTGCTCTCAGAATATTCTAGAAATTCTTGAAACATTTACAGACTTATAGAAAGTTCTTTTTTTTAATCGTTTCACCCCAAGCAAGGCGGTACCGCGACTGATGCGCAGGGAGCTACATAAGAGAGTAAAAGTTTAAGCAGGAGGATAGTGAAGTGAAAGACAAACCAGTTACATGGGGTTTCCGAGAAAAAAACTAGAGACCGATGAGAATACAGTTATGATGACAGTTGCAAAGGTAGAGTGAAAAAAGAAAAGAACAATATATACGGGGTGATGTAGAAAGGACGAGGGAAAGACTAGAGTCAAGTGGATAAGAGATGGGAATTGATATTGTCTGTCAGCCTAATGTCCGCACACATATCTTCTAGAGTTCTTTTGTAGAGTCCACAGGTGACATAGGGTGCCTAGGCTTTGTCTTGATTTCTCGACTGACATGACAAAATCTGCCTTGAAGACCTCACACTTTTTAGTAGATTTCCTAACTTAGTACTCTTTTACTCTGGTCTTGATAAATTCTCCACAAATGTATCTACCAGATGCGTACAACCTCGTGACGCCATCGGTGACAAATGCTTTCAATAACGACGGCTTGTCTGCATCTGTACAACTAGAGTAAATTGACCTGTTGAGCTTACGTTCGCTGTATTTACACTACCATCTATGCTATCAGAATGTTCAAGAAATTCTAGAAAATTCTAGTTCAGCAACACAGCGCTGAAACTGTCTGAGATGTAATGAAATATTGGTTAGTTTCAAAACTAAACATTTAAAAATATTCAGGTCACAAATGCAAAGTTTGAAGGAAAAAATTTCCTTTGTTTTCTAGACTGAAACAATTAAGAAAAGAAAATTACTGACCAAAGAGAGAAAACTCAAAATTTTGTTACAGTTTCATTGCTAAACAGTTATTAGGTCTTCTTATATTAAACTCTTTCTATATCCTTTAATCTTTCACTTTTTTTTTCAATTATTTGCAATTTAACATTCAAGAAAAAATTACGTTGATTCTTAGTTGAGTTGGTTATCATTTTGAATTTGTAAACCTAAACTTGCTTTAATTTTCATAAGTGTAATCAAAACAAAAAAAAGGTATATATTTTCTTTACCTATGTCGCCGATTTGTCTGCACTTGGGCAACTAGAAGTAAACTAAACTGTTGAGCTTACGACCTCTATATTTATACTGCCATCTATGTTACCAGAATGTGAAAAACATTAAGCATGTAATAAAAAAACCTTTTTTTAATTCTTGAATATTACTCACTAAGATTTTGCCGGACTTTTAATAATGACAGTTTGTGTCCTCCATATGTTTTGATTGAACTTTCAACCACCGGATGAACATTAATGAAAAATCTCAAATTTAAAAGCTTTGATAAGTAAACTGAACTGTTAAGCTTGCATCCCCTGTATTCATACTGCTAGATACGTTGTCAGAACATTCTAGAAATTCTTGAAACTTTTAGAAACTTCTACAAAGTTCAATAAAATTTTCCTTCAGCAACTCGGCGCTGAATCTGTATTGAATAAATATGTTAGTTTAAAATCATCGATATTTAAGGCACTAAGCAATGTTTGAATGCAATAATACTTGTTTTCTTTGTTTTCTAGACTGAAACAATTAGGAAATAATAATTACTGATCAAAACAAAATAATTAAAAAAAATTATTTTTATTGTTCGATGATTTCTGTTATTAGGTGGTCCCAAAAGTTCGCAAGTAAACGAAATTTTACTTGCCAAGTAATCTAAGGTTACTAGAAAACACTTGCAAAAAATTGAAATTTTACTCGCAAAAACAACAAGAGTTATTGGTCAAAATAAAACCATCATTTTCCAAGACTTTCTGCCATCCATTTGCAAGCTTTCGGATCTGGTCAAAGTACCATTCAGCAGGCTTCGAATCAAAGAATTCTTGACACGCTTCTTCGACTTCAGCAAACGAGTCGAATCGGCGGCCCTTCAGAAAGTGTTGCATTAAGCGGAAAAGGCCGTAATCTGATGGTGCGTAGCCAGGACTGTAGGCTGGATGTGGCAGAACCTCAACGCCATCCAGCTTTTCAAACTTGTCTTTGGTCTTCCTGGAGGTGTGTGGCTTGGCATTGTCCTGCTGCATCAAAGTGCGCTTTCGGTTGATCAGAGCCGGGTACTTTTGCTTCAACTTTTCGTAGACACTGATGGCACGACCATTCGGAAGCAACTCAAAATGCACGATTCCTTCAAAGTTCCACCAAATGCACACCATGACTTTCTTGCCGAATCGATCTTGTTTTGTAACCGACGGTGTCTCTTGCCCTTTCTGAACCCATCGCTTGTCTCGATTGTGGTGGGCCAGATAGACCCATTTCTTGTCGGATGTCACAATGCGCTTTTAAAAACGCTTATCCAATGGATTGCTGAGAAATTGACAGCAAATTTCAACTCGTCTGTTGTCGATGAATTGTCGATTTGCCAACTCCAAGCTCATCAGCCAATTCTCGAGTGTTCGATGAAGGCGCAATGTCCAACACGGTTTGCAAGTCTCCATCATCCAAATTTAACGGCCGTCCCGAACGAGGCTTATCTTCAAGACACATATCGCCAGAATCGAAATGCTTTTGCCACTTTGAGATCACCGTATATGCAATTGTTCCTTTACCTTCGATGGCACAAATCTCTTCTGCAGATTTTCTGGTTGAAAGACCTCGCTTCCAGCAGTAACGAATCAAAATACGCAGCTCAACTGTTTCAACTGCCACCTGGAATACAAAGATGAAGATATATAAACGCAAAATTGCATAAACATTCAATTTTTCACAAGTGTTTACGAACTTTTGGGACAACCTAATATCTTGCTAGACATGGATATGCGTTGTGGTGCAGTGAATATCAATTCGGAACGAGTAATCGGGGAGCTGAGTTCGAATTCCAGTTGAATTCATTGCATTCAGCTACGCGCAGATGCATTTGGGTAAGGTATTAATCCGTTTCTTAATTTACAACCCGTTGAACAGCAAACCTAGGAGAAGAACAACACTAAAAGGACAGCTCAGAAATGAAATAAATAGGGGACAGTAAACCTAAGGGAAAGACAACTCCGAATTCAAAATCAGTTGAAGAAGAAAGACAACTCAGAATTAAAAGACAGTTAGACAGCGAAACTAGGAGAAAGACAATTCTGAATTCACAACCAGTTGAACATCAAACCTAGAGTAAGACAACGCTGAATTTAAAACTAGTTGGACAGTAAACATAGAAGAAAAATAACTCTGAATTTAAACTTAGGAAAATGCAACTCTGAATTCCAAACCATTTGGACTGCAAACCTACGAGAAACACAGCTCTGAATTTAAAACCAAAAGAACAGCAAACCTAAGAGAAAGACAACTCTGAATTTACAACCAGTTGAACAGCAAATCTAAGGAAAAAGCAACTTTGAATTCAAAACCTGTTGGAGAGCGAACCTAGAAGAAAGACAACCCCGGATCTAAATCCATTTGGACAGCAAACTTAAGAGAAAGACAACTCTAAATTCAAAACTATTTGTATAGCAACCCTAGGCGATGGATAACTCTGAAATCAAAACCGGTTGAACAACAAACGCAGGAGAAAAACACCTCTGAGTTCAAAACGAGTTGGCTAGCAACTCCATTCGGAGCGAGAAATTGAGGACCCGAGTTCGAATTCCTGTTGAATTCATTGCATTCACTTACACACAGATACACTTGGGTAATGTACTAATCCGTTTTTTCCTCCAGTTATGGGTTAAATAACAAGACAGATAGGGTTCTATAGCCTTGAGTCTCCCGCAGAAAGCAATAGCAACCTACTGCGGGATAATCTTCTGCCCAGTCAGTCATTTTCCTTTCAAGTGTGTATCCCGTATAGAACTTAACTGACTGACTGGTAGATACAGTGAAGTAGAAAAGAGGAATGACAACATAAGAGGAAGCTTTAATAATTTGATTTAATCCAATCTTTTCTATCCAAACATTAAATGAAGATTGTTTTGAACGAGCAAGCTTCCAGATCCTTTCATACGAATGCGGTTGTCCCTCCTGGCTCCATAATAGATCTTACGCTTTTTCTGAACTTCATCAATGATCTTCCTGATGTAATCAGTTCCTAAGTAGGTGAAACAAAAAAATGATCATCATTTATCCTCGCCTAAATAGGAAATCTGCTAAGGCTGACAAAGTAAACTTAGCTACTGCCATTCAAAGGGACCTCCAATCAATGATTGAAGGGGTAGGAAATGTCACGTAAATTTGAATGTTTCCAAAATGATGCTGCTCGATTTGACCACCATAGAGAAACTTTCTTTCAGAATAGATGACGCTAGTCTCCGAGAAAGCAAGACACTGCGTATCTTTGGCCTCATTCTCTTAAATGACTTCAAATAAAATGACTACATTCAATCTATAGCAGCTAAGAAGTTTGGGTCACTGTGTCCAGCTAGGGCATTTTTCTCGTCAGAATCCATACAGAAACCAAAGGACAATCTGTAATGTGAGTGGTCCCGATCTAGTATCTAGATTCTTTCTCACCGGCGGGATATGGCTTCCCTCTGTCTCTTCTACAAATATTTTCATTGCTTCTGCTCCGACGAACTTAGGTCACTGCTGTCCACTCCACGCGAATTTACTCGAGCAAACAGACTTTTTTTACAGTTTTTACAACCAAATGCAACCGACATTTCTACACCATTAGATTCTTTTCTCTTACTTCCCGCTTGTGGAACTCCCTCCCGTATACTTGCTTTCCTGACGGCTACAACCTCCAGGAATTTAAATGCAATGTCAATTCCAATGTCTTATCCAATTGACTCCAGTTATCTCCACATCACCCCTTCTATTTTGTTCTTTTTTTTTCTCTGTGCCTTTTTCAACTGTCTTCCTCTGTGTTCCCATCCTTCTCTTGCCACCTCCTGTAACTGGTTCGTCATTCTCTTCAGTCTCCACCTGCGTAAACATATCTTATGTATTCTCCTGCGTATCAGTGGGAGTACGCCTCACTTGGTGTGAAACGATTAAAATATATATATATAAATCTACAATTCGTCCATACATTGAATACTTGTGAATTCTTGTCGAGAAAACACACAAAATAATAAATAACAAAAACAGATATGGAGATAGAAAATGTAAGTTATAGTAAACAACAAATATACAAACTGTAACACGGTTTAGTCAATTCAAGAATACTAGGAATACTATTAGTAGAAATCAATATATACAGTCTTGTAGTGAATAATATGTCCGAGTAATGAGTCTATATATATCTTTACTGACCAACTAAGCGGCGGTACAACTACTCAACTCTACCACTGCCTTTGACAATCACTCAACCCCCAGCCGTACTCTGTATAGGCAGGATTATATGTACACATCAAGCGAGTCCATTCTTATGCGTAAAAAGGGGTGCTCCCTAACAATACTGTTAACATATCTGGTCGGGCTCTTCTGCTATTCATCTTGAGTTTCTCAACAAAATCCAGAAGAAGACTTGCAATATAATCGATACCGAGTTGGTTACCCACCTTCACTCAATTTCTCACCGATATGATGTGTCTTTTCTATAATTTATTTTATGGCAAATGCTCTGATGAGCTTTTCTTCACGGTTTCCCGATTACATGTATTTACGCGAGGTACTAGATTGGCATCAAGTTTCCACTCTTTTAACGTCGAAATAATTAGATGTAACCGCCTCTTTTCTAACAGTTTCTTTTCTCGCATTTTCCGTTTGTGAAACTCTCTTCACTTTGCTTGCTTCTCTGATCGCTACAATCTCAAGGAGTTTAAAGGCAACGTCAACTGTCATCTATCTCCTTAACTCCTATCTATCACGTATCCTTTATTTCACATCTCCTGTACTTTGTTTTTTAATTTATTATAACCCCCTGCACACCAGTGGTGGACCTAACTTGCTTAGGTGAAATTATTGTTTTAAAAATAGCAAGCAATTCGGATAAGTTACCAATAATGGAGATAGTTGGTAATAAAACTGTATGTGATAATCTAAATACAATCGTCAAACCACAGGTGAAATATGAGAAACAAGAAGGGAAAAACTGCAATGACAGAAATAGTTGAAAAACTTCACTGTTCTCTGGCTTACGGCCTATCACTTTGAATACAACGGTTCTCGCTCGATCACCGAAGTTCAGCAACGTTCAGCTTGGTCAGTAATTAGATTGATGACCGCTTGGGAATACAAGGTGCTGTAAGCGTTTAGTGACGGATGTGCGTTGTGGTGCAGTGGCAAGAGAAATCGGAGAGCCGAGTTCGAATTCCAGTTGATTACCCTGCATTCACTTCAGCACTGGTTCCCTTGGGAAAGGTATTAATCCGTTCCTTCCCTCCAGTTATAGGTTAAATAACAACGTAGAACTTGGGGACCCTGCACTTAAAAACAAATCCCAATGAATCCTGATACTCGAAAAGAAAAAAAGTTTTACTAGACACAAAACTTATATAAAAACAACAATAAATTGTTGAAAGAAAAAGGTATAACCAGCAATAAATAAATAAAAATTTATTTGGCAATAAATGACCCACCGAGGCTGATATGCCATAAAACAAAACAACCAAATCACTGTTCTCTCCAATGCACTTTACGAATCTTGTTGTTTTTATTTTTACATAATGACAGAGCTTTTGGTTTACACAATAATACAACTTCTAAAAATGTCCCGAAATTTGCATATCAACAATTAACAATTCTTTCAGTTGTGGAACATTTTCTATTATTTAAAATAACAAAGTCATTTAATACTTCTGCTTTTAAAACCCAATAGTTAAGCTGAAAACTCGAGTCATGTTCTTAAACAGTCGAGCCATATCGAGACATTAATATGGATGTCAGGCAAGGCAATAAATCTGTTCAGAAATATAAAAATTGTCGGCTGTATATAACCACTTTTTTCAGATCAATGGTTCAAAATGGATTTTAGAAAGTGAAATCTGTGGGTTGTGACGATGACACCTATAACACGAAGAAAAAATAATAGTTTAATGAAGATACTAACGTCCCAACTACTTTAAATAACAAGATAGAAAGTAAACTCTATCAATAATAGAAATAGCAATAACAGCTACTGGAATTTATAAGAATATTTTTCTGAAAGATTCTGTTAAGATAATGATTTTATAAATTTCAACTGATTTCAGTAATAGCTGCTCGGTCCATGACTTGGTCCATGGCTTATCAAGAAACAACTAATATTATCGTTACAGTTCTTTACTTGTTGCGTCGGTGGGGCCTAGAATGCACTGACTACTTAGAATCCTCTCTCGAAGAGGGGACATATTTCCGGTAGAAATTTACTGACTCGATTATTTACTAAACATGTTTACCTTTTTTTACTTTAGTGTAAACCGAACCAATATCTACTTATTAATACACTGTGAATATTCATTGAATGATTATATTTGACATTTGTAACCAAGCAAAGGATGGGATATAGTTTCATTAATCAGCTTAATCTCTATTAAAAATCAATGAAGTGTTGAAACGACTGTCCAATCTAACCTCTAACGATAAAAAATATAAGTGGATTTTTTAATCAATGATACCAGTTAATAGTAATTGTTTCTGAAAGTATTACAAATTTCTGATGATTAAATGATTTCCTAACAAATATCAGTATTATTAAAGAACAAATCTGTGTAATTTCATAGACGTATTCATGCTTTTTAATATATTTGCAAATATCTTGTGATTTTATGTCATTTGGGGATTGTCCATATGAATAATTCAAAATAAATTAAACTTAAATAGAACAATCAGTGATGAAATTGTCTGAAACATTTTATACTTAATCTTTTTAAGTTGTTAAACTGTTTGAATTGGCAGTTTAATTATTTTACGCACCGAATTATTGCCATTGTGGAAATTTAAAAGAGGTTATGAATCATAAACAAATGACAATCAGAACGAGGCTAAGAAATAAGTAAATTCATTTGATTTTTATTATATTTTGCAAATATTTAAAAATTAGTCAGGAGAACCATGATTTGAAGGGGCGAAATATTAAAAAAAAAAATGAAAAAGAAAAAAGAATAGACAAGAAATTGAAATAAATAAAAGATAGTTCTAGGACGGGAATTTCCTAGTATATTCTACAACTGTTGCCAATATTATGAGAGGGCTGTTGGATTATTTTGCAATGGTCGTCATGGCCACATTTAAGGATTTTATCTGGTCATCTGATATTGCAAACCACTATGGTCTGCTTTGTAAGTTTATCTGATAATCTATATACGCACCCTGATTGAGCACTATGGAAAAATAGTAGACTTTGATAAACAGTAGCTACTCTGGCATGTACGCATCGCTCATTCAGTAAAATGAATTAGAGCACTCTAGCTATTGGGCGCGTATAATGATATGCGCTAAAAAGTCTACCTACTTCCACCGAACACCAATAGCCCAGGGGTAGAGTCGCCGACTGACGCCATTTCGGTCGGGTTTCAAAAAAAAAAAATAAATAAATAAAAAGCAATCGGAGTCTAACCGTACTGATGAGCTGTGATATGGCGAAACAGATCTGTCTGCGGATGACAATATATATATATATATATATATATATATATATATATATATAAATTGATATGTCTGTCTGTCTGTGTTTGTGGGTCTCCATTATAATGGGCCCTAATCTTTTGAAACCCTTGGTTCGATTTCAACCAAAATTGGGTCACTTGTCGATTATAACATAAACTTTTGATGTACACAAAATTTTTTGGAATCGATTTACAGGGTGTGGCAGAAATACCGAAACTGCTTAGAACTTTCGAACTCTTCTCCTCCCAGACGCCTTATGCAAATTCAATCAAAATTGGGTAACTTGTAGATCAAAGTCCGAACTTTTGATGTACATAAAATATTTTCAAATTAATGTAGAGGGTTCGTCAAAAATCAACGACAAACATAATTTTAGGTGGTCATTTGAACACGTTTATGCATTTCTCAAAGACGCTTCACTCAAACTTAACAAAATAGAAGATCAAGGTCTGATGCCTTGATATGCGAACAAAAATTTCAATTGACACAAAGAGTGCGGCAAAAATTAATAAAAAATGTTGCTTTTTGCAATCGTTTATTTCTCCGAAACGCTTAGTTGTATTCCAACAAAACAAAACAATTTTTTCGAATGTTTAACTTATATGCCATAAAAATTTCTTGTTTTTACATGGTGCAAACCTCTCCGATGTTGATGGAACAAGGCATCCACTTCTGCGTTACAACGTCATCTCATCACATCAAAGTCTCCTGTAACGCCTTCCCTCGTTCTTCCAATTGTACATACATCATTCCCGTTTATTGGCAATATTTACCAGGCATGAATTCTGTTTAAGAAATACAACAAAAACCAATACTTCGCATTTTTTTAACTTACGCGTCACGGCAACCACATACTGGAGATTTAAAACTAATCCATGGTCCTGGAGCTCAGACTCAGCCTCAAGAATATATGTGTGAAGTTTGGTGAGAATCGGATAAAAATTGTGGATTTGCATAAAGAACATACAGACAGTTAAACAGACACACACCGAAACATCTTGTCTTATATATATATATATATATATATATATATATATATATATATATATATATTATTGATTTTCTGCACTATTGTAAGAACTGCAAGCTTGAAACTTCTGAAAATCGTTTTTTATGTCTTTGTCTATGAGTGTATCAAATTTGATTAAAATTGGACCACTCCTTCTATAACCCAATTTTTTCGATTATCGAGTTTCGATATTTATCGGGTTACCTCGACACAAAAGAACACTTGCAGGTGCTTATAGTACCACTGTGTAAATTTTCAAGAAAATAGGTTCAGCCGTTTCGGAGTCTATAGGTGACGGACACACACACATACACACACAAAGTTCCATTTATAAATAAGTTTAGATATAACATAATGTATGCAGCTTCTTTTAGCTCCATCTCTTTACGTTTCTCCTCATTAATAAACGTTATTCAAAATCATGTTGAATGATGTACTTAGCTGTGCTGGCTTTCCCAGAGCAAGCGGCCCTTAAAAAAATAATTTTTTAAACCTGAAAATGTAAAATAATGAGGTTATTACCATTTACAACTAAATATATGCTAAATAAGAAACATTCAGTCAGTTAAGTGCCATACGTGATACACGCTTGGGCGATCATGTCTCTTTCGAGACATGACTGACTGGGCAGAAGATTATCCCGCAGTAGGTTGCTATTGCTTTCTGCGGTAGACTGGTTGCCGACCAAGGCATAGAACCCAATCTGTCCTGCTATTTAACCCATAAGTGGAAGGAAGAGACGGATTAATACCTTTCCCAAGGGTATTTGCGCGTAAGTGAATACAATAGATTCAACTGGAATTCGAACTCAGCTCCCCGGTTTCTCGTTCCGAGCCGATATCCACTGTACCACAACGCACAAGAAACATTATCCTGATTAAATTATTTTTTCTCGCTTTTAAATCTGAAAATCTTTTCATGGCACTTTCTACACCGGTTTTCTTTACAAAATCATTTTCTATTGACAAAATAACCAAAGAATCTATCTTGAATAATTGACGACCGCAAGTACTTTTTTTTTAAGTTTTAATTTTGGAAGATCCCAAACACATGACATAGCGACATAATGACGCACTTCGACTTGATGGCGTCCCAGGTGACTGCCCCAGTTGTCCGTATCTTAACTCTCACACATTTTTCCATAGTAAATTTGACTTTTCAGATATATCATTCAGAAAATGGCGTTAATATATAGGTGCTATTATAGCGTTAGATCTGCCTATAACGTTAGATCGACTATAATGTGACGTTTACCGCAGCATCGAACGATAATATAATATAATATAATATAATATATGTGTATACATTTTTATTTAAAACTTAGATGAATATTTACATATCTATATACTATTTATATTTAAGGTGGAGATGTAAAAATAAACAGGCTATCAAATAGATATAT
The DNA here is from genome assembly GCA_037127315.1 of Ascarosepion bandense. Taxonomy (NCBI): domain Eukaryota; kingdom Metazoa; phylum Mollusca; class Cephalopoda; order Sepiida; family Sepiidae; genus Ascarosepion; species Ascarosepion bandense. The sequence goes on along the minus strand of JBBBDQ010001916.1, from coordinate 1,978,097 downwards.
TTATTTTAATTATATAGTTATATATCAATTTTACATTGCGACATGGAAATTTCTATGTTTCGAGATAGATTCTCATCATCAGGCAATGTTGATGTAGTTGTTCAGATAATTTACATTTAAATGATAAAATCTGTTGGTTTGCTGTGAATGAATGTGGGTGTTTTTGTTTTGTGTGGCTAATCAGAATGGAGATTCAATTTGGGGTTTGACCCCGAAGAATACATGCTAACCAACTTTTTTCCTCTTTTTTCATTCTTCCTTTTTCCTCTATCCTACTCTTCCCTTGTTTGTTTTCCTCCCTTAATGTTTAACCTGCCATTAATCTGATCTTATCATTTTCCCTTCATTCCCTTCAGTTTTATTACCTTTGATGTGATATTCCTTTTGAGAACCAATCCCCTATTTTTTCCATACTTATCTTTTTAGTCTATTTATTTTTTGGGAAAAGAAAAGTCAGTCAGTTAAGTGTCATACGTGATACACGCTTGGGCGATCATGTCTCTAGAAAGAGACATGACTGACTGGGCAGAAGATTATCCCGCAGTAGGTTGCCATTGCTTTCTGCAGTAGACTGGTTGCCGACCAAGGCTATAGAACCCAATCTGTCCTGTTATTTAATCCATAACAGGAAGGAATAGACGGATTAATACCTTTCCCAAGGGTATTTGCGCGTAAGTGAATGCAATGAATTCAGCTGGAATTCGAACTCGGCTCCCCGATTTGTCGTTCCGAGCCGATATTTTTTTAAAAAAACCCTAAACTGTGATTTTTTTTCTCCTTTTTTTATATTGGACACTGTTTATAATAAAATAAATGCCAGAGTACTCAAAATAAAAAAAAAAATAAAAACCTTGAGTCCTCTTCACTTGGAAATATATTTATTTTAGCGATAAACACTTTGCATATTTTCTAGAGATGTACGAACAAATCATTGTAATTTTTCTCATCATTTTCTAGCAAAACTGATGAAGATGTGAACAGAACAGCTCGCATTTTCTTGACAATCATCGTTTTAGCATCCAATCACGAATGCCTAATTGCCTAAGTGTGTACTTCTGACGATATATTGAGGTAGATCTCATGCTATAGTCGCATCAATATATGTCTATATTCATTAGATGGGTTATTGTAATTATTTCTATTATTTACATTGTTTGGCCTTTTGTTTTCAATTTTGTTGCCATATCACGACGTTTCATCTATTGTACGCTCCGACATTCTTCAGATAAAATAAAATCGTGAGTTCAGTACATGGTGTGAACAAAAATATTAGCGATAACTGAGACATCCGAAAGTGGCATGGCTCATGAAACGAAACTAATCTACTTCAGTGAACAAGATAATTGGTTCAGTTCAAAATTTCAATGATGAAGGTCGAAGCGTATAATGGCCGAAACGTCGTTAATATAGCAACAAAGATTAGGGCAACAGTCCTAACAATGTAAATAACGTAAATAGGAACTGGTTGTTTATTCAATAAAAGGAAATATAAAAAAAGAAATCCTTTGGCTATTTCCTTATTTGTTCAAATTGTACATTTGTAAGCATTTTAATAAAGATAAAATAAAACAAAAACTCTATTGGCAAACAAGAGGTACTTGAAAACCATCTAAAAAATACTTGAAAACTGTCTAAGAAGTACTTAAAAACCGCCTAAGAAGTACTTGAAAATCATCTAAGAATTACTTGAAAACCGTCTAAAAAGTACTTGAAAACCATCTAAAAAATACTTGAAAACTGTCTAAGAAGTACTTAAAAACCGCCTAAGAAGTACTTGAAAATCATCTAAGAATTACTTGAAAACCGTCTAAAAAGTACTTGAAAACCATCTAAAAAATACTTGAAAACTGTCTAAGAAGTACTTAAAAACCGCCTAAGAAGTACTTGAAAATCATCTAAGAATTACTTGAAAACCGTCTAAAAAGTACTTGAAAACCATCTAAAAAATACTTGAAAACTGTCTAAGAAGTACTTAAAAACCGCCTAAGAAGTACTTGAAAATCATCTAAGAATTACTTGAAAACCGTCTAAAAAGTACTTGAAAACCATCTAAAAAATACTTGAAAACTGTCTAAGAAGTACTTAAAAACCGCCTAAGAAGTACTTGAAAATCATCTAAGAATTACTTGAAAACCGTCTAAAAAGTACTTGAAAACCATCTAAAAAATACTTGAAAACTGTCTAAGAAGTACTTAAAAACCGCCTAAGAAGTACTTGAAAATCATCTAAGAATTACTTGAAAACCGTCTAAAAAGTACTTGAAAACCATCTAAAAAATACTTGAAAATTGTCTAAGAAGTACTTAAAAACCGCCTAAGAAGTACTTGAAAATCATCTAAGAATTACTTGAAAACCGTCTAAAAAGTACTTGAAAACCATCTAAAAAATACTTGAAAACTGTCTAAGAAGTACTTAAAAACCGCCTAAGAAGTACTTGAAAACCGTCTAAAAAGTACTTGAAAACCATCTAGGTTCACACACGCCAAGAATATTATTATTATTGAGTGTGGGCGTAACACGTCAACAATTTGACAATGGAATACAAATATACGTGGCTCAATATACACATCATTATACCCAGTCTGATAAGAATATATCAAACGTATGCCCTGTAGTCAAATATAGGCGATACGGTGAAAGGTTTTCGATAAACGTAGCATAAAACAAATTAACAGGTGGTCCCCAGTTAGAAACACCGACAAGACGAGTAAGCTGTTCGCTTGATGGTATTCTAATATAGTTATATATGACTATTAAAACGGGTAAGTTTTTTATTTGTTCCCCGAAGGACTTTACCCCGTCAAATCTTTCGAAAACATCCTTAATTACGTGAAATGTATATGCTGAACTCAAATCAATAATTGTTTATTGAAGAAATCTACTTTTTTCATGTTATCGACCAGAAAAAATCGGACTATATCTCACTCCTTACCACCGTTCTCATATCTGATCCACCGCTGAATGACTTGAGGTGTAGGATACTTATTTCGGCCTATTTACTTCCTTTGAGCAATTACTCATCGATTTGTTTGGTTTCGGAACTCAATTTCCGCGTAGTAATTGCAAAAAGGAAGTAAACAGGCCAAAGAATCGGCAAATTTTGCGTGAAGTCATTCTGCAGTGAATAACATTTTTGAACCGTGGTTACGGGGTGAGATAAACAGCGACAAGAAGTTCGATATTTTTATGCTCGTTAACTTGAAAAAGGTAGGTTTCCTCAATAAATAATTATCGATTTGAGTTCAGCCTTTACATTTGCACATAAATAAGGCTGTTTCGGAAAAATTTGAAGGGGTAAAGGCCATCGGGGAACAAATAAAAAAAATTACCTTAAAACATTTTGCCTGCTTTATCATTTAAGTATACAAACCATCCATCTCTCGACACTGGCTATGATTATCCTAGTTTAAACCAACCTATGAACAGAGGCAGTCGGAGAATTAACCTCTGAGGGGCAAGCGCAGTAGATTAGAGTCAGGGAAATTGCAGTAAATCAGTCGTACTAAACTAGATATTTATTCAAGCCCGATTTAATTTAGTCAGTCAGTTAAGTACCATATGTGATACTTGACAGATTTTGCCACAGTAGGTTGCCATTTGCCATACGTGATACACGCTCAGGCGATCATGTCTCTTTTGATCCATGACTGACTAGACAGGAAAATTTCCCGCAGTAGGTTGTCATTTGCCATACGTGATACACGCTCAGGCGATCATGTCTCTTTTGATCCATGACTGACTAGACAGGAAATTTTCCCGCAGTAGGTTGCCATTTGCCATACGTGATACACGCTCAGGCGATCATGTCTCTTTTGATCCATGACTGACTAGACAGTAAAATTTTCCCGCAGTAGGTTGCCATTTTTTCCTGCGGTTGAATGGTTGCCAACCAAGACTATAGAACTCACTATGTTCTGCTATTTAACCCATAGCTGGAGCGAGAAGAGATGGATTAATACCTTCTTCAGATGTAATTTTGCGTGAGTGAATGCGTCGAATTCGATAATGACGGCAATAAAAAGAGCTGTCTTGTTCGAAGAAAGACAGAAATAAAATACGCTATGGTCAGTTGCTATTAATCTCCACTTTGAATGCTAGTTAATAAAATACAGAAAGAATTTCTTTGATTTCAATCTAAGTAAATGCAAGTGATATTTTTTAATATAGAGTTATTTATTTAACCTACCCTACCGGCCATAATTATTAGGTGCCCCAGTTAAAAAAAAAATTATGCATTTCATATTATTTTAGTATTTATTGCCAAGTGGATAATTATAAATGAAAATAGAATGGTTCTTTTGTTAATACTGCATAATAACATTTGCATCAAATGAACTGTTCTGGTGTCTAATTTTTGTGCACTCTTCTTCTTATTGCCTGGCCGCTTTATAAAATTTTGCAAAATAATAATAACAAAAGAGCCATTCTATTTTCATTTAGAATTATCCACTTAGCGATAAATACTAAACATAGTATGAAATACATATTTTTTTTAAACTGGGGCGGCCTAATAATTATGACCGGTAGTGTAAATATTCAAGACATCTTATTAAAAAAAAAAAATGCGCTTCCAGGCAGGATTCGAACCTACGTCCCCTTGCAAGGAGCAAACCGTCGCTACATCCAACGTGCTTTAACCGTCGTAGATTCTCGAATATATAATATCTGTTTAGTTTCGTATCTAACCCCAAAAACGAATACGAAACTAATATCGTATCGGCATAAAACTAACTAAATTATACATATTATAAATAAAATATTAGCACACCCGATTATAACGACTTAACTTAAGCAACACTAATAACTAATGGTCAGACAAGTGTAAAAATAAATAAAAATATTAAAAATAAGCAGACACAATGTTTGCAATTTATTTAATCTGATATATATATATATATATAAAATCGAAATATTCACGATTTATTTTCCTTAATAAGTACGGCTTGTCTTCTTTTGTGGAGTAGTTTTTTGCACTGAAGGTTATAATCGTGCTATATCGGTTGCTAATCGACTTAACGCACCGAAATTGTTAGGAACTTGGTAATCGTACACTGAAAGCTAACTGCCTAGTAGAAACCTAAGAATCGCCTGTTATTAATATAGGAGGGAGAGTCCATTATCTAAGAAAAAGATGTTTTTCCCCCATAACATCTTCAAAACCTGATTATACCTATATAGTTAATATCTGGGTAGCCATGAGTATTGAATATTTCGTTTTGTAGCATATTCTTGGCTTTGCATATCCAGTTGTCTGGATTAGGGGAACTTTTTAAAACAACTGTCTACTAGTCTAACCAGTACATCTTTTAGCAACGGATCTTTCTTCCGATGTCCCCGAAACCAAAATTCTTACATTCTATCACCGCCGATCATACGCTGAACAACCACCAGTCCGTAGCTCCGTACCTGGGCCTCAAACACACATCCGATCTCAAAAGGAATCCCTATATATCATGCATCATTAAAGATTTGGGTAAAAATAATCAGCTCCTCAAGCTATTTTATAACTTTATAAGAGATATATCAGGCCGAAAATATAGTACTGTTGCAACATCTGAGCAGGAACGGACGAGACCTCACTTTACAGTCTTGGAGTTAAAATCCCTCTCCGAATCCATGTTGTGGATGAATTATTTTTCACACTCAACCCTACATCTCTCACTAAAGCGAAGAGAGTTCGTCCAAACAGCATCACCTGATCTTCACGCCTAGAACCCGCCGTGCTACTTAAATAGTTGTAAACCACCCTCAGTCTCTCCGTATTCCACCACGTCTGACATTCGTACCTGGAACCCTCCATGTTACTTAAGTTGTTGCAAACCACTCTCAGTTCCTTCATATTCCACCACGTCTGACCCTCACGCCCAGGAAACGGCATGCTAATTAAATAGTTGTAAACCACCCTTAGTCCCTCCATATTCTTCAAGTTTGAAATTCACGTTTAGAACCCGCCATGTTACTTAAATTGTTGTAAACCACCCTCAGTCATTCCATATTCCACCACGTCTGACTTTCACCCCTAGGAAACGACATGCTATTTAAATAGTTGTAAATCCCCCTCATTTCCTCCATATTCTTCAAGTCTGACATTCACGCCTAGATTCCGCCATGTTACTTAAATTGTTATAAACCACCCTCAGTCTCTCCATACTCTATCATGTCTGCCCTTCACGCCTAGGATTGCTACTTAAATAGTTTTAAACTGCCCTCAGTCCCATTTTTTTCAGGTCTGACCTTCACGCCTAGAACCCGCAATGCTACTTAAATAGTTGTAAAGCACCTTCAATCCGTTCATTTTTCACCATGTCTAGAACCCACCATCCGCACTAACAATGTTGCAAATTGCCCTCACTCCCTCCTTATTCAATTGGCCAGAAATAATTTCCTCAAACAGTTTTTTGCCCTGACCTAAGTGAATGTTTTCCTGATCACTACAACCTTGACCTGGTCAAGTCTAGTTTCAACTATTATCTTCTATCCATATAAACTGCCCTTAACGTAACTCTCGTGTGGCCACTGGGTTTTCTTTATACAAGGTGAATCATACAGTAAAAAAAAACAACATATTTTTAGGCTCCTTTCAATGTGCTAATATGTTTGATCAACAAAATCGCTGTTTTCTTATTTTGTTTTTTTTTCTTTTTTCTTTTTTTGTTACGCAGTAAAATTGATATGCACTGGCCTAAGTACTAGAAAGCTTTTTTTTTTTTTTTTTTTTTTTAAATGCGCTTCTCGGCAGAGATTGAAACCACATTGCCATTATTATGCACTAGGCTTGCTTAATCGACTTAACAAAAACAGTTCTTGTGCCAAACTGTTTTATTGAAACAAAAATCATAACTATTTTGATTTTTTTTTTTCGTTTTCTGGTGGGGAGAGTCCCGAAAAGCGTCAGCGAAATGATTATCAACAACTTGAAGCAAAAATTTAGTCCGCTTCGTCGGTTTTATACCTGCCGGTTACGACTAACTACGCTCTATCTTGCTTAAAGCATTTCGTCGTTATGCAACCAGAAAAAGAATAGCAAATGATTACCGGTTAATAACAGATTTAAAATTTCCCCAGTTTGCGTAGATATAATGAGAAACACGGTCTCGAATCTCCATCTGTTTAACTAAACACGTAAGAATATTCCTGCAAATTTACAATGTTGTAAACTATGTACTGTCGAAATTCCTAGGAAGCCTACAATCGGAAAACCGTAACTTGAACGTCCAGTAAGAGTAGAGAGCTTACCAATGAAAAGATAATGACCGTTGTTCAAAATGACTAATATAGAATGGGTTGAGTTCCGTTCAGTTTCGCTCAACGCCTTTAGCTACAAGGAAAAACAGTTTGGGTATTTCTGAACGAACTGGATAACATGAATTACGTATATGAAAAATGTTTCGGTCTGACCTGGCCATTTAAGAACGTGACACAAATTCCCACATAAATGTTTTGCTTGATCACGAGGAAAGAGGGATTGGAAAATTAAGCACTCACAGGACATAATGAAAAAAGATAAGATTGAATCACTTAATTAATGAGTTCTGGATGAATGGATAACGTTGTGATAATAATGTGACAAACGTTGGTAACAGAGATAGAAAACCGCGGAGAGCACGTCCTGAAGGGTCACAGTCAAAAACTTAATAGCGTTCTAAACCAGATCCCTAAACATAATCAAATAGACATACAAACATTTATGGCAACGCCGGGCACATGTATCTGAGCATGCCTGTCTAGAAGCAATTTGTTCAACACCCACAGTCTCCTGTGATTTATACAGAAACTATGCTGAGTAGACCTTAGTTACAGCTTCTGGGAGAGAGCGCGATATCCGGGTTGAATAATAATCTAAACAAAACCAAGACACCCCAACAATCAGTCTGTGACTTGTGACATCTCTCAAATGGAGCCGTCTACACAATTTCACGCAATTTTCAAAGATGCCACCTCCTCCAGACAGATAAATCAAGAATTCGCCTTCCTGACAAATCGGCCATGGTTAGATTCGAACCCAGGTTTCATGGTCAAAAAACGATGCGCCCATATAATACATAATGGCTGGCCACTCATATTCGAAGATACCCGTCAACTGGGTTGGCTAGCTAATCCTCATTGTAGACTCCTAGTCAGGCACACTTGTGTGTGTTCAACATCCACAGAGCCACCTGTTATTTATATTGCAACTATGCTTTAGTATTATTTCTTAGTATTTATTGCCAAGTGAATAATTGCATATGAAAATAGAATGGTTCTTTTGGTAATACTGCACAATAACATATGCATCAAATAAATTTATAAATATTTAATAATATAAATTTATTTATAAATGGAACTTTGTCTGTCTGTGTGTGTCCGTCTGTTACCTATAGACTCCGAAATGGCTGAACCGATTTTCTTGAAAATTTACACAGTTGTACTATAAGCGTCTGCGAGTGTTCTTAGCTAGAATTTGTGTCGAGGTACCCCCCGATAAATATCGAAAATCGATAATCGAAAAAATCGGGTTATAGGAGTGGTCCGATTTTAATCAAATTTGATCAACTCATAGACAAAGACATGAGAAACGATATTCAGCAGTTTCAAGGTTGCAGTTCTTACAATAGTTCAGAAAATCGATAATATATATATATATATATATATATATATATATATATATATATATAATGCGAGATGTTTGTGTGTGTGTGTCTGTTTATCTGTCTGTATGTCCTTTATACAAATCCACAATTTTTATCCGATTCTCACCAAACTTCACACAAATATTCTTTAGTCTGAGCTCCAGGACCATGGATTAGTTTTAAAGCTTTCATTACACCCGAGCAACGCCGGGCTATATTGCTAGTTATCTATATTACAGTTTCATCATTGAAAGAATGAAGAAAATTTAGGGTGATTCGGACGAGTTAATCTTTGCATCCTTGCCTACTGAAATTTTGCAAAGTAATAACAAAAGAACCATTCTATTTCATTTAGAATTATCAAATTGGCAATGAATACTGAAAGTGGAATGAAATACGTCCTTTCTTTTAAAAACTGGGGTTGGTTAATAATTATGGCCGGTAGTGTGTCAATATATATATATATATATATATATATATAATCTGTTGATGGATTTTAAAAAGTGAAATGAATTTTATTTTCATTTGTTTACTTTGATACCGTTCGTTGCAGGCTAAATATTGTTTTCCTCTTGACTTCTTTTTTTATCATTATATATATATATATATATATATATATATATATATAATGATCTCAGACAAATTATTACGTATATTTCACTTCTCAGAACAAATGTATTGAAGACAGACAAAGGTATCAAGGATAACAAGAAAAATAGACAATTTCCGATGAATACACAATATATCACAAACCTATGCACACATATAAATACGCACACCAAGACAATATTCTGATGAATTTAAGCTGTGAGAATCTTTGTATTTGGAAGAACTTCTATCGAAATCCGTTGAACTAAGGACGTGACTACATTAGTGTAAGTAAATTGTAAAACCGTTTACATTATACAGACGTCCAAATTAAATCTATTGTTTACATCTTTCTTTTATTTCTTGAATTTGAAAGTACAAATATTTTGTTTCGCGAGACGTAGTTCTGAAGCGACTTTTAATTTAAGAATGATTGAATTCTGTGATTATTTTTGTTCATTAAATTTAAAATTTCACCAACATCTATACCTTTTTTAATTCAAACGTGGTAGATACTTTGATTTCCATTGTTTTGACATTTGTTTTTAGTTTTGATTTATTGAGTTTTATAAAACGTTTTCATTATTCTTGTTTGTTTTTTCTTTTCCTCGTATAGTTTTATTCTTAAAAAGTCTTAATGCAAGATTCACTCGCAGAAAAAGGAATTTTTTCAAACAATTCAAAATATTTTTCGGTTTTAAATAACTCACAAAATGTTGGTAAGCCATAAAATAGTAAATTCCTTTACGATTCCTTATTTTATGAAGGAGGATTAGATATATTGCAGGAGCATCAGATCTTGTGTGGCAGCAATATTCTAAACATTGATACAAATGGTAGGCATAATTACCTAAGAGAGACTCATGAGAGAAAAGTTGTCTAGCACGACGCAGTTAACGAACTTTTTGCTTCTAGTTATTCCTTCATCTTCGATGAGATTGTCCAGCATTCACTTCCATATTGAAGAACTGACATCACATAGCAATCTATCTCTTCTTTGTTTCTAGTAAACGTTTCCTGTCTCTTAATACTTTATTCAGCTTCTGGAATGCGTCCTTCGCCTTGCCAATTCGCCTTCGAATCTGTGTCGTACTTTCCGTCTTCTGCTAAAACACTTGCCAGGTATTTAAATTTTTGCATCTGCTTGATTTTAGTACCCACCACCTGTATTTGGCATTTGGGGCAGCTCTTTTGCTGATGGCCATGCATTCGGTTTACTTGTAGTGTATTTGTATTCCTTTCTTGTCATTCTCTTAACTACCTTCTGTAGGGGGTCTTGTAGTTTCCTTTCCGTGTCTGCTATCAGCACTGTATCATCTATGTACCTTATGACGTGATGTGGCTTTTTTTGTCTTTTTTTTTTACAAATATTTTCAGGGTTTCTGCTCTGACGAACTTCTTTCCCTGGTGACACGACCACATGAATTTATACTTGCTACTAAATTGGCATCAAGGTCCAGTCTTTTTACGATTGAAACAGTTTGATATAAACAGTTATTTTCTCACAATTCTCGTCTATGGAATTCCTTTCTGATTATTTGTTTCCTTGATAGCCACAATCTCTAAAAGTTTAAATGCAACGTCAATTGCTATCTTCCATCTCCTTAAATCACATCTATCTTTTATCATTTCTCTGATGCCCCTTGTACCTTGTTTTTCTCTCACTGTAACCCCCTGATCACAAGTGGGGCCCTGATTTACTTGGAGTGAAATGATTAAAAAAAAAAATACAAAGTAAGAAAAAATAACTCAGGTGGAACTGAGATACTGAGATATACGATCACTAAAGATACTCAGAAAAACTATTGGTTATCCAGAAAGTGCTTGTCGTTATCTTTCTTTCTGTATCAATGAAAGAGTCAGATCAGAACAAAAGTGGCGATTTACACCCATTGTCATGTTGGAGCTGCTCAGTCTTGGCTTTTATGCGTCCTTATAAGTGATGAACTTTCACACATGAATCCACTTTTTTACGGACGAAACTTCCCACGACTGTCGTTAACCATCGCTTTTTCCATTAAAAATGTTCTGCCAAACTCCATCTAGATATGGGTTAAATAATAAGACAGATAGAATTCTATAGCCTTGGCTGGCAACCAGTATACCGCAGAAGGTTGAACTATTTGTGAAAGAAAAGTGAAATCGTGTGGAAGAGTGTAATAATAAAGTATACATTTTTCATGTTAAAATAGAAATTTATTAAAAGAATAGAATCTGCTCGGACTTACCCTGTCCTCAGACCTCTTTCGAGACATGATCGCCCAAAACGTATATCACGTATGGCACTTATATTTTCAGCTTGAAATCACCATGTCATGTAAAGTGTTGAACCATTTTTATACTTTTCATATTCCCTTGATAAAAATAAAGAGTCTCTTTAGCAGGAAAATCACACTGCGGAAGAGACTCCTGAGGAGATGCTTCCTCTATAATTTCAATCTTAACCTTTTCGAGTACAGTCAGCCGTTGTCTATCGTATATAGCTTCACAATTAACACTTCTTACCTCCTGGCACTTCCTTAAAACAATCTCATTCAGTAAGTGATATAATGAATATGTATACACCTTGGTTCCCCCTCACTGGAATGTGATTGGCTATAGACGAAAGACGAAGGCAATGACGTTCAGAGTGAGTGAGAGAGATCTAGAGATATTCCACTAGAGGTCTATTGGTCTACCACTGACTACGCCTACGTCTAAGGATACTACATACGACGATTACGTCTACATACTAGATTGACCTACCCGGTTACATTTGCGTTTAGGCAAATGTAACCGCTTACATACTTCGTATTGATATATCCCTTTCCGGGACATATCAGTAATATACTTCCTTGAGTGAATCTTCGGCTTTGTATTTCGTAAATAATACCGTACAAATTATATTTTTTTATGCTTTATGTAGCTCTATAAGTGGCTTTTATATGTTAGATGAATTGCTATTTTTCGAATGTGGTGCAGTGGATATCAGCTCGGAACAACAAATCGGGGAGCCGAGTTCGAATTCCAGTAAAATTACTTGCATTCACTTACGCACTTTTAAAAGATATTAATCCGTCTCTTCCATCCAGTTATGGATTAAATAATAGGACAGTTTGGGTTATATAGCCTTGGCTGACAACCAGTCTACCGCAGAAAGCAATGGCAATCTACTGCGGGATGATCTTCTGGCCAGTCAGTCATGTCTCTTTCAAGACATGATCGCCCAAGCGTGTATCACGTATGGCACTTAACTGACTGACTATTTTTTTTTTTTACTGATTCTGTCATCGTTTACCGTGTTTTTTAATCATTTTATCCCAACCATAGCAATACATCCACTGAAACGTAAGGGTGAAAAAAATGTAGGTTCGTGGGTATGAGCTAATATGAAAAAAAAAAACATTAAGGAGGGCTAACAATAAACAAAGGGGAATAAAGAAGAAAGAAGATAACGTTACAACTTGCAATTACTTTTTTGAAAATCAATATTGACTGGGAATTAAGACGCCGGAAGTGAGTTATACAAGTGACACATGCGAGAGAGTTCGAGTCACGTCTTGTTCACGTCTGATAAGAAGAGGGCAAAGTTGAAGTAAGGATCCGCTTTTAAGCGATATGTTCCTTCAGGATGTTACAGATTATAATTCTCCTATCATTAGTTGGCTCTAACTTTTGACACTTTACAATTTCTCTTGAAGCAGTTGGGAGATGATTAGTGTTTATTTTATTTGGCCTTGTCATACATAACCGAACTCTCTACAGCTTACAACTTTTATCCAGAATTATCATCAGAAGGTTAAAATATTTGTGAAAGAATAGTGAAATCGTGTGGAAGAGTGTAATAATAAAATATACATTTTTCATGTTAAAATAGAAATTTATTAAAAGAATAGAATCTGCTCGGACTTACCCTGTCCTCAGACCTCAAATGGAACCACTATATTGAATCCATAGCAAAATCTACTGCTAAGAAGTTTGGGTCACTATGCCGATCCAGGATGTTTTTTCCACCTGAATCCATCCGGCATATATACAAGTCAACCATCCGTCCGTGCATGGAGTACTGCTGCCATTTATGGCCAAGTGTCCCTGCCTTTCTCCTCAGTGTTCTTGATAAGCTCCAAAGGAGAGTCTGTAATGTGATAGGTACTGATCTAGCGACTCGACTGCAGCCACTTTCCCATCGTCGAAATGTGGCTTCCCTCTGTCTCTTCTATAAATACTTTCATGGCTTCTGCTCGGATGATCTTAAGTCACTGATGCCTCCTAAACAGGTGTTTACCCGTGCAACCAGACTGGCAACTGGGTCCCACCCATTCACAGTCAGGTTAGCCAAATGCAGACGACAATTCTACTCCTGCAGCTTCCTCTCTCGCACTTCCCGCCTGTAGAACTCACTCCCGTATTCTTGCTTTCCTGACGGCTACAACCTCCAGAAATTTAAATGCAAAGTCAATACTCATCTACTAACCACTGGCCTCTAGCTCTATCCCCAACCCTGTATAACCTTCCCTTTCTCTCCACCTATGTATCTGTCATCGCACCTGCTTTCTCAGCTTTCTATTGTTCCTTTCTAACTAGTTTGTACTCCTCACTCTTTTTTAATTAATCTTTTTACATTTATGTAACCCCCTGCACATCAGTGGCGTTTCTGCCTTGCTCGGGGTGAAATGATTAAAAAAAAAAGAATAACAAGAATAGGGAGTAGTTAAACGATGAGAAAAAAGTCATGACTTACGGGTATTAAGAATTGAAGAAATGTATGTAGTAGTAATTTGATGGAAAGAGTTTATGCGTTCGTATGTATGTATAAGCGTTTGTTTGGTAGGAATGTTATTGGATAGATGAATCAGCGCACAAGAAAGGAGAAAGAGGACAATGTGCGACGTGACCTATGTCCGGATCGTGGTTGAAGTTTTTCCCGTTACATTTTAGTTATTTCGTCTCCCTGCTCCAATCTTAGAGCCTTTATAGTCATTTAGATTTTTGCACTAGATCGCTAAGTCCCTTTAGTCTTGCAAATCGCTTCCATTGGTCAGAAAATCAATTTAACATCTACTTGTGAAAATCCAGTTTCAGCTTTTTCTGTAAGCACGAGGTCTATTTGGGAAAATCAGGATTTCACACGTCATTGTGAATTTTTGTAAAAGTGAAGGTTGATTTTAATTCTTAATTTGCTATGAACTACATGTTTTTATTCCTCCTGCCTTCCTTTCGCACAGATTCGTTAAGTAGGTTAGTCGTTACTCCAGTTTTCTTTAACACTACTACGTTACTCGCATATTAGGCCAATGGCATTTCAGCATTCGTCCGTAGAAGCACACTTCTTCATATGTGAGCAGTGATAAGTCATTTAAAATAGTCAATACTTTCATACTTTTATAATGTCGCACTTTCAGTTTGTATCTTATACTACACTACAAATAGTTACATTTCTGAACAGTCACCGGATTACCTCGTAAAACAGCTGAGCATCGGTATAGATCATGAATAGCAGCAGGATTAGATTGGACTGCATTAATTTTAGCACTTCATAAATTGGTTAAAAACTTTAACCCTTAGACGACGACGGAGAATCAACTGATAGTTCCTGAGAGATAAGCAAATATCATTTCTTCACGAGCTAGAATTTTCCAACACTTGGATTCATGTGGTTACTATATGCAATATCACACGCACCCCCACACACACATAGATAGATAGATAGATAGATAGAAAGATAGAAAGATAGAAAGAAGAGAAAACGCTTTATAGAATATCACGGTAATATTTTACTTGCCCTGACATATATATGTAATGCTACAGAAAATCCCGAAGATTAACGAAATGGTTGAACAACCGACATATTGAAATTATTTGTTTGAACATTATTTTCTTATCGATACTCGTATTTGAGTAGATATTCTGTTTTTAATCAAACAGTATATATATTCCTACCGACATGATTATTTACAATATTTTTTTAAGAAAATGTGTATCATTCGACAGGATTCGAACTTGCGACACCAACATAGATCTGGTGCGCCTTAAACCACTAGACCACTAATGCTTCTACAGTCCCGGCACACTCAAATCAAGCCTATATAACACAATTTTTTATTCTAATCAAATAACTATCTCTGCTTTGAAATATATACATATCTTAGAAGTAGTACAAAGTTGCAGTAAACTATGATTTTATTATAAACTTATAATGAAAATATTTATATATATATATATATATATATATATATATATATATATATGTCTAGTGATTAATGTACATATTTTTATGATTTTGTGGATAGGTAGGTGGATTTTTTAAAGTGGTTTCTAAGAATGTTTAGCCTTTTTAACAGATATGTTAGTAGAAAGGGATTTAAAAAATATCTAAACATTCTTAAATGAACCACCTCAAAAGATTCGAAGAAAATCTAGAAGCATGGGTGCGTGCATTTGTGTGCATATGTATGTTGATATTGGCCTCACTATACAATTTTATATTTATATCTGATATTGTGCACGTTTACCCATCAATATGGCATATCTTAAAACCATATTTTTATCCTTATATGCATATATCCGCGAAAATGGGGTCCCAAATAATGCATGAATTACTACACCACGAAAACTGATCAAACAAGAAAATCACTGGGCCAAAGCATTCACACACACACACACACACACACACACACACACACACACATATATATATATATATATATATATATATATATAATAACAATCACAATAATGATACTATTAATAATTGTTATAATGTATTTCAGTCCGTCTCGAAAAACCCACCGAAAACAAACTTGGAGGGGAAAAAAAGGGAAAATGAAAAAAGAAACCAATGAAGTACTAGAACATACGTCAAAATACGCGTAGAAAAAAAAAACCGAGACGAGAACCCTAACACTAAGGGCTCAATACAATAGTAGAGCAACAAATAAGAATAAATCTCACTAAGAGCCAACAGACCTACCTAGGTTTCACGTAACGGCTCGTCAGGGCAAGCCGACTTGCCCTGACGAGTCATTAGGTGAAACCTAGGTAGGTCCGTTGGCTCTTAGATTTATTCTTATATATATATATTAACCAAACTTGGTTATAAGCAACCGACAATTTGAAATGAATTAACTCATCGTTGCTCACATGTTCGGTCCAAGGTATCCTCAGCATCCTTCTGTAGAATCCTATTTCAGTTGCTTCAAGTTTTTCCTTCATATTCGATGAGATTGTCCAGCATTCACTGTCATACTGAAGAATAGACATCATATCGCAATCCAGAGCCATCTTCTAACAAAGTTTTGCTATATGTCTATTCAAGATTCTATAATGCATCATCAGCCACGCCAATTTGCTCTCGTATTTCAGTGTCGCACTTTCCGTGTTCTGTTTGAACACGTTTTGTTTTTAATCATATCAGCCCGAGCAAGGCGGTAACGCCACTGATGCGTAAAAGTGAAAAGATTGGAAAAGAAAAAGCCGGAAACCACATCATAAACAGGGAACAAGGGATGAGCCCCTTTACCTGTTCAAAAAGATGATGATGGAGAGTGAACCGGGCAATAGTTTAGTCTATCTACTCCAAGTGAAAAAAGAAAAAAAGAAAAGAGTGAAAAGATTGGAAAAGAGAAAACTGGAAACCACATCCTAAACAGGGAACAAGGGATAAGCCTCTTCACTTGTTCAATAGACGTGGGGGGAGTGTCAACCGGGCGATAGTGTAGTCTATCTCAGGTATTTACATTTCTGTATCCGCTTGGTTTTAGTATTCCCCGGCTGTAGCTGGCATTTGAGGTTCCTCTTTTTACTGATGACCCTGCATTCAGTTTTCTTGTTTATTTATACTTCTTTCTTTTCGATTTCTTCAGCTACCTCCTGTAGGATGCCTTGTAGTTTCTTTTCCGTGTTTGCTTTCAGAATTATGTACAGAGGATGAAAACACGTCAACTTTTGAAGACCCTTCTTCGGTTAGGCCTACAGTCGTCGCTACAAAGAAGCGTTATATACACCACAAAGAGTCACTTTTACGGAGTTGCAAATAAACGACGTGCGTCGCCTAAAATAGTGACTACCCGCATATGGCAGCTAACAGGCGTCTCTGACACCAAAAGATTTTCTAGTTGAAATTTCTCACTGAATCTATCTAACGACTTGAATACGGAAAGAACAGAATCAGTGTTGTAAACTTGACGTACCTTTTAACTACCAGGATTGTAGATATTTTCAAAACTGTAGTTTTGTATCTATTTCTGCAGGCGTATATCTATAAAGATTTGCCTCACAGAATCTGTGTCAGATTGTATGCTTATTAACATGGTTTTAATTGGTGTATTATAGTGGCGATTGTAGAACCGTGAAATTATTAGGGGTACTTAGGGTTCGAGACTTTTCTGAGAATGTGCAAACACTAGCAGTGTTTTCATTTTCATACTCTACACTACTATCGTATACACAACTTCGGAATAAGTATGTTATTTCATTAAATTAAACGAAATAACTTTTCATTCATAGAAGCAGAGTTCTAATCCATTCTTTTTCACACTCAAGCTGTCGAAACAGTTAAATGCCATACGTGATGCTTTGTGCGATCATGTCTCGAATGAGGCTGACTGGGCAGAAGATTATCCCGCATTGCTTTCTGTGGTAGACAGGTTGCCTGCCAAGGCTATAGAACCCAATCTGTCCTATTATTTAATCCATAACTGGAAGAAAGAGACGAATTAATACCTTTCCTAAGGGTATTGTTGCGTAAGTGAATGCAATGAATTCAAGTGGAACTCGATATCCACTGCACCACAACGCACATCCGCATTGAAACAGAAGAGGGGTTAATTTCAAAACAAAATCAAAGGTTTAATAGTAACGTCAATAGGTTCTGAAGAAGGACAAGTGCTGAAGATGAAATCATATTAAAATCAGAGACTGATCAGTTTTATAAATTTTTTAAGCTTATAAAATGTAGGGGAGGCAACCGAGGGGACAGCCAAAATTCTGGATGAGGGGCTTGGCTTCTCCTGGCTCTCATAGAATCGTCACTATCACTAACCCTACCGTAGAATTCTTCTTCTTCATGGGCAGTGTCCCTTCAGGACGTAGACGATCATGGACTTCCACTTGGCGCTGTCTCTTGTCGCTCTCAATAATTTTTCTCTTGGTATCTCTTCCAAGCTACGCCCCGTCAACCATGTGCTCAGACCTAACAAGTACGTCTCGCGCTGCTTTCCCCCTGTCTCTTCTTGTATTTATCCGACCTGTAAGTATCAAGTTCTTAAGCCTTCCTTCCTCATTACGTGTCCCAGAATCCTTATTTGTCTCTTCCTGATATATATTATCAGTTTTCTTCTTATTTGCATCCTTTCCAACACCTCATTGTTCACGTGTGCTCCGTCCATGGTATCCTCAGCATCCTTCTGTAAAACCCATTTCTGCTGCCTCAAGCCTCTTCTTCATCTTTGAATAGATCGTTCAACATCCATTTCCATGCAGAAGGACAGATATCACATAGCAATCCAGCACGCTTTTCTTTGTTTCTAATGGGATTTTCCTGTGTTTCAGTACTCGGGATAGCTTCTGAAATGCGTCTTTGGCCATGTCAATGCGTCTTTAGATCACTGTATCGCATTTTCCATCCTCTGTCAAAACACTTCTTAAGTATTTGAATTTTTTTTACTTGTTTTATTTTAGATTCTCCAACTTGCAATTGACATATTGTTCTCCTCTTTTTGCTGATGACCATACATTCAGTTTTCTTGAGGTTTATGCTCAGTCGTTTCTTTTCACTTTCTTTTGCTAACTTCTGTAGAAGGTACTGCATTTTCTTTTCTGTATCTGCTATCAGCACTGTGTCATCCGCGTATCTTATATTGTTGAGATTGTGGCCGCCAATGACGAATCCGGGTAAGGCTTTTAATTACAGAGTTTCGTATGTGAATCGTTTGTTTACATTGCAGTTTGAAGCTGACATATGTCAGAATAGACATTCCACTGTACTCTCTAACATGGCTTTTCGTTATTGTCTTCTTTTCTTTTAGTCTTTTTTTTCTATAGTACTGTGTAGTTTCCTCGTTCTGATGCGTTTTGATTAACTTTTAACCTGATATTTTTGTTTTGTCTTTATTTTGAATTTTCAGTTAAAATAACAGACGACAGAAGGAAAAGAGAAAAAAAAAGCTTTTGCTTGATTTCAATATAAAAGAAAAACTTAATTAATGGGAAATTTTATCACGTGATTAAGTTTCCTGGTTGTATGCGCGCCTTTCAGTATTTAATCTCGAATTCTCAGTTCTATGACTAAGTCTGCATGCACGCAATTTGCTTGAACGTGCGCCTACTTTTTTATCTGTTGACGGAAAACTCTTGTGTACGCGCTGGTATATGTACCGGGAGAAATTTCTGTAACTTTCGGTATCATTACAAAAACAAGAATAACATTACCAAAAGAAAGAAAAACAAATCTTTTCAATTACTTATTTCATTATTTGTAAGTCACTGTAAAATATTGGTAGCAGCGTTTGTAGCATTTCTATTTTCTATAGCACTTTCTGGTTGACAACATATTATGCCTTTTTTCTGTTAATTGACAAAGATCAATTAACACAAAATCTGCGGTAATTAACAGACACATTAATGGTTTCCCCCACCCCCAAGAGAAATGGAAGACAAAAACTGGCAAGGGTAATTGAGCGATAAGGAAGAATGTTTGAATGGTGCAGCAAGCATGCAATCTAAACTTAACTTCTCCTGATAAAGCAATGGAAAAATGTGGCACAGAAATCCGAAGTTGGACTGGAATAGCTAAAGAGGCCTTCCAAAACCTAAGAAAAATATTAAAAAAACAAATAATTTAGTTTGAAACAAGGATATATCAATACCATATATATATTATAGACTCTCCCGTCGATTTCGACGTACGATCGTCTAACACAATTACACAACCACTCAAAGAAATGTTTAAAGTGGTGAAAGCTTGTGTAGCACCATCCACACTTTTTGGAATTGTTGATAATAAACAATCGGTGCAGACGTCTGCCACAGATCGCATGAACAACAGACCTCAGTTATTTAACCCATAACTGGAGGGAAAGAACGGATTAATACCTTTCCCAAGAGTACCAGTGCGTAAGTGAATGCTAATTGTTCGACTGGAATTGAAACTCGGCTCACCGATTTCCCCCTCCGAGCCGACATCCACTGCACCACAACGCACATCCGTCAATGTTATATATATATATATATATATATATATATATATATATATATATATTATAAATTATATTTTTGAACAAGTACAAATTCTTTTTATATATATCCCCTACAAATTGTACATTTTGTTTCGACACTGGACTTTCAATGTCTCATCAGGTGTTGTGGAAAGGAATGGAAGACCTTTTTCTTATATTTGGGAGTTGTGTGTGGGATGTTGGCGGGGGTTAGCGATAAGGGAATCTTCTTCTTCTATGTGCTCTGTCCCTTCAGGGCGTAGGCGATCATGGTTCTCCACGTCTCCCTATCCCTTGTGTCTCTTAGTATGTTTGCTCCTGTTACTCCTGGCAACCCCCGTTCCGTCATCCACCTGATTAGGCCCTGAAAATATTTTATCCGCTGCCTTCCTCTGTCTCTTTTTCCTTCTATTTGGCCAGTCAGTATCAGGTTCTCCAAGCTCTCCTTCCTTATTGCATGTCCCAGGAACTAAAGTTGTCTCTTCCTGGTGCTCAGTATTTATTTCCTTTTTGTTACCATTCCGGCACCTCATCGTTGCTTGCATGCTCAGTCCAATATCCGCAGCATCCTTCTGTAGATAAGGGAATAAGTTATGTAAATTGTACGTTTGAAGAAAGTCGGGTAGGTAGGGGATATAGTTGATTCATGAAAGGTGTTTTATGAGCCGCCTGCCTAGCCTTTATTCTTTGGTTTTATTAGAGGGGGAAAGGATGGGATTGGATTGGACCTATCTTTAATGTTTATTTGTACAACTATAGAATATTTTTGTATTTAAGTACAGTTTTATAATTAATCTAATTTTGTATATTTAACCTTAATTTTGAATTTAGGAAATTACTTTTTTCTATAAAACTTTAAATTAGATTTGATTATAGTTTGTGGTGTGTAATAGGCAACATTTGATATCAGTGGATTATTTGTACTATAAAAGTTTATCGTCTCTGGTGGGGGAGAGTCCTAGTTTTGTCTTGTGCAGTATTTTTCAGCATGATTGCATGGTTAGTTCTTTAATGTGTTTGCAGTTTACTGTGGTTTCATGCCTCTGGTTCTAAATCTTGTCGCTATTTATGTATTTAATGATATCATTTTTTCTTGAAGACAAAGGAAACATGGTTCCTTTATTGATTTACCTGTTCTTGCTTGTTTGAGGATTTTTCATTTAACTTTAGGTGTTTTATTTTCGTTTTTTAACTTCCAATAGTTTTTGGAAAAAGACGTCATGTTTTGTTTTTCTTTGTTATTGAAGGGTGAGAGGTGATTGTAAAAACGCCTTTTAAATACCTTCATGGTGTTTCCGGTATACATTTTTTTATCTTTGGGATTCTCCATGGATGAAATTGAACACATATATATTAGGGAATTTCGTTAAACATTTATTAGGAATGGGGCATTGGTTTGGGTTTCTACGGTTACAAAGTTTGTTATTATGTGGCAGACTGGTATTAATATTGGAGTTATTTTTGTTGTGTGGTTTTAATATTTTACTGATATGTAATTTAATTTTTTTCTAGATTCTAATTAATTCTAGATTCTAAATAATTAAATTACAAATTAATTTAATTAAATAATTAAATTAGGAAATGAGAGAGTTGAGGTTTTTATGGCACATCATGAGGAAAAAGGGCTAGGAAAATTCGATACTCTCAGGACAGATTGAATGTAAGAGAGACGGAGGAAAATAATTTCATGAGCGAGCTTGAGTAAGTGGAATGGCGGAACAAGGTTTAGTTGAGATAGCAGACATACAAATTCTTTTAAGTACCGAAAAAAAAGAAATTGTGGAGAGCCATGATCACTTAGGTCCTGAAATGACACGGCGCATTGAAGAAGTGTTTAGTCGAACCGATGAAAGTTAGAAATTGATGAAACGCATCCGGAACTGACCAAGCATGATGATGTCATCTATTTGAGGATGCTTTTTTACAAAACCTGAGTGATTTTGGTTCAGGCATTTTGGAATATCGATCTACACCCACCGGACACAACTTTGCTTTCACTTTAGTATAACCACTCATTTCGATCCCTACAATTTATTTTAGGGGAAATATTTTGATTTTCTGAAAACATCTTATGCTAGTTCATCCGCTAGAATTATGCCAAGTTCTGGGAGGAGAGAATCAAGAAGCTGCCACAAAGAAGTTCAAAGATAGCGGAAGAAAATTGGACATACAAGGTCTGTCTGAGAAGTAACCGAATTGGTGTCACAAACAATTCATTTCAATTTAAAAAAAACTACATTGTTTTCCCCTTCTAAGTAATTCCCTCTAATGCACTTTACATCCTTTGCTGTATGCGCTGCTGGAAGGTTTATTCTTGGATTCTTCTCAGCTCCGTCGTTATGGCTCTCTTGATGGCCTATACGCTTTTAAAACGAGTCCCCTTGATGATACCGTCCTGCTTGGGGAAAAGAAAAAGTCACACCGAGCCAGATCATGTGAATAGGGAGGTTGTTTCAGTAAGGAGATGTTCTTCTCAGCCGGGAATTGTCGGATGCTCAGGGTGTTGTGAACAGGTGCATTGTCGTGGTGGATCAGCCACGATTTGTCTTGCCACAACTCTCATCTCTTCTCAGGTACTGAACGAAGTAAACGCCGTAGCATCTCTCTGTAGATTTGATGAAGCATCGTCTCGCTCAGTGGCAAGAACTCACTGTGGACGATAGCTCAACCAGTTCCTTTACTTTTCAGATAGACCCCGTGTGCTGTGGAATAATGCTATGTGCAAATGATTGTTTTGTAGCAGGTGCATAAAACGTGGTTGCTGACGCAAACCTGAAACCATCCTGGAAAGTCAAAAAGATCTGCCTGAAATCAAATCAAATCAGAAATTGTTGCGTTTCTTAGTCTTTCTCTACGTCTGCAAATCTTGGGCATTAATGGTACAATTACAGCAAAGTATACTTGGATGTGCGTTGTGGCGCATTGGATATCGGATCGGAACGAGAAATCGGTGAACCGAGTTCGAATTCCAGCTGAATTCATTGCATTCACTTACGCGCAAATACCCTTAGGAAAGGTATTAATCCGTCTATTCCTTCCAGTTATGGGTTAAATAACAGGACAGATTGGGTTCTATAGCCTTGGTAGGCAACCAGTCTACCGCAGAATGCAATGGCAACCTCTTGCGGGATACTCTTCTGCCCAGTCAATCATGTCGCTTTCGAGACATGATCGCCCAAGCATGTATCACGTATGGCACTTAACTGATACCAGGGTTAGAAATGATATACTACAGGACCATACTGGGCAACTCCTAAATTCGACCGAATGACTAATGACCCACTGCGAACCACCAAACATGAATGAGTCCCACTGAAAGACCACATGACCACCGACAAAATGGTCATGTGGTCAAGTGATATGCGGCAAAATCTTCCAACACAAAAACTTAGGCAAGTGAAGAAAAGGCAGATAAAGTCAATAAGAAGACTGAAAGATCCTACAAAATGTCGCAGTCGTTGGCAAGCGACCGATTCATATGGAGGAAGCTGGGCAGACACTCATCTGTAACAGCGAGCCTACAATTTCACTCAGTCAAGAAAATGGTAATGATGATGATCTATTTTCGGGTGTGATCGTTTTTTAACTATTTTATCCCAGTGAGATTAAACTTAGTAATTTGGTTAATCGTATATGGTGGGGATATGTACCTATGCAGTAATATGTGCGCATATATATATACGCATTCTGATTCTTACTTATATATATATATATATATATATATATATATATATATATATATATATATATGTTTTGAAGGCTGTCACAATGCGTTGAGTATAATAAAGGAAGGTAAGGAAGTTTTTGGGTATTCCCTATTTATTAAACATTCATATTTCGAGATCAAAATCTCAGCTTCAGAATGGCAGAAAATCGTGTGTCTGTCCGAGTGCGTTTCTGGCCTTTGAAAAGCCAGGAACACACTCGGACAGACACACACTTCTTTTCTGAAGATGAGAGTTTCTTTAAAGTGTATATTTATTGTAGTTGTTATCATACATGTTATGATACATTAAGTGCCCATAATGGTATTTGTGACGCTACACGTGTTTCGAGTCTAAAATTGACTCTCTTCAGGTGAATAAATCTGTGTCACGTATCGAGTTCTTTTTGTTTCTGATCGCCAAGTTGTTGTTTTATAAATAAGTAAGTAGAAAAATAAGAAAATAAATAAAATCAGTAAAATGAAAATAAAATAAGATAAAATAAATCAAATGTTGGCACGTTGAATGGTCTGTGTTTTTTCACATCAGCATGTGTATAAATGGATGAACAGATAAATAAATAAACAGATGAATGAGTCAAATATTTATCTCAATTTGAAGTGGTTTTGGTCTGGGGTGACCTTTTTAGTATGTTAAGATTATCTTCTAGTCGCCTTAGCTTATCTGTCATCGGTCAGTTGGTTGTTCCTTATTTATAAAAAACAACTTGGCGATCAGAAACAAAAAGAACTCCATACGCGGAGTCACACATTTATTCGCCTGAAGAGAGTCAATTTTAGACTCGAAACACGTGTAACGTCACAAATACCATTATGGGCACTTAATGTATCATAACATGTATAATAACAAAAACAATAAATATACACTTTAAAGAAAAAGTTCATGGCTTCTCACACTTCTTATTATATATATATATATATATATATCTCACACTTCTTATTATATATATATATATATATATATGAGTATATACATACATACACACATATATATATATATGAGTATATACATACACACATATATATATGAGTATATACATACACACATATATATATATGAGTATATACATACACACATATATATATATATGAGTATATACATACACACATATATATATATATGAGTATATACATACACACATATATATATATATGAGTATATACATACACACATATATATATATATATGAGTATATACATATACACATATATATATATATAAGTATATGCATACACACATATATATATATATATGAGTATACACACACACACACACACACACATATATATATATATATATATATATATATATATATGAGTATATACATACACACACACACATACGCACATATTATTGAATAGGTACATATTACCACCATGTACGACTGACCAAATTGCTAAGTTCTGAGTAACTATATCAGTGTTTATTAAAATTATTACTTCCTATCAGTACGGGAAAAAGTCTTTGTCGTTACTTAGGAGGTGAGTGCGGTGTCTCTTGAGAGTAAATTTACCTTTACCTGTAAACGATTCGTTTTTAACCAAAGGTTTTTTTTGTTTGTGATTTTTTTTTTTTGTCTGTACATATATAAGTGGTTTTAATTTTCACTTCAAGGAAAGTTATTTGAAATTAAAAACTTGTCTCTTAGGACCAAATAAATCACAACCGGAGTAAATTTAGACGGTAACGAATGTTACGACAGTAATGAATTCCCTCTTGTAAAAATGATTATTTATTATGCACCAAAAAGAACCGACCTTAACAGAAATTATCTCATTACGGAGTAAATTATTAGTTATCACTTAAAATGAAACGTACACATTACATATCTAAAACTAAGCATTTCAAACCGTGTGAGATGGATGAATACTCTCTAATGTACGCAAAAATGAAAATAACACTAACATCTGATTTTAACAGATATATTTGCTAACATTACGCACAACTATTCTTAAATGCTAAAGAGTAAATTTATTCAATAAAATAACCACCGGTTTCAACCATGGCCTCCAGATAACTTTAGAATCTCCTGCATCTCCTTAGTTTCCTTTTTTAACTTGGTGAATGCTGCTATAATCCTGCACTCCCAACCGTTCCTCTTTGGTGTTACAAAGAGATTTTTTGGTATCTCATTGAAGCTTGCTGTCCAAGCTTTGCTGAATGGTCAAGTGCGTTTTTATGGGAGGTTTGTTACTGACCAATACGCATGTAATTCTGTGCATTTTCAGACGGACATCAGCTCACAAATACCGCAACACGTCTTCTTCTTCTATGTTCTTTCAGGACGTAGGTGATCATGGCCTCCCTATCCCTGGTGCCTCTTAGCATGCTTTCTCCTGTAACACCACGCAAACCCCGTTCTGTAATCCACCTGATCAGGCCCTTCAAATATGCTATTTGCTGCTTTCCTATGTCTCTTTTTCCTTCTATCTGGCCTGTTAGTATCAGGTTCTCCAAACCCTCCTTCCTCATAGCATGTCACAGGAACTTTAGCTATCTCTTCCTGGTGCTTAGTATTAATTTCATTTCCGTTTCTATCCTTTCTAAAACTTCATTATTGTTCACATGCTCAATCTATGATATACGCAGCATCCTTCTGTAGAACCACATTTCAGTTGCTTCTAGTTATTCCTTTATCATCGACGGTATTGTCCAGCATTCACTGCCATATTAAAGAACTGAAATCACATAGCACTCCGGTACTCACTTCTTTGTTTCTAGCACAACCCATCCCGGTTGTAATAATCCCTTCTCACTTTCTTCATCTTATTTATCAATTTATTTATTTATATCTTATCTATTATTATTTTTAATTTTTTACTTCCCCTTCTCTCTCCCCTCTCTCTCTCTCTCTCTCCTTATATGATAGTGTCGCCTCAAGCGAGGCATTTTATTGCTACTTGTTGAGCAGGGGGTTACATAGGAGGTAAGTTATGAGAAAGAGTGACAGGTTACAGGGGGTCTCATTGAATTCCACAGGTGGGAAGTGCGCGAGAAGGAAGCTGATAGAGTAGAATTTGCGTTTACAATTTATTGGTTGGGCAGTAAAAGGGTGGGAGTTAGTTGCTTATCTTGTGTCTCGAGCAAATTCATGTATGGGGGGTACCAGTGCGCTAAGTTCATTTTAGCAGAAGCCATAAAAGTATTTGTAGAAGAGACACAGGGAAGCCATATTGGGCCGATAAGAATGTGACTGTATTCGAGCTGCCAAATCGGGAGATATATATATATATATATATATATATATATATATATATATATATATATATATATATATTATCTTTGAATATAATTTTATTTTTCAATGACTTCTTTCACAGAAAATAAATAAACACAAGTAGTATAAACACAAGTCCTATCTATCCATCTATCCATCTATCCATCCATCTCTCTCTCTCTCTCTCTCTCTCTATATATATATATATATATATATATATATATATATATCATGAATTGAAAGAACTGGTAAATAAAATCCAACTGTTCATTTATTTACTTTTATAAAGAATCCTCAATACCAAGTAGAGCTTAATATTGCAATTATTTTAATACAATGGTTTATAAAAGCATTATATCACAAGACAAAAACCTTTGTTTCAGAACAATACTCTTTTTAAATGATGAAAATGATTTATTTAGTAAATACAAAATGAATTTTTTTAATCGTTTCGCCCCAATCAAGGCGGTACCGCCACTGATGCGCAAGGGGCTATATAAGAGAGTAAAATTTACGAAGTAGGAGAGTAAATAAAAAAAGGAACCAGTTACAGAGGGTGTCAGAGAAAGGGCAAGAGAAGGATAGAAACACAGGTAGAAAGACAGTTACGAAGAGAGAAAGGAAAAGAACAAGATACACGGGGTGATGTAGAATAGACTGGAGTCCAAGTGGGCAAGATATGGGAATTGACATTGCATTTAAATTTCTAGAGGTTGTAGCCGTCAAGGACGGAAGTACACGGAAGGGATATCCACAGGCAGGAAGTGCGAGAAAAGAAACTGAAGGAGTAGAATTGTTGGCTGCATTTGGTTGATTTAACTGTTAATGGGTAGGACCTTGTTGCCAGTCTGGTTGCACGAGTAAATTCTTGTGGAGGGGGCACCTAAGTTCATCGGAGCAAAATCCATGAATATATTTGTAAAAGGAACAGAAAGAAGCCACATGTTGCTGGTGGGATAGTGGCTGGAGTCGAGCTGCTAGGTCGGTACCTATCACATTAGTGTTTCTCCTTTGGAGCTTTTCGAGAACCCCAAGATGAGCAGCAGGGGCGCCTGACCAGATATGACAACAGTATTCTAGGCACGGTCAGAGAGTTGATTTGTATATGTGCAAGATGGAATCAGGCATTAAATAAAATTCCTGGCACGACACAGTGACCCAACCTTCCTAGCAGTGGATTTAGCTCTTCATTCAATATAATGATTCTACTTGAGGTCGGAAGATAGGGTAAGGACGAGGAAGCACAGTGTATTGCTTTCAGGAAGACTCTCTTGGTCCATGCTTATGGAGGAAGGCAGGAGAGATTGCTTGTGATAATTGACAGATAGCAGCTTTGTTTTAGAAGCATTTAAATTCACAAGCCACTTATGATTATTTAGAAAATGAAATGGCGGAAGTTGGAAAATATGCTTGTAGGTGTGTCAATATTGTTCAATCAAAATAAGAATTAGGTTAAACTATGAATTTGAATATTTGAGTTGCGAAAGGAAGCAGAGTAGCCTGGTGTCAAGGAGGCATGTCACGTTTAATTTTGTCTCGGTAAGATACATAATGGGACCATACATTATTTAAATGAGTACACTATAATTTTTAGCAGTAGGTTATATTTTAGTTGTTTTCTTTTCTTTTCGTTTAATTTGATTAAGTACTAACTCATGAGTAAAGGGGCTGGAACGTTTAGGTCAGAATTAGAATTAAATATTTATGGGATACTTGGTAAATAGTAGTTAAAAAACAAATATTGTGTGGGTCATTTATTTTACTAAAATAATTTAGTGTTTAACTTATATTGGGACACAAGTTACGAATGAAACATTGTAATTCATAAAATTTAAAAAAATAATTTTTTGTAAAAACAAAATTACACTATATATATATATATATATATATATATATAATCATCCGCAGACGGATCTGTTTCGCTGTGTCACAGCTCATCAGTACGGTTAGACTCCGATTGCTTTTAACCCAGGATTGAAACCCGACCGAATTGGCGTCAGTCGGCTATTCTACCTCTGGGCTATGGATGCTCGGTAAAAGAAGGCATACTTTTTTAGCGCGTATATTATCATTATACACGCCCTATAGCCAGATTGTTCTAATTCATTACTGAATGAGTGATGCGTACATGCCAGAGTAGCTACTGTTTATATATATATATATATGTAAAAGAAATGATAGTCGAACCAGCAGACGACAGATTAAAAAGAAAAGCGTGCAATGCACAATCAAAACAAAAAAAGACTGAATATCCAGGGAAAACAATATGGCGCAGAACGAAATATAGACACCCCTCCCGTGCTACCTTAGTTTCGATTACACCGGTCTCCTCTGGCATAATAGTCTGAGGAGACCAGTGTGGTGGAATCGTAAGCAGCATGTAACTTCTGTTTATTTCGTTCTGTGTTCTTTACTTTTCTTTATTTTTCTTACCTCCCGCCCCATTCACTTTCTGTTTTGTTTAACCCAATTCTCAATTTAAAGATTAAAGTTAAACAAGCCAAATTTTCCATTTCTTCACTTACAACTCTATCGAATAGTTAAAACCAAAAATAGACTGATTTACTTCCATTTTTTTTTTGTGACGTAAATTTCTCAAATCTTAACCGTCATTTTTTATTTGTTTTTTATTTCTCTTTTTTATTTTTATTTTTATTCTCATTTTGAAATATGCACTGTTACTGAGGAGACGTGAAATCTCTCTTAGGGATTTCATGTTGAAATGTTCATTCAACAATTATGATTATTGAAAATTTATTATATATATATATATATATATATATGACCTAACCTTCTAGAGAGCTACTTATACGCCATGTGAACTGGTACTCCGCAATTTACGATATATATATATATATATATATATATATATATATATTAATGCAGGTTTCATTGAATAATATAGACAAGTTTTGTCTATTAATTTTGTGTAGGATCCGTTCATACTGTCTGATATACTTGATGGTGATGTCGTTGAAAGACAACAAAAAATCACAGTATTTGTTGAATTTTTTATCGGGTCTAAGCTTTCGGCTCACATAAGCCATTATATTTTTTATGTGAGCCGAAAGCTTAGACCCAATAAAAAATTCAACAAATACTGTGATTTTTTGTTGTCTTTCAACGACATCACCATCAAGTATATCAGACAGTATGAACGGATCCTACACAAAATTAATAGACAAAACTTGTCTATATTATTCAATGAAACCTGCATTAATGAAAAAATGCTGCCAAAATATACACAATATATATATATATATATATGTATATTATCCTACGTCTATGTCAGGACTCCGAGTTTCATGCGTTATGCAATCATCTGTTGCATTTTTCAAACTGACTGTTTAATAGATTTGAATTTAAGTTCACTCGATATTCATGGGAATTAAATCTTATAAGTTTAAATTACTGCTTTTTAATAGCAAGATTAAAAATATAAATATCCTGCGGTTACATGTAGATAAAAATTTTAAAATTTAAATTTAAAATATAACATTAAAATTAAAACAAAACTTTTTATAATAAAAAGTAATAAAGTACTGGTAGAAGAAATCAAAGGGCGAAAATTATGAATTTTAAAAATTTAAATATTTAAATATTACATGTCCATAAAAAATGTTGAGAAAATTAAAATCTTAAAATTCTAAATTTTAAATAAAAAAAATACGATAAAAAAATGAAAAGTTGAAAAGAAAAATTAAAAAGTAAAATTTAGTATTAAGATATAAAATTGTTCATATAGTGAGCTGAGCACTCTTTTGTTAACACCTGAATAATAGTACTATATATCTGTACACCCTTCTCATGTATATATATTAATTTATGTAACTATATATGTACAAATATATATATATATTACGCAGTCATCAGATAGCTGTTATGTACTGACCGTTTTAGAGGTTCATATTACGAACTGACCGATTAAGATATATGAAATAATGTATATAATTAAGAGGTCTGTATATACCACATTGAGCACTGTTTTATTAATACCTGAATACTATTTTGATATAAGTTTTTATTCTCATATGTATATTTATTAATTTACATAACTATGTGTTTACGTGTGTGTGTGTGTTTACATACCTATGTTCCTGAGTGCATATACGTATACGCTAATATTTTTTGCATAACAGTAAATATTTATTTAAATGGGAATCTTGTCAATGCACTTGATTCAGTGATGAATCTTAATGATAAAACGAAAATATCAGGTAAAAATCCAGCATTTACTTACGGGTCAATTTAAGAAATTATTTATCCTATTTTTTAATATCTCCAATATGATTAATAATAAACAGGTCTGTATTCATTCGAAATCCTATAAGAATATTTTTACCTAGAGTGGAATTTTCAATTATTAATTTTCGGCAAGAAAAAGAAATACAAGTAAAAAGCGAAATTCCTCACAAAGACATCAATCAAATGTTACTTTCGTAAGATATCAGTTGATTTACACTTCGTATACTCTTGGTTTTTTGTTCTCTTTTACTGGAGGAAGAGGCAAAAGTTGTGTTTTTGGCAGATTATCACTGGAATGATATCAGGATCTTTGCGAAAGATAAAAGTAAACGTCAGACAGAATCAATGCCAAAAAGAAATTTCAAAGGAAACATCAGAGTAAAAGACTTCTGGAAAGAGATATGATTGGAATAAATAATCGATATTGAAAGGAAATGGATAAATAAACACAACGATTCTTGAAAGATAATAATTTAAATAATGTTTAATAAACAACTGGATTATATTTCAAGAGACCTTAAAGTACCTCTGTCGATATCCGTGCCATTTGATCACGAAGGTTTACACCAACATTCAATGTAAAATATATGCGTATGCTACTATAAGCGTACCTCTGATGGTCGCTCCATACCGTGGTAGAGAGGTTTGCCTGATCCAGTGACTCTTAGAGGGATGCCGAGTTATATAATCTTGGTCGGGCCATATTTGGTGGCAAGTTCGAAGACAAGACCGCAGATTAAGCGTCACCAACAATAAAGACACCAAAGGTTGAAACAGTGGGTGAAGAGGGCTACTCATGACAGACATGTTACAGAAGACGCCACCCGCAATTATAACAGCGTCAGCGGCAGCCCGTTTCAGTTTCATAAACTGGATTCTCTCTGTTCCATATATCCAGTAGATGAAGCCCAGGAAATCAAGTGTGTGGATCACTTCCTGGCAAGTACAGCTCCACCATAAACAAAATCACGTCATCGAACGCTTACGATAAACCTGAACGAATAAAATAGTCGTCGTCTATATTTCTGCGATGAGGTAGTATTTACAGTATTTACATTATTCGGACTATTATTCTCATCTTTGCTGACATTTGTACGACTTTTCGACCGTTGTGCGCTCCGGCCTTCTTCAGGTGCTAGCAATTTCGAACAAACATGAGGACAATCGTCCGAATAATGTAAATACTGTAAAATAGGTTTCATATATAAGTACGACGGATATATATATATATATATATATATATATATATATATATATATATAGATGTAAAAGTACATATGTGCATACTCGCATACAGATATAAATAGCTGCTTAAATACTTAGACTCTGACAAGACATCCAACTTTTCTTTTTTCTTTTTATTTACTTATTTATCTCTTTATTTTTATCTATATTTTTGACTATTTTTTTTTCATTATTTTTCATGCACACACACACTTATATATATATATATATCGGTTAGGTATAAATAGAATAAAATTCCGTATCCGAAAAAATCACTATTCTTTAAAAAGCACAGTG
>JBBBDQ010001916.1:1740000-1942500 GCA_037127315.1 Ascarosepion bandense | reverse complement strand
TGAAGATGGCTCAAGTGAGCCGAAAGCTTAGAACTAACTTAATAAAAATTATCCAAATGTTGGAGAATTTTTGTCTTTATTTTCAACTGAAATTAAAGCCAAAATACGACGTTTAGAACGGCTCATGATTAAACATAATAGACATTCATTGTCTCTTATACTTAACAGTATATGTTTAGAAAATTATTTGCTGCCTCGATACACTAAAGATATATATATATATATATATATGTTGTGAATCAAAATTGCATCACATACAAATTTACTCACCTCTTTCAATCTCTATCTCTCTCTTAAGACATATATATATGTCTCAGTGTTTAATTTATTTTCGTTCATTTTTATTAGACTTAAATTTTTTCAAACACGCAGATTCTTACATAATTCGAGCAGCACACGCGTCAACGTTTATTACATGCTACGCAGGACGCATTTATTGATTTATTTTCGTTTTCATATATGGGGTTTGATGTGATTACATATATGGCCCGCGGTAAAATGAGGCCGGCAAAGACCTGGCTCATGTTCTCATATTTGAATTTCTAGTCAGTTGTTCAGTCGTCGGCACCGACATTGCAATTTCCCCTGATTGCCCTCTATTCAAGGGGATTTTAATATAAAGTCTATGCACCGATCGATCGATATATTTACATGTGGAGAAAGAAAACAAAGTAAAAAAGGCTTTTATTAACAACACCTTTTGCCTTCATTAGTTAGTTATGTAGAAGTCTTCAGGTTTTCTTTTCTTCTATGTGCCTTGTCCGTTCAGGACGTTAACGATCATGACTTTCTACGTCTCCCTCTCCCTGGTGGCTCTTAACACGCTTTCTCCTGTTACACGACGCAACCCCCGTTCTGTCATCCACTTGTTCAGGTCCTTCAAATATGTTATCCGCTGCTTTCCCCTGTCTCTTTTTTCACTCTATGTAGCCTCTATAAGATTATCCAAACCCTCCTTCCTCAGTGTATGTTTCAGAAACTTTAGCTGTCTTTTACTGATGCCTAGTATTCATTTTCAAAATTCTTTTCAAAACCTCCTCATTGCTCACATGCTCGATCAATGATATCCGCAGCATCCTTCTGTAGAACCACATTTCAATTGCTTCAAGTTTTTCCTTCCTCTTCGATGATATTGTCCAGCATTCACTGCCATATTAAAGAACTGACATCACATCGCAATCCAGTACTCTTTTCTTTGTTTCTAGCGAAATTTTCCTGTCTCTTAATACTTTACTCAGCTTCTGAAACGCGTCCTTTCCCATCAGCTCAGAATAGCAATTTTTGTCGGTGCGTTCCGGTTGAAATGAAAGAACAAAACTGCGTGTTTTTGTTTTATTTAAATTTAATTTTTATTTATTTATTTATTTAATTATTTATTTATTTATTTATTTCTATTTTTTATATTAAAACTGTTAGTAAGTAGATATGAGCGGTTTTAGTATATGACAGCTGAAGTTTCTGGGGGATTTAGTGAGAAAGGAAAGCTTGGAGAATCTAATACTGATGAGACGGAAAGAGGCAAGGAGAGGCAAAGGAATGAAACGTGTCACATAATTGATGAACTTGAGTAGAGGGATGTTGGAGGGGAGTTTGAGCAGGATAACAGAAGGAGTGTTAAGAGCTACAAAAGATAAGGAGATGTGGAGAGCCATGATTGTCTACGTCCTAAATGGAGACCGTAGACGACACACAGTAGAAGAAGACACAATATATATATTTTAAGAAACAGCTTCTGATTAAACAATTTTAATATATATATACACACACACACACACGCACACAAACATATATATATATATATATATATATATATATTTAAAGATATACACACACACACACACACATATATATATATATATACACGCACACACACACACACACATATATATATATATATATATATTTAAAGATATTTTTAAAGGTCAATCAATCAGTCAAGTGTCATACGTGATACATGCCTTAGCGGTCATGTCTCGAAATGTCTGGACAGAACATTATCCTGCAGTAGGTTGCTGTGACTTTCTGCGATAAACTGGTTGCCAACCAAGGTTATGGAACCTAATCTGTCCTGCTATTTAACCCATAACTGAAGGGAAGAGACTGATTAATCATTTTTCCAAGGGTATTTGTATTAAAGGTACAAAATGTAATTAATGAAACGAAAGTGTGTAGCTCAATATTACACGACATATTTAAAAGCAAAGCAACCGGTTTAAAATTAAAATAACAACGGAATGTGTGGTGAAGAAAACAATAATTAAAGAATGAAAAAAATTTCCCTTTTTTCTGCCCAATCAGTCATGTCTCTTTCTAGACATGATCACCCAAATCGTGTATCACGAATGACACTTAACTGACTAGTAGAATATTATTTTATGCATAAACTGCTGTATATATATATATATATATATATATATATATATATATATATATATATATACCCTTATGTATATATATATATATATATATATTTTGTAACAAAGTTGTGGAACTTTGAAGTTTTTTAATCTGCCTGTTCGGGGATTTTCAATTGATGTTATGTTGCATTGATAGGTTATTGATTTTATTTTACATTTATTTTGTAGTGGGCAGATCAACACGCAGATCAGAATAAAACCGACTACCAAAATATAATAAAAGACAATAAAACATGTGCAATTGTAGAAACCCTAGCAACTTCCCACTACAAAATAAATTTAAAATAAACTCAATAATCTATCAATGCAACATAACATCAATTGAAAATCCAACTATAAATAAAGTGTATATCGGATCAACTTAGAACACTTTTAAGCAGCGCTGGTACATGCACTTAACCTCATTCAAAAACAGCTTATTCCGAAACCAAACATCCCTTTCTACATACTTTTGGAAGCTAAAGGATTCAAAACAGAAACCCAAAGTAAAATGGAAAATCCTAGAAAAAACTAGATCTTGCAACTCACTTGACGACATCTGCACTTCATGTTTAAGTGAAAAGCTACACATCCTAAAGTACCCCAACTGTAGCGAACTACTAAACCGTAGAGACGAATTAGCAATATTATGCAAACATCGCAAATATTTCTCGTTAAAATTTAAATAAACAATAAAGCACCCCACCCACACGACCCCCCCAAAATTGCAATAAATACACATAACCAACCCTATTAATAAATAGAACAAAAAAGTAGAAACAAAAGAAAACAGACCCCACACCACACCAACAATAAGTCCAGCTACCTGCAAATGGTAGAAAAATAAAAGAAAATATCGACACTGCAAAAAACAAAAAAAAAACAAATATCCCAATATTAAATAACAAAAACTAAACGATAAAGTGACCAGCCCAAAACAAAACAACACATACCCTCCTCTAAACCAAATAGCAGCACCTCAGAAAAACCATAAAAGAATCGACCAGACCATCCAAAAAATCACACACCACCCATATCATTAACAACCGACGGCCATCACGACTACCTCCAGACAAGATAAATAGGAAAACCTGTCCTGAACTAAACCACCTCCCCGCAAACACCTAACTCTAAGACTTAAATACGACCAACAGAAACCAAATGAGCTCCCTACCCCACTTTCCCCTAAAAAAAGCATATTCACAACAAATAAACGTTTTTTTTCACCAGATAATTTTCATTCCAACTTCACACAAAATACAAGGTTAGCTTCGAAACGCGAATACATTTGTGTAGTGATACTATGAATTTATAAACCATTGTAACAACTATTACAATATATATATATATATTTGGATTGCTACTGGTGATCGTAAATTTAAATTTTTCATAAAAAAAATTCAAAAAAAGTTATGATCGTTGTATTTAACTTCATTTGTAAGGAACTAGAATTTTAATTCGACTGTATTATTGAAATAGTTCTGATTAATTCTAGGTAATATTACTCATTTCACCGCAAGCAATGCGGTACCGCCACTGGTGCGCATGGGGCTACACAGGAGAAGAGTGAAAGTTTAAGCAGCGGTAGAGCGAAGAGAAAGACGAACCAGGTACAGTGGGTGTCGAAGAAAGGGCAAGAGAAGAATGGGAATACCAGTTTGAAGACAGTTGCAAGGGTAGAGTGAGAAATTAAAAGAACAAGATACATGAAGTGATGGGGAAAGGACGAAAGATGGGCTGGAGTCAAATGAGCAAGAGATGGGAATTGACGTTGCATTTAAATTTTTGGAGAATGTAGCTGTCACGGAAAGGAGTTCCACAGGTGGGAAGTTCGAGAAAGGAAGCTGTTGGAGTAGAAGTAACGGCTGCATTTCGTTGATTTAACTGTAAAAGGGTGGGACCTTGTTGCCAGTCTAGTTCGTCGGAGCAGAAGCCATGAAAGTATTTATAGAATAGACAGAGGGAAGCCACATCCCGCCGGCGAGAAAGTGGCTGAAGTCGAGCTGCCAGGTCAGGACTGTTTACGTTACAGATTATCATT
Source organism: Ascarosepion bandense (assembly GCA_037127315.1). Lineage (NCBI taxonomy): Eukaryota > Metazoa > Mollusca > Cephalopoda > Sepiida > Sepiidae > Ascarosepion > Ascarosepion bandense. The sequence continues at coordinate 1,938,063 of JBBBDQ010001916.1, read as the reverse complement.
TGGAGCCTGCCGAAGAGAAAGAAAGAGCGAGAAAGAAAAGAAAGAGAGAGATAGAAAGAGAGACAGAGTGTGTGTGTGATTTCTCGTATGAATCCATTTTGTGCGTGTATAAATCTACCATCTGCCCGTGTATTGAATTTTGCTGCCACATTTAGTCGGGTAGCCCTGCTATTCATCTCGGGTTTCTTGACAAAATCTAACGTAATTGATCCCGACATGGTAGATCAACTCCAGTCACTTTCTCATTGACGTAATGTGGCTTTCCTCAGTCTTTTCTACAAATAGTTTCACGTTTTCTGCTCCTATGAGCTCAGCTCCCCGGTGTCCTTTCTTCATAAATTTACTCGACCTACTAGACAAGCGGCTAGGTTCCAGCCTTTTACAATGAAACTAACCAAATGTTACCGCAACTTCTACTTCCTCAGCTTCTTTGTTCACACTTCCCGTTTTTGGAATTCCCTTCTGTATACTTGCTTCACTGACAGCTACACTCTCCAAGAGTTTCAATGCAGTGTAAATTGCCATCTTTTATCTCCTTCACTTGCATCCATTGCCTGTTAAACCTTGTATCATATTGTTCTCTTTTTCCCTCTCGACTCTCATGCAGCTCTCTTCACACGAGCTTTCTCATCCTTCTTTTATCATTTCTCTGACCCCCACTGTAACTTGTTCCTCTTTCTCATCACTCACCTCTTATGTAAACCCCTGCACACCAGTGGCAGTACTGCCTTGCTTGGGGTAAAATGATTATAGATAGATAGATAGATAGATAGATTTGTCTTTCATTCTAACCTGAAGAGGCTTACAAAATTACCTCACGAAAGCAGAACAAGTTGCCAATAAAATGCGTTTTCACTTTGTCTCCTTTCTCCACTTTTGTTCGGATTCTCTATCATCCTGACACGCATACAAATATATTTGTTTTGTTTGCGTTTCTAAACAAAATCCAGATTGGTTTTATTTCTTATGAACTAGGGGTCATGTCAATATACCTGGATTTCCCTTCCTGGGTATAAGTAATTTCCAAGATGGCGAAGACTGAATTCTGTAGGATTATACATTTCTGTCTAATATTCTGTCAACCTTTCATCGACATTGTATATTCTATATCGCTGAAAATTTGCAACACTGACACAATGATAATCTATTTCAACCCGATGACAATTTTGAAAAATAAATCTGTGCTGCTTCTTTTTTTCTTTCATGTGCCGTGTCCCTTCTGGATGTAAGCAATCATGGCCCTTCGCATCATCCTGCTCTTAGTATATTTTGTTTTGTTATCTCTCCCAAACCCTGCTCTGTCATCGATTTGCTTAAGCTCATCAAGTATGCCATGCATTATTTTCTCCTGTCCTTCTTTCCTTTTATCGGACCTGTGAGTATCAGGTTCTCTAAACCCTCCTTCCTCATTAAGTGTCCCAGAAACTTCAGCTGTTCGTTCCTGGTGTTAACTATAAGCGTCTTCTTTTTTTTTTTTTTTGCTTCCATTCTCTCTAAAATTTCGTTATAGCTCACATTTTCTGTCCATGGTATCCTCAGCATCCTTCTGTAGAAACACATTTCTGTTGCTTCGAGCCTCTCCTTCATATTTGAGGAGATTGTCCAGCATTCTCTGTCATATAGAAGAACAGATATTACTTAGCAACTCAGTACTCCTTGCTTTGTTTCCAACGCAATTTTACTGTTTCTCAATAATCTGCTTAGCTTTTGGAATACGTCTTTGATCCTCCCAATTCGGCTTCGGATCTCAGTGTCGCATTTCCTGGTAATTAAGTTTCTGAAACGGCTTGATTTTAGTGGAAAAGTAATTGGTATTTTGGGAACCTCTTTTTACTGATGACAACGCATTCAATTTTAAACGTTATTTTCAGTGGTAACTCATATTTGAAGACACGTTATATTTTTATTAAACTGTATATTTACTTATTTACACCTGCTGGCCTGAATGTTCGAGAAATCTTGTTAGAAAAATATGTTTTCTTCTGCTTCGAACGAGCGTCTCCTCGGGGAAATCGTCTTTATATCTGCTCGGCTACGTATGATCTCCCGATCAAATAAAGCCGGAATACTATTTTTGAACACAGATTCTTCCTGATTCCCGAAATAAACATTTGTTCTGTTTTTTTTTTTTAATCTAACGCAAACAGAGACAAATTTCTTAGGAAACGAATTAAATGTCTTATTTATGTAGACGTTATTCCTAATGATATTCATATTTACATAAATGCTTTGTTTTTTATTATCAGACAGTATATATATTTATTTAACTATATTTCAATACTGTCAACATAAATAAACGTTCGTAGAAGTATTTCATATATAGAAGAAACATTCTGCTATGGACGTTTATTTATTGGATGTTGACTGTATTGAAACAAATTTAAATGTCTTGAGTATATCCGTTTTCTTTTTTGGCTCAGAAATAATTTATGTGAAGAAAGAATAAGAACGGGTAAATATGGTCGAGCACAAGTCAGTGTCACGATGAGTTGGGATGACTGAGCTTCTACTACATGAGTAAGACCGCTGAAAATGCGCCTGAACTTTCTTGTCGGAAAGTAGAAAGCGCTCGTCGTCAGTGTATCGTGGAAACTGACATTCCCCAGTTGGAATGCTCTAACTGCATGGTTCACATCTTGAAGTCAAGAGGAGAAAGAGAATGATTCTGTTCTCTCATGAAGTGGAGTCATAAAATTATACATGTGATTGGAAAGCCTTTCCGGTCTTTTTATAATTTGCTTCATGTGAATTTTTTTTAATTTTTATTATTATTTATTCATTGGTTTTATTTCATTTTCCTCATACGTTAAATAATTTATCAGTGGTTGGATGAATTTGGGATAAACATTGAAATATTAAAAGAATCAATCATATATCTTGATTGTTAAGTAATGCTTTTGCTAGAAAGTGTGTTTTATTCTGTTAGGGAAAGCTTTTATATTTTGTCCTATTTAGTAATGTTATTACTTTGTTTTTATAGGAAAGGAAAGTGTTTGGTTGGTTGGTTTTTATGGCGGTGGGTCATTTATTGCCAACTAAATTTTATTTAATTTTTTGCTGGTAATAACTTTTTTTTTTCAACAATTTATTGTTGTTTTTATATAAGTTTTGTATCTAGTAATACTTTTACTTTTTCGAGTATCAAGATTCATTTGGATTTTGTTTTTAAGGGTAGGGTTCCCAAGTCCTACCCTTGTTATTTAACCCATAACTGGAGGAAAAGGACGGATTAATACATTTCCCAAGGGTACCAGTGCTTAAGTGAATGCAGGGTATTCAATTGCACCACAACGCAAATCCATCACTAAACGCTTACAGCACCTGGTATTCCCAAGCGGTCACCCATAGTATTGAATAGGCTCAACGTTGCTTAATTTCGGTGACCGAACAAGAACCGGTGTATTCAACGTGATAGGCCGTAAGCAAAAGGAGGTGTTATTTAGTAGAATGTGAAATGTACATATACGAAAGAAAAAAATATTTAATTCCCGAGACGTAGAAAGAAAGAAGGAATATAATAAAACAAAATAAGTATGTCAGAAGATTTACATTAATTAAAAAAAAAAAAAAAGTTTCTTCGCCGTTAGTCTTTTAAGAGTCGGGTCTATTGAATTGAATTGAGACTGTGGAATGCTGTCGATTTTGTTTTTGTTTTTTGCTTTTTTTAATGTTTATATATTTTTTGTTTTTTGTTTTTTATTCCTTACCAGTTTGCGATTGTTGCCTGGCATAAGGTGTCTCTGTTTTACTGTTTTGGGAACTGAAAGAATTAGTGAGACGTCAATGCATTTTCAAATTCGTTGGCACTTGTCCTCCGATGACACACTTTTCAAAATTTGGAATGAACAATATAGCTGAGACAAAGAAAGCGGAACGGAAGGAAACTGTCGCAGAAGAGATCTTAGCAACGACTTACCCGACAATGCTCGACAAGTGATGACAAATACCGATTGCTTTAGTGACATTTTTTAGCAGTCAATCCAGACAAAAAGATCCGACGTATGGCAGATTTTAAAATATTCGAATGTAATGAATAATCGTGCGAAAGAAAAAGAAAGTAAAGCTCAGTTCAATTTTCTTCCTTGGATTTTTCTTTTCTTTTATTTATAAAATCGTATTTTCTGTCTAGAAAACAGGGCTTCAAAACTGTAAAATTTAAATTTTATCGGAATTTTAAATGAATACAAATTCTCGCTACTATAATAAAAACCGTTATATATATATATATATATATATATATATATATATATATATGTAATGAATTATTTTGAACATTATTTTTACCGATACTCGTATTTAAGTAGATATTCTGTTTTTAATTAAACAGTATTTTATATTTATATCTACCGTTTAAAATACTGTTTAATTAAAAACAGAATATCTACTTAAATACGAGTATCGGTAAAAATAATGTTCAAAATAATTCATTACAAATTGTCGGTTGCTTATAACCAAGTTTCGTTAAATTTCGTTAATTTCCGTAACATGTTTACATTTGTTTGACATTACGATACATTACAGAGCAGATATGGTTTGTTTACGATAGATCGAAAATTGTGTTATATAAGCATGATAAAAACCTATCCATGGTCGAGTGGTCAAGACGGTACCAGATCAAGTGGTATGCTTCCCCTATGTAATAGGGGTCGCAGGTTCGAATCCTGCTGGGTAGCACACATTTTCGTCATAAAAATTTATAGTGAAATAATCAGGCCGGTAGATATAAATATAAAATACTGTTTAATTAAAAACAGAATATCTACTTAAATACGAGTATCGGTAAAAATAATGTTCAAAATAATTCATTACAAATTGTCGGTTGCTTATAACCAAGTTTCGTTAAATATATATATATATTCTAAACATATGCTGTTAAATATAAGAGGCAATGAATGTCTATTATGTTTAGTCATGAGCCGTTCTAAACGTCGTATTTTTGCTTTAATTTCAGTTGAAAATAAAGACAAAAATTCTCCAACATTTGGATAATTATTTATTGGTTTTCTTCTAAGCTTTCGGCTCACATGAGCCATCTTCAGAGAGGTTGTTTAAACTGAAATATTATAAAATCCACCATCACCGACGATTTTATTTTGTGTTGACATAAAACTCCGCTTGGCAACGGCAATAGTTACCAAAAATAATAAACGCAGTTCTTAAGTTTGCGATGCGGTTTTATGACGTCACACCGCGGGATAGCGCGAAATGACAACAATTATTATATATATATATATATATATATATATATATATATATATATATATATGTAAAAATATACTCAATTATAATCTGAGATTAAGGACAGAATGGTTAAATAAAATAAAGACAAGAGGAAAAATGTATTTCAAATCGCCTATGCGTTGCGTCCTGTGATGGACTTTATCAAGGAAAAAAAGACGAAATGAGCTTTATTCTAAATTACGTATCTATAAACAAATAATGTTGGCAACCACAAAGACGCTCACAAATCATTTCAAAAGATTAACGGAATATTTTAGTTTTTAGAATTTCTTCATGTGTAGTGCAAGGTCACGAAATATTAAAATGAAGGGAATTCGACCGTTTTCTTTGAAAAATGTTTATTTCGTGTGTTAGTCTATTTAATTTTAATATCTCGTGACTTTGCACTACACATGAAGAAATTCTAAAAACTAAAATATTCTGTTAATCTTTTGAAATGATTTGTGAGCGTCTTTGTGGTTGCCACACTGTTTATAGGTACGTAATTTAGAATAAAGCTCATTTCGTCTTTTTGCCTTGATAAATTCCATCACGGGACAAAACGTGTAAGCGATTTGAAATACAGTTTTCCTCTTGTGTTTATTTTATTTAACCATATATATATATTATATATATATATATATATATATATATATATATATATATATATATATATTTTAATCACATCAACTCAAGCAAGACGGTAAGGCCACTGGTGTGCAGGGGGCAACGAAAGAGTGAGTAGAGAAAGCCGGAAACCACGTCCTAAACAGGGAACAAGGGATGAGCCTCTACACCTGTTCAATAGACGTGGGTGGAGTGTGAACCGGGCGATAGTTCAGTCTATCTACTCCAATTAAAAAAAATAAACAAAAAAGAAAGTGAAAAGATGTGTGTGTGTGTGTGTGTGAGTTCCTCTAGTCAAGCTTATGGAAAGAGATACAGTATTCGAACTCTGCACTTTTATTTCTCATTCCGAGCTGATATTCTTTGCACCAAAACACAGCAGCCTAGATATGGCGGTAATATTCAATTAACAAACAAATGACAGGTATATAAATGTGCAAGATGGATTCTGGCGAAAGAAAATGTCTGGCACGACACAGTGGATTAACTTTCTAAGTATATATATTACTTTCAGGGATACGGTCCTGAATATAACGACAGTCGTTTCTGACAAAAACTTAATGATTATTATTAGAATGTCCTTAGTTTTATATAATTATAATAACTATTATAATGTTCTTGTTTTTGCTGTTGTCGATATTGTTGGCATTTCTGTCAGGCGTTTCTGCTGTAGTCTCGAGCAAGTATTATTTTACGTGTTGTCAACCTAAGCTAGAGAGCTTAGTCTAGCCTACTATTAACCACCTGGCTGTTAGTAGGAGAGTTGGATTAGTGTTTTTTAAAAATGTGTTTGTGCGAGAACGAGTGTAATAACTGTTAACGATGTTTAAGCGGGTCACGCAAAACTACAATTTGCTCTTCGATAATATCACTTCATCGCACACATAATAAAACATTCATGTCTAAATCTGTGAGTTAGTTAATTGCAGTCCGTGATTAATGTTTGGGTGATCATGTCTCTTTCTAGATCTGACTTATTAAGTGGAAAATTTTTCCTGCAATAGGTTCTGCGGTAGATTGGTTGCCAATCAAGGCTACAGAACCTAATCTGTCCTGCTCTTCAAATGGAGAGAAGAAGCGCATTTGTGCGTAAGTGACGGAAACGAATTCGTCTTGAATTTGAACTCGGCTCTCCGATTTCTCATTCCGAACCATTATAACACAACACACTTTTCTAAATATTATGCATAATTTTTTTAAAAAGTGCGTATTATCTAAACTTATTTATAAATAAACTTTGTCTGCGTGTGTGTGTGTGTGTGTATGTGTGTGTGTGTGTGTGTGTCCGTTACCTATAGACTCCAAATTGACTGAATTGATTATTTTGAAAATTTACACAGTTGTACTATAAGCGTCTGCGAGTGTTCTTAGCTAGGTTTTGTGTCGAGGTACCGCCGATAAATATCGATAATCGAAAAAATCGGGTTATAGAAGGAGTGGTCCGATTTTAATCAAATTTCAAACACTCATAGACAAAGACATAAGAAACGATATTCAGAAGTTTCAAGGCTGCAGATCTACATATGCAGAAAATCGATTATATATATATATATATATATATATATAATCGATTTTCTGCACTATTGTAAGATCTGCAGCCTTGAAACTTCTGAATATCGTTTCTTATGTCTTTAGGCTCAGCTTGTACCCCTAAGGGTTTTCGTGATAGGTGTCGTCTGTGTTTATTGGAGAAGATTCTGATTTTGAAGTATCCTCATCAGGACTTACTTTTGAACTTTAGGAGGGAATTTATAAACAAGTGCCGCCATAGGGCGGATTTTAACTTCTAATTTCAAATTTTTATTTTTAAATTCTAAATTTTTTCTATAATTTTTTTAATATTTAAAAAAAATTTTTAATTTGAATTTTAAATTTAATTTTTTTTTTTTTTTTTTATGTGTATGTTTGTGTGTGGATGTACTTTTTTATATATATGTATGTATATGTATTTATGTATGTGGGCTATATGTAATTTTGGAAAAAAATTTTTTTAGCTATTTAAAGGGTCCTTTTCATAATATTCATTAATATGTATGTGTGTGAGTGCATATGGAATATGTGTATGTATGTGTATATAGGTATATATGTATATATATGTGTGTGTGTGTGTGTGTGTGTGTGTGTGTGCATGTGTGTGTACACATGTATATTATGTGTATATGAATTTTTTGTATATAGGTGTGTACACACATATATATGTGTGTATGCGCATGTATATGTATATAAGTGTGTAATAATATATATATGTGTGTATATATTTATATATATATATATATGTATAATAGTGTGTAATAATTTGAATGTATGTGTGTGTATGTGTATATATGTATTCTTATTCGTAGAATTGTGTGTGTGTGTGTGTGTGTATATATATGTATGTATGTGTGTACTTCTATAGGTATGTATATAATAATTGTAATTTTTTTTTTTTTACCTAGTGTTGTCTTTATTTAGTCTAATTTCAAATGACCTAATTTTTTTAAAAATAATTTTATTTTAAATCCTATATCTTTTTATTCCCTTTTATTAATAATTATGCCTTTTTAAGTAAAGGCCTTTTTCTAATACTTCAACGTTTTGGGGAAATTAGGTTTTTGAATTTGTCCAGCGTCTGTAATATTTAAAAAAATTTTTTTCTTTAGTTTCTTTCTTTTACCCTCCCTTCCTTCTTTTATCTCTCTTACCACCTTTTTTCCGTATTGCCTAAACTACGTCGATTTAACGCGTCTGTCTGTTAATTTTTAGTTACATTCTTCCTTTTTTTTGCGAACCCAGACGATGTCAATTTTTTTTTTTTTTTTTTTGATTTTATTCTATCTTTTTATTTGATTTTATTCTATCTTTTTCTTTTTCTTTTTCGTTTTCTTTTTCTTTTTCTTTCCCTTTATTTTTATTTTTATTTTTTTATTTTATTTTATTTTATTTTATTATTTATTTTTTAATTTCTTTGCAATCTATTTAAAAAGGAAAAGTAGACTAATTTTTCTCCAGTTTCTGAAAGGTTTTTTCTGTTGCTGAGGTGATGTGTCGTCCCCCGTGGGGATCTTCATATCGAAATGGCTATTCAACATCTTTGAATTAATCCTTTTTTAATATATATATATATATATAAAAGGCAAGATGTTTGTGTGTGTGTCTGTTTATCTGCCTGTGTGTTTGTATTTCTTTCAGCTGTTTTATTTTAGTTTTTGTTTCGGGTTTGGCTCTAATAGGTATAATTGTAGTTTTTACTTTCAGCCATGATACTGTTTACTCAGAGGACTTATTTAGCCTTCAAAATTCAGTTTACGACGAAAAAATCTTATTTGATATCGATACCAGGAAATCAAAATTTGACTTACATCCATTCATTTTTCTTCCAGTCTACGGTTTCGCTTTAACTGGAAACAACTATTGCTTTTTAGTCTTTCGTGCCAACGTCCAAAGAGCCTGAGCTCCAGGACCATGATATACTGTTAGTGTACTAATAATTACTGCAGCTCCTTTCCATATTGCCAGTTGGCGAGCTTTGTACGATCTCTTTTGTCGGCTTTCTTTTCTCTATGATTACTATTCAGATATCGAGTATTAATCTCGCTTCGATTCGATAACACTTAGCATAATTTCGCCGATGAAGTTAAATTATCCTGCAAATGAATGATAATAATAAATCAGCAAAAAGATAGCATAACAGATATTTCCGATGTTTTAGCTTGTTAGATTCGCACTTTTGAAATTGAGTAATCAGTCGATAATTTTGTTTGCTTTTCTATTCTCACAGAGTCTCTTTTTTCATTTCCTTACTTTAGATTCTTTACGGCGAATCAGATAAACTAAGTAATTTCTCATCCTAGCAAATCGATTTATTTGACGATCAATAATTAGATTGAATTGATTTCATTTCCAATTTTAATTTTCATTCTCGTGGAGTTTTAAATCTTATATTCTGCATTCTTGACTTTAGCCGATAATTTAGTTTCTTTTTTTTTGTTTGTTTTTTTTTTGTTTTTTTTTTTACAAAAGTTTAATCGAATTTAAATTGTTATTTAAAACTTTACAATATTATTTTCCTGTGTTGAACGCAGGCGCAAAGCAGCACTAATTATAGGAGACATTATTTGTCTTGATTACATGATCAGCTTAAGAATGATGCATTCCTTAAGCTTTTTGTTTGTTTTTTTCTTTACGTATTCTTACACGGTGTGACAAAGGCTCCAAAAATTCGACTTGATTTGGTTCTCGAAGTATACTATTATGAGAAACTTGTTCCTAAAGTTCATTAAAACAAAGTTGAAATCAGTGTTTTCTTATACTAATGTTAATCCAATACAACAACCAAAAGCCAAGCAATACATTTATTATCATCATTATTATTAGTAGTAGTAGTATTATTTAAACAATTGATTGACGGAACTCTTCCTATAATATTTTTTAACAGTTAAAAGAAGAGAGTTTAAGAAAATAAAATACAGGGTAGGACAATGTTAAACAAGATGTAGAAATACTGTTTAACTTTGTCAAACACTGTTTTTCTTTTATTTTCTTAAATAACGATGCTTTGGAGAGACCATTGTGATGTACTCACTACTCAGTACTTATACTTTAATTTGCTGTTGTGTCCCATTTTTATTCTTGTCCATATGAAGCTTTGTGTAATTTAACGTTTTGGTATGGGAGTAGTGGTACAAATGTTGAATTGCTTTTGATTGCTTTTGTTGTGTTGACTTCTTTTTAATGTTGTATTATTTGTAATAAAAAGAATCAACCGCCAACTGCACAATAAAAAGCAATCAAAAACCTGCAAATAACAGAAAATGTAATTACGGATTTAGATCGTTTTGGAACACAGTTTATATATATATATATATATATATATATATATATATATGTGTGTGTGTGTGTGTGTGTGTGTATATATATAGTCAAATGCAAGTATCGGTTAAAAATAATGTGCGAACAAATAACGTAAAAATGTCGGTTGTTAATTCCATTTCGTTAATGTCCGGGACTATCCGTAACTATTTACGTGTGTGTGTGTGTGTGTGTGTGTGTGTGTGTGTGTGTGTGTGTGCGTAAACATATAATATTTCACATTGAATGTTAATAAAATGCTACTCGATGTAGAATCACAGAAATATATTTACCTATACTTTTTTTAAAAAAAGTGAACACCGTATATATATATATATATATATATATATATAAATTTATATTATGTAACACTTAGTTTTTAATCAGCACACGAAGATTGCGTTATGCATAAAAAAATATGTAATTTATTATTACTAATATACATTATATATATATAGAAACACACACTTACTCACGCACACACACACACACACACACACACACACACACACATATATATATATATATATATATATATATATATATATATATGGTTTTAGTGCAAAGAATATGTCATTTTAACTGATCAGGTTAATGCCAACTTCGAAGTTTCGTGAGGACACTGATTTCTGCAGAAAAGAAACAGCCCCGATGAGTTTAGGTATCACAACATTGTCTTTACGGAACTTCGAAGTCGGTAGGAACCTGCTTAGTTAAAGTCACAAATTCATTGCACTAAAATTATAAAAGTTTTATTTCCATCCTAATATCGTGTATTTTACGAGAAAAAAAATTATTTGCCAACTACTGCAAAAACAAAACTACTGTAAAAACAACAATCTTGGCGCCAAAAATTAACAAAACTCAACACTATATATCTAAACTTATTTATAAATGGAATTTTGTCTGTGTCTGTGTGTGTGTCTGTGTGTGTATCCGTTACCTATAGACTCCGAAACGGCTGAACCAATTTTCTTGAAAATTTACCCAGTTGTACTATAAGCGTCTGCGAGTGTTCTTAGCTACGTTTTGTGTCGAGGTACCGCCGATAAATATCGAAAATCGATAATCGAAAAAATCGGGTTATAGAAGGAGTGGTCCGATTTTAATCAAATTTGATACACTCATAGACAAAGACATAAGAAACGATATTCAGAAGTTTCAAGGCTGCCGTTCTTACAATAATGCAGAAAATTTGATATCGATACCAAGAAACCAAAATTTGATTTACATCCATTCATTTTTCTTTCAGTCTACAGTTTCGCTTTAACTGGAAACACCTATTGCTTTTTAGTCTTTCATGCCAACGTCCAAAGTGTCTGAGCTCCAGGACCATGGATTAGTTTTAAAGCTTTCATTACACATGAGCAACGCCGGGCTATACTGCTAGTATATATATATATATATATAGTATCTCGTATAAAAGGAGAATCCGCAAGTGTTCTTTTATAAAATATGTATAATGTGTTCTATTTTTTTCTTTTTCTATTTTCTGTTCTGCTACATACTTCGCCGTTGCGCCTCGGCCTTTTGGCTGGGGAGCGACAATGACCAAAATAAGACCAGTTTAGACTAGTTCTGAACCTATCCACTGCGGTGGATAGCTAATATTTGCCCATTACCTGGGCGTACGCGCTCAGGTTTCCCACATTAAAAAAGACCTTGTGTCACATCTCTCTCAAGTGGGGGAGAAGAGTAAATAATACTTCGCCGTTGCGCCTCGGCTATTTGGCCGGGGAGCGAAAACGGCCAAAATAAAACCAGTTCTGAACCTATCCTCTGTGGTAGATAGGTAATATTTTCTTTACCAACTACTGCAAAAACAAAACTACTGTAAAAACAACAATCTTGGCGCCAAAAATTAACACAACTCAACACTATATATCTAAACTTATTTATAAATGGAACTTTGTCTGTGTCTGTGTGTGTGTGTCTGTGTGTGTATCCGTTACTTCGGGAAGTGTCGTCATTGTCTTCTTTGCGTGTGGTAGTAATACACAACTTATACTCGTAAGGGAATCTGTTTCTGCTCTAAGGGGTGATAAAATGATTTGGAATTTGTTAATTATCGGACAGAGAAAAGTATTTTTTATTTCTTTGTTTTTTTTAATACATATATATTCATACATATGCACACGCATATATACACATGCACACTTCCTATGTTGTGTACGATTTCATGCGTTCGTTCTTGCTAGTATGCGCATAAATTTGCGCGTGCGCGTGTATGTGTGAGCATAGGCGTTCGGTGTGTCTGTCTGTGTGCGGGTTGTGTGTCTGTGTTGCATGGAGGTTATGATCTGGTTTAAGTTTTGTTTATGAAGATTTTTTCTAGTATTTGTAGGTATGAGCAATTGTCTATCTGAAATAATGGCATAATTTTAATTTGCCTTGATTTCATTTGAAAATTGTTGTGATACAAAGAGTTTTCTGTTGTTTGAAAGTTTGATTTTGCTTCTGTGAAAGGATACTCAGTTGTTTAGGGCCTGGCTGTTTCCTATATAAATTTAATTTCATTTTGTGCACTAGAGTGCATACATCACATTTTTGCAGTTGCAGTTCAAATTTTTGCATATTGTGAATGTCTTTGTAGAGTTTTTTAAAGTGTAGGCGTTTAATTCTATCATAATATCACAAACCCCATATCTTTTATTGTTGCATTTTGTAATTCCCTGTTTGGTGTATTGGCCAAATTCGGATGTGTTTAATATGTGTTTCAGGTTTTTTTTAATTGGTGTTTACTCTTAATTATTTTGGTCGTTTTTAATATGTTTTTCATCTTAACATTTTTGTCTAGTAGATCTATTTCTATAAAAATTTCTGTGAATAATTGTGAGTTCTTCCTGTTGCATATTTGAGATGTATGCTAAAGAGTCTGCTCGATGTTGCGTTTATTTGGGTTTCGTAGTTTGTCTAGAGGTATTTTTCTGCCAGCTCAAAACCTTTGTTGATAAGTGTTGTGGCGTAGCTTCGTTTTTTGAGAATATCATGTAGTTCTTCTTGACTGTCTTTCTGAAGTGTTTGTCGGTTACTATAGAGCAAACCCTATATATATATATTTCTCTGTAAATGTTATGGCGTGTGCGTAAAAGAGAATGTGACAGCGATTTTTCTTATGGTTTAATGATAATTTAAGATTTCTATTTAGTATCAAAAGTTAAACAAGAGAGACAGATCCACCACAGTACAAGTTTTCAGCATTAGCATGAAATTTCCTGGGTCAAATGCCACTGTCAATATTATTTTGTTGGCAGTCATGCCATGTTAATCTGATTATAAGGTAATAACTGTGGTAGTATATCGTTCTACACTTTTTAATATCAGTCAATTTCTAGCAACCATCAGCCTGATCAATAAAATTGAGTAAGATACCAAACACCATTACGACATATGTAAAATGCAGATATAAATAAAAACAATATCATTTAAAAGATATTTTTACAGTCATTTCACTCAAAGCATGGCAATAATGCGACTAAGACGCAAGAGGCTAGTGTGAAATTATATGTGAAAGGGAAAATATGATTTAAGGCAAGGGAACAATGAACTGCTGGAATTAAGAAGACAGAATATAATGATTGACATTGCATTCATAGTTTTGAAGATCAGTATTAACTGGGAAGCAAGAAGTTGTAAGAATTTTGTACAAGTGCCAGAGAGAAAACTGTTAACATATAACTTACGGCTGCAACTAACCATTTTAACTGTAAAATCATGAACAGTTGTTGCCAATCGTATTCTGCGTTTAAATTCATAAAGTCTATAATAGCAAAGAGGAAAGTTCATCAGAATAGATGCCATGGAATTGATAAAAAAACGCATAAAGAAAATACGTTACGGCGGTGAGAAAGGTACAAAAATCAAGATGACAGGTTAGGACCTAAAATATTGCAGATTCTTCTTTATATTTTATCAAGAATCCCTAAATGCAAAGCAAAAGCCCCAGACGAGATGTAATGACAGTCTTCAATGCATGGAACGAATAGTAGAGTTTTCTTCTTTCTTTTGAAGAATATTGAAAAGATTATCTCTCAGGATACAGTATATGAATAAAGACGAAAGGAAATTGTTTTTACCAATGAGTTTTGTCCTCTGACTAACTTCATCAAGGCAAATGACTAAGTCCATCACTGGAGTTTTCAATCTTACATCCTCTTTATCACAGACGAAACGTCGCAAGACTATCTCAACTTTATCATTATTTTCTTAGACAAATGTTCAGACATACTGCTTAATTATTTACAATTCAGATCCTTTTTTTATATGACTCCTATTGTTCTCACATCTGGTTTGGTGCTTCCTCCATGTATTTAGATACTCTTTAATTGAATACAAAGAATATGCAATGTTATTGGTCCTAACATGGCAGATTGGTTTTAGTCACTTTTATGTCACTGTAATGTAGTTACATACGCCTTTTCTATAAATATTTTAATATAAGAATCAGCACTAAATTGATAAAAAACAGTATAGTATGAGTAAAAAAGATTCAAACTGTAATAAAAACGAACTTTTTCAAAATGTTTATATTATTACTAAGAGGAAAGATCAAAATACTTTTTAAAATCATTTTTAAATGTTTTATTCCCTCCTATCACATTAGAAATTTTGGTTAAAAATCCTCTTTTGATTTGCGTTACGTGAGTTTACAATAGAAAACATATTACATTGTAGAGGATAAAAAATTAATTAAAATCAACCGTTTTCTTCACTTTTACAAAAATTCACAATGACGTGTGAAATCCTGGTTTTTCCAAATAGAAAAAGGATTAACCATGTGCTTAAAGAAAAAGTCGAACCCAGAATTTGCAAATAGATGTTAAAATGATTTTTGAGCAATGGGAGCGACTTGCAAGAATTGAGGACTTCGCAAGCAAGTGCGAAAATCTGAATACTTTAAAAGGTCCCGGTCGACGTCAGTCACAGAGAGTCAGATGGGAGCCACGGGACGAAACATCTAAAAATATAACTTCAGCTTCAAGAGACTCGGATATTGTCCTCTTTCTCTTTCTCCTTATCTCTTTCAACAATTACTGCTACGAACATTTTGTACGCACTCCTGATACCCTTAACTTTCTCATTGAACATTAATTTCTACGAATTCTTGTTATTCCTTTCTTTTAATAAATTACTAATTTTAACATACAAAATGTATATTTTATTATTCCACTCTTCTACATTAATCCACACATTCAAACTGACAACCAAAATTCTGATAAAAAACTTCTGATGAAAATTCTGCATAAATCCTGTAAGCTGTACGGAGTTCAGACACAAGGCCGAATTAAAAAACATTAATCAGCTCCCTACGCTACAACATAAGTCAGTTTTTTTTTCTGATGGCAAACAAATTAAGTTTAAAATTCTTGCAAAAATCAAATTATTGTCTGATTTTAATGAAACTTTTAGGACTTTTTCTTAAATAAATAAAATTTATTTTGAAATTAATATTTTTTTTTTAAAATTGGTAAAAATACTTTTTATATCTGTTACCCTACCTCCAAGTAAATTCATGAATTTCAAAGAATTAAATTCTGTAGGCAAATATAGTTTTATTAGTTAAACGCAGGAGTCATTATGGAATGTAAATAATGTATTATTTTTAAAACGACTTATCCATTTTTACCGAAAATAAAACTATGACATTATTTAATTAGATAAGCTTTTAATTGCTTTAATAAATAATATAAATATCAGACATTAAAGCCTGAAGAAAAAAAAAATTCGATTAATAATTAAATTCTAAAAGAATTGTTTTTATTTTTGTTTTTAATTATAATAGTTAATAAACTTTCAAAAATATTTTTTTAAATATTTCTATTTGTTGTAGACGTTAGACTGGCAGGTTACACAGTGAAGATTAAATTTACTAATTGAAAATTGAAAAGTTTACTAACCACCATAGACAATCGCATCTACCTCGCATTAGCATGGGACAGGCTAGCCTCCCAGAGAGTAAAATACTACGCCTCCTTGGCCTTACACTTTCGGCGGACCTCAAATGGAATGACTATATCGAATCCATTGCCAAATCTGCTGCTATGAAAGTCGGCTCTCTGTGCAGGGCCCGGAAGTTTTTCCCACCTGAATCTATTCTGCACATATACAAATCTACCATCCGCCCGTGTATTGAATATTGCTGCCATATCTGGTCGGGTGCCCCTGCTGCTCTCCTTGGGCTTCTTGACAAAATACAGAGGAGGATCTGTAACGTGGTTGATACTGACTTGGCAGACCGGCTGCAGCCGCTCTCTCACCGGCGTGATGTGGCTTCCCTGTGCCTCTTCTACAAGTACTTTCATGGCTACTGCTCCGATGAGCTTAGTTCACTGGTGCCGCCTAAGCACGAATTTACACGAGATACTAGATTAGCAACTAGGTCCCACCCTTTTACAGTTAAACAAATAAGATGTAACCGTAAATTCTACTCCAACAGCTTCTTTTCTCGCGCTTCCCGCATGTGGAACTCCCTTCCACGAGTCTGCTTTCAAGACAGTTACAATCTCCAGGTGTTTAAATGTAGGGTCAATAGACACCTCCTATCACACTAACTCCCAATTATTCTCAGAACACTCTCATCTACCTAACCCTCATTCTCGGTATCCTTACCCGCCTATCACCCACCCTCTGACATTTCCTATATTTAGCCATTCTCGGTATCCCTACCCGCCTATCACCCACCCTCTGACATTTCCTATATTTAATCATCCTTTCTCCACTCTACGTAGCCCCCTGCGCAGTAGTGGCAGTGACATGCCTTGCTCGGGGTGAAACGCTTATAAAAAAAAAAATTTTTTTTTAAATCATTTAGTCATCGTATTTTTAAAATAATTTTCGACTTTTGTTTTTGGTATGTATTTAAAGTTTTTTTTTGTGTGTTAATTGAAAATTGAAAAGTTTAATACAAATCATTTAGTCATCGTATTTTAAAAATAATTTTCGACTTTTGTTTTTGGTATGTATTTAAAGATTTTTTTTGTTTTTTTTTGTGTGTGGTAATTTCTATGGGTAAATTAAAAGTTCATTTTTTTTCGGGTTACTGCTCTTTGCCGGATAATAATATTTTCAATTATGACACTTGTGTTCGCCATATGCTTATCATATCTCGATCTATCAACATATTTTACTTACCGTGGATAAGTTAGAAAGATCAACACTGTGTTTAAAATAGTTCTGTTCTATGCTATAAATAAGGAATATTTGTGTAAATCAGATTAATTTAAGATTAAATAATCTAATTTTCTAAAAAATCATGTGCAAAGATGTATATTTATTTTTGCAAGAATTTTAAAACAGAAAATTAACTTTTGTTTACAAATATGTCAATCGCTCAAAACTGGCCGAAAAATTTTAAAACATATCAACATTTTAGATTCCAATCAATATAATTGCTGTTTGAAATAAAAAAGGTATTTTACTTACTAGAAATAGTAAATTTAATCATTTAGCTTTCAATTAAAACTAAAACAAAATTTCCAGAAAACTTTTTTTTTTAAATTCAATTTTTAAATTTAGATATCGAAAAGGAGTGACGGTACCTATTTTAATTATAATTGTTTATATAAGCTTTTCTCTTTGGCACCTTCAATTTATGAATTTAAACGCATGACTAGATTGGCAGCGAGGTTTCATCATTTTACAGTTGGATATAGTTTTTTCTTTCGTACTTTTTGCGTGCTATTCAGTCAACTTTGATATTCCAAAAATTGAATGCAATGTCAGTTTTCTACCTTTGTATTTCCTGATTTTTTTGTTGTTCTCTCTCTTTGATAATATTTTCTTTTCTAATAATCTCCCATTTGCGTCTACGTGTTTGTGGTGAAATTATTAAAAATGAACCCAACAAACTAAATTAGAATCATACTCAATTCCTATGTATTGCTCTGGTGAGATGAAAGTTCCACTTGCCAAATTTCTTTCCAAGAGCCAAACCATTAGCATAGAACTTACACCAGCTCAACTGTAAATTGAGAATATCTCAAAGAGCTTAAATTTATAAAGTCTAGGAATTCACAGAGCAAATTCGAAGGCAAGTGAAACAGAAGAAAACAAAGTATTAACCATATGCGAACTTGAATGAATGGTGATTTTCTAAGCACTGCTTAGATGTGACACAAGGCCGAAAGAATGGGGCACCCAGTGAGGATCGAACTCACTACTCAATTGTAATGATTGTCTAGCGAGATAAGTTTGCTAACCATTACACTACATGGAGGCGCCCAAACTTAAATGAATGGATAAAGGAGGAGCAGGGTTTGGGAAAATTAGCAAAAAACAGAAATTGCTGACTGCCATGATTGCTAATGCATTGAAAAAACACGGCACATAGAAGAAGATAAAGAAGAAGAAGCGATTATTATTATGTCATTTTTCATCATATTTCAATTTCTGCTATGGTCGCACTGCCTACCAAGTCTGCGGGAAAACCTAAGGCCGGTCGTGGTGTATTGTTATAACTCCATTTCATGTTTTTTCTATCCCCCCCTAACATCCCTATCGTTACATAGACAAAGTTCTCCTTAGTGTGCGGGCTGTACTTAATAAGACAGTATATCTCTTAAGCTGCGTTTTCCAGGGATTCTTTCAATGTGTTGTTTTGTGGCATTTTTTATCATTCCAAGTGTACCTACTATCACTGGCACGATTCTTGTTTTCAATTTCCACATTTTTTCTATTTCAATTTCCAGGTCTTTATATTTTGACAATTTTTCGAATTCCTCGGTTGCTATTTTACAATCCGCTGGACAAGCCATATCATATTAATAGGCAAGTTTTTTCTTTCTGGTTTTTAACAATTATTATTTCAGGAGAAAATCGTTAGAAATCGAATTAAACGAAAAGAACAGTAACGACGAAAATGAAGAGCATAAAAAGAGGAAAACACGATAATATATATATATATATAGCGATGGGAGGGTAATTCACGTGTAAATTATTAGCGAGGGACAATTAAACTAAAATATCCCCCAACAAATTCAGAGGCTTTACAAGATCCTTCTGTCGGTAAAGAGAAGGTTTCTGTAACGATATAGAGACTGATTCTAAAATCTTTAAATGATTATTGGAACCAGCTCTGAGTATAATTTTGAACGACTCTTTCTTATATGATTTGGCACAGGCTACATTCTCTACTAGATGTTAAGCTATAGCCGATTTCATATTTGGAGAGGGAAGGCAACACATGTTACCTATTTTGGCAAGTTTTATTTTAGAAGGCACATGATGATTAATCCTCGGTTCCAAATGTAAGTTGGTACGCCTCACATAACCAGCAGCACACTGGCAATTAAATTCATATACCAAATTACTTAATTTGCCGTAGGGCAAATCATCCTTACGAAACGACGGAAACAGGAAATATATATATATAAGACGCTACCATTGTGTTGATCTTTAATCTTTTAACGTACGCAAGTTTGAAAAGGATAAAAGGATTACCATTTTGCCCTAAACTACTCATCTTAACGTAAAACTGACATTTACGATATAATGTTGATTTCTATACACACATAAACGTACTGTCTGTCTGTCTGTCTCTCTCTCTGTCTGTCTGTCTGTCTGTCTGTGTCTCTCTCTCTCTCTCTCTCTCGCGACAAAAATAAGGATACACAAATAATTTTATGAGCAAACTACACATGTCGGCATCTATACGTTGACTATTGTTGGAAATTACGCAAAAGTTATAGCGAAATCGAAGACAATTGATTAATATTAAATGAGGCAAATATGAAAAGTGAGCAAGCAATGAACTGAGAAGACTCCGTCTGAATGCAATTAGTAAAATGTAGGAAAGAAAAAGGTGAAAAATCATTAAAAAGTCAGCGTTCGATTAATAAAAAAGCGATATCGCTTAGTATGGCGTGTGGCGTAGTTGCAGTAATTGCCATTTCTGTTTTTTCTTTACAACTGATAGATAGATAGATATGAACAGAATGATATAGATAGATAGATAGATAGATAGATAGATAGATAGATGAACAAAATGTGAGATAGATAGATAGATAGATAGATAGATAGATAGATAGATAGATATGAACAAAATGTGATATAGATAGATAGATAGATAGATAGTTAGATAGATAGATAGATAGATAGATATGAACAAAATGTGAGATAGATAGATAGATAGATAGATAGATAGATAGATAGATATGAACAAAATGTGAGATAGATAGATAGATAGATAGATATAGATATATTGATTGATAGATAGATAGATAGATAGATAGATAGATAGATAGATAGATATGAACAAAATGTGAGATAGATAGATAGATAGATAGATAGATATGAACAAAATGTGAGATAGATAGATAGATAGATAGATAGATAGATAGATAGATATAGACAAAATGTGAGATAGATAGATAGATAGATAGATATGAACCAAATGTGAGATAGATAGATAGATAGATAGATAGATATGAACAAAATGTGAGATAGATAGATAGATAGATATGAACAAAATGTGAGATAGATAGATAGATAGATAGATAGATAGATAGATGTAAATGTGAGATAGATAGATAGATAGATAGACAAAATGTGAGATAGATAGATAGATAGATAGATAGATAGATAGATAGATATGAACAAAATGTGAGATAGATAGATAGATAGATAGACAAAATGTAGAGAGATAGATAGATAGATAGATAGATAGATAGATATGAACAAAATGTGAGATAGATAGATAGATAGATAGATAGATAGATAGATAGATAGATAGATAGATATGAATGAAAGATAGATAGATAGATAGATAGATAGATAGATAGATAGATAGATAGATAGATATGAACAAAATGTGAGATAGATAGATAGATAGATAGATAGATAGATAGATAGATAGATAGAGAGTGGGTTAGATAGATAGGTAGGTTAGATAGATAGATAGATAGATAGATAGATAGATAGAGAGGTAGGTTAGATAGATAGATAGATAGATAGATAGATAGATAGATAGATAGATAGATAGTGTGAGAATTTACTTTTGTCTTAATATTTTTGTGTAATCATTAATCCATTTCTGCTTGATGACACAATCGACCAATTCCGCAGCTGTGTTTCATTTAACGTGCTAAAAAATGTGGATAAAAATCAATCAAAAGAACGTATAAGTAAAATTAATCAAGCTAAAAATGAAAGACTTAGCAGACAATTAAGAAAAAACATTCAGAACAATCAACAAAAAAAAGAAAGACGTCAAAAAACTGTGAGAAAAGGGCCGATGAAAAAGAAAATTATGAAACCAAAAAATGGCAGAAAAGTGAATATTCGCCGCCGAGTGGATTTACGGAAACTACTAAATGTGTTTGCCTAATTACTGATTCTGATTCAACATGTGAGAGTTCATTCTTTTTTTTTCTTTTTTTTTTTTTGCCATCACTTTTCATATTTTTGAAAGTCAAAAATTTTTTTTTAAATTTCCAATCTGCTTTGCTGAACAGTGTTTGGTATATCAGTGTGTTTTATCCAGTTTATATTCGTATTTGCTGTTGTCAAGTTGACTTAGAATATTTAAAATATGTCCATGTACGCAGAAATTGATTAAATACATCGCAAATGATTTCAAGTAGAAGTGATACTCACACATAACATATCTAAACTTATTTTATAAATGGAACTTTGTCCGTTTGTGTGTCTGTGTGTATCCGTTACCTATAGACTCCGAATCGGCTGAACCGATTTTCTTGAAAATTTACACACTTGTACTATAAGCGTCTGCGAATGTTCTTAGCTAGGTTTAGTGTTGAGATACACCCGATAAATATCGAAAATCGATAATCGAAAAAATCGGGTTATCGAAAGAGTGGTTCGATTTTAATCAAATTTGATACACTCATAGACAAAGACATAAGAAACGGTATTCAGAAGTTTCAAGGTTGCAGTTCTTACAATAGTGCAGAAAATCGATAATATATATATATATATAAGGCAATATGTGTGTGTGTGTGTGTGTGTGTGTGTGTGTGTGTGTGTGTGTGTGTGTATTTATCTGCCTGTATGTCTGTATGTTTTTCAGCCCTTTTATTTTAGTTTTTGCTTCGGGTTTGACTCTAAGTAGGTATAATTGCAGTTCTTAGTCTCAGCCATGATACCATTTACTCATAAGAGTTATTTAGCCTTCAAAATTTAGTTTACGACGAAAAAACTTATTTGATATCGATACCAAAATTTGACTTACATACATTCATTTTTCCTTCAGTCTACGGTATCGCTTTAACTGGAAACAACTATTGCTTTTTAGTCTTTCGTGCCAACGTCCAAAGAGTCTGAGCTCCAGGACCATGGATTAATTTTAAAGCTTCCATTACACCCGAGCAACGCCGGGTTATACTGCTAGAGTATATATATATATATTGATTGTTTAATACTTAGTTTTTGTTCCTAATAGGTTTAGACCAGTACACATTTATATTAAAAAATGTTCTATAAAATTATATAGTAGAACTTTTGAATATTTTCCATTTTTAAACGAGTTATTTCGCTACCCAGGTTTCTACGAAGCAATTGTTGTCTTCAGGCAATTTTTAATAATTGTTATTGAAAATCCCCTGAAGACACCACTCATGGTAGAAACCTGGGTAGTGAAATAAGTCGTCTAAAAATGGAATATATATATATATATAAGTATTGTTGAAATAATATTCCTTGTTTCAAGAAACACTATTTTTAAAAAAAGTGCTCAATACAAAAGTAGAGCTAATAATATTATTTATTCAGAAATTATAACATGGATATATTAGCTACTTTTGTAGTGATATTGTAACATATCCATGTTATAATTTATATATATATATATATATATATATATATATATATATATAGGGTAAGTATGGATGGAATAATATTCCGTATTCAAAGAAACACTATTCTTAAAAAGATGCTCGATACAAAGTAGAGCTAATAATATTTATTCAGAAATTATAACATGGATATGTTATAATATCACCACAAAAGTAGCTATTTTGCTTCGACATTTCTTCTGTCTTATCAAGTGATCTTCATAAGATAAGATCACTTGATAAGACACAAGAAGTGTCGAAACCAAATACTTTTGTAGTGATACTATAACATATTCATGTTATAATTTCTGAATATATATATATATATAGCGCTTATATATATATATATATATATATATGAGCGCTACTTTTTATGGATACTCGTATTTGGGAAGACGATCCGTTTATTTATTAAACAGTACACTATATGTCTCTATTTCTGAGAGAAGATCGTATTTACATTATTTGCATTGTTCGCAATATCCTTCGCATAGGCTGCAAAATCTCAGCCGGCCAAGCACAGAAATAAATACAATGTGGGAAACAGTCATACAGAGTACTCGAGGAAATCAATAGCTTCATAAATTGTAATGTGAGCTCTGGTAAAAATTATTTTTAAATATTACGTTCCTAATTTCCAAAAATGAATATACTCAAGTCTTCAAGTAGTATAAATGCATTGCTTAGATCCAGTGATTTGAGCCAAAGAGTCGTGAGTTCAATATCTGAACAAATAACTTAGAAAGCTGAGTTAAAGGGAGATAACTAAGATATGGCATGGAAATGACATGGCTCATAGATCGTCAACAATGCAACCTACTGGTCAAAATAAAGGGTTAGTTCAAAATTCTATTCACCTAAAATTAGCCAAAGAGTACAATGATCGAAACGTCGTGAATATAAATGAGACAATAAAGATGAGAACAACAGTTCAAACAATGTAAATAAAATACATTTATTTATTTATTTTACTTTTATAAATAAACAGAGCGTCTATTGCAAATACGAGTATCCGCTAAAAGTAACCGTTTTTAATGAAAGAGTATATATATATATATATATATATTTCTGATGACCATATTATTTACGAGAAATTTTTTTAGAAAAATGTGTGTCACACGGCAGGATTCGGACCTGCGACACCTAGCAACATATGTATGTACAAAATTTTCGATTTCTCGGAAATAATTATTTTTTCCCTGAAATGTATTAAGTATGTCGGTTGTTAATTCCATTTTGTTAATCTCCTGAACTTTCCTTAACATGGTCGGTTTGATTCGTTTACATTACGATACATTTCACAGTAGAGATGCTACGTTACGAAAATTTCGAAAATTGTGTATATCAGGCTTGATTTGACTTCATTTGTGGTCGAGCATTTTAAGACATATCAAATCAATTGCAGGTTCCAATCCTAACGAATGACACATATTTTCCTAACAAAATTTCTCAGAAATAATCAGCCCG
Organism: Ascarosepion bandense; assembly: GCA_037127315.1. Classification (NCBI taxonomy): domain Eukaryota; kingdom Metazoa; phylum Mollusca; class Cephalopoda; order Sepiida; family Sepiidae; genus Ascarosepion; species Ascarosepion bandense. Next base: position 1,913,131 of record JBBBDQ010001916.1, on the reverse strand, counting down.
GTACACACACACACACACACACACACACACACACACACACACACACACATTCATATATATATATATATATATATATATATATATACACTGTTTAATTAAAAACCGAATATCTATTCAAATACAAGTATCGGTTAAATATAATGTACGAACAATTAAATTATATATGTCGGTTGTTAATTTCATTTAGTTAAACTCCGAGACTTTTTGTAACTATATACGTGTGTGTGTGTGTAAAAATATATTATCGTGCATTAAATATTAATAAAATGATAGTCGATGTAGAATCACAGAGATATACTTTTAAAAATGAACCCCGTATATATATATATATATATATATATACTAACATGTATATTATGTAACAGTTTTTAATCATCACTCGAAGATTGCGTTATGCATAAAATGTATATATTTATTATTTCTAACATATATCGTATGCACACACACACACACACGCACACACATATATACATATATAAGAATGTTTGATACCACAGAACTTGTAAATAGTACTGAAGAGACAAAACCGCATGTTTTCTATATATATATATATATATATATATATATATATATATATATATATATATATAACGGTCATGTCACGTTGAATACACCGGTTCCCGTTCGATCACCGAAGTTGAGCCTGGTCAGTACTTAGGTGGGTGCCCACTTGGGAATAGCAGGTGCTGTTAGCGTTCACGGATGTGCGTTGTGGTGCGGTGGATGTCGGCTTTGAGGGGGAAATCGGTGAGCCGAGTTCCAATTCCAGTCGAGCACACTGCATTCACTTGCACACTAGTACCCTTGGGAAAGGTATTAATCCGTCCGTTTCCTCCAAGTATGGGTTAAATAATTGAGGTCTGCTATTCATGCTATCTGTGGCAGGTTTCTGCACCGATTGTTTGTTATCAGCAGTTCCAAAAAGTGTGAATGGTACTACACAATGCCTTCACCACTATAAACAAATCTCTGTGTGGATGTCTTACTAAGGTTAGACCCTCATACATCGAAATCGATGGGAGAGTCCATAATATATATATATATATATATATATATATATATATATATATATATATATATAACGTTAAATGCACAAAACATTAGATTATCAAGATTCATCTTTTTGTCAGGGTTCTTTTACAATTATAAAATGGCGCCCGCAGCTTTAGTGTAAATGTAACGAACCCCAAGCTTTTATTTTATTAAACCGGATGTAAATATTTATATTTACCTGAAACTAGTTTGGCATGTCAACATCAAGGATCTGTTCAACGAAAAATAAAAAATAAAAACAAATAATAACCCTGTATAGAAATAATCAGGTTTTAACACGTAAGCTATGGGTGCCATTATGTGTGTCATAGCCTGAAAATCTACCCAATTTCTGTTGCTGAGTAAAAGATCCGTATGTATTGAGGGCCCCAGATGACACGCCAGGATTTGTTATTTGAGGCCACAACTTGAACAACATAAGGTATGCAGATGATACATTGCTGATTGCAGACACGGAAAGGAAACTACAAGACCTCCTACAGAACGTATCGGTGGAGTGTGACAAAAAAGCACTACAGATAAACTTTAAGAAAACTCAATGCATGGTCATCAGCAAAAGGTGCAACCCAAAATGCCAAATACAGGCAAGCATCGATGAGGTGTTGGAAAGAATGACAACAAAAAGGAAATTAATACTGATCATCGGGAAGAGATAACTGAAGTTCCTGGGACATGCAATGAGGAAGGAGAGCTTGGAGAACCTGATACTGACAGGCCAGATAGAAGGAAAAAAACACAGAGGAAGGCAGCGGATAACATATTTGCAGGGCTTGATCAGATGGATGACGGAACGGGGGCTTCGAGGTGTAACAGGAGAAAACATACTAAGAGCCACAAGGGATAGGGAGACGTGGAGAACCATGATCGCCTACACCTTGAAGGGACAGGGCACATAGAAGAAGAAGATGTATAAATGCCAAAGATATTTACTCGCAAATATAGAACCGGGATTAAAAAAAAACTGACAAAGATAGTGTGGAATTAACAATAATTGTAAAATCATAACCTAATCTGATGATTTTTAACTAAAAGCGTAAATGATAGTAGCCATGTTGTTAGGCGTTTCACATTTCATTTAATGTTTTGTTTCATAAAATCTACGTAGTAATGAGTTCGTTTCTGATTGAGCGCTCCACACTTCTGTCCTTGTGCCGTATTGATTTGTCTATAATTATTTTCTATACTTTGCTTAGTTAAGCTACGTTTAAAAATAATTATGAACACTGTATCATCAACGTATCTTATATTGTTCAGATTGGCCTCCAATATCAAATCTTGGCCGAACTTATAGTTCTTTTAGAATTGCCTCACTGTATAGGTTGAACAGATCTGATGAGAAGACACATTCTTGTCTTATATCCCTTTCTATTTTTGTATATCTGCTGAACTGCTTCCTTGTCTGTATGCAGGTTACCAGAACAACTTCTTGATCACACTATTATGACGTGCCTGTAATTTTATTTAGATACATTGTATTTATTTCAATTTTTATAGTTGAATTGCTTACCTATATTGTGTATGAACCATTATTGTTCAATAATTACGTTACAATGAAGTTTTATCTTATATAAAAACTACCTTATGAAAATTGAGATATATTTATTACTAATAGCGTAACCCCGTATAATGGACTGGGGGCAGAGCATGTTAAGATATATCTAGGCCGCAAATATTCAACAAAAGAAGTTTCAATACAAACTTTCGAATAAAAAGTTGAGTATCGTACTAGTTGTGAGTAAACTGTCCAAAGTTCATATGGTGTTATTGGAAACGGGACCAAATGCAAAATAATGCATATATATATATATATATATATATATATATATATATATAGATCACAAAAATATATTTTTAAATTATATTTATATTTAAATATTTATGACTAAAGGCCTTCCATATTATGGATTAGGAATATGCAAGTACACATTGAGATTAATATCTAACGACAACAGCCTTATACTATAAGCGTCTGCGGATGTTCTTAGCTAGGTTTTGTATCGAGGTACCCCGATAAATATCGAAAATCGATAATCGAAAAAATCGGATTATAGAAGGAGTGGTCCGATTTTAATCAAATTTGAGACACTCATAGACAAAAACATAAGAAACTATATTCAGAAGTTTCAAGGTTGCAGTTCTTACAATAGTGCAGAAAATCGATAATATATATATATATATATATATATATATATATATAAAGGCAAGATGTTTGTGTGTGTCTGTTTATCTGTCTGTATGTCCTTTATACAAATCCACAATTTTCATCCGATTCTCACCAAAATTCACACAACTGTTCCTTAGGATCATGGATTAGTTTTAAAGCTTTCATTACACCCCGGCAACGCTGGGCTACACTGCTAGTATATATATATATCGAGTGCTTCAGAAATACCTCTCACAAATACCTCCCACATAATAGAAAGACGCTACTGACAATGGTATCCCCATCTTCATCTACTAAATGTCTTACCATTATGCCAGAGATTTACAACCACGTTAGGTTGAAACACCGGTTTCTTTTAAGATCAGTTAAGCAACGTTTAGCCAGGTTAGTACTTACACCAGTGACCACATGACAATACGAGGTTCTGTAAGCTTAAGTGTGCGGGTGATGCAATTGATAATATATGCGTAAATCCTAGATAAATTGGTGTAATGGATAATGGCTCGAAATTTTCGGTAGGAGAGCCGAGTCGCGATTTCCGTCGTATCTATTATTTATCCGCGTAAATATCCTTTGGAAAGATATGAATCCAGCTGTTTTACCCCCAGCTATGGGTTAATGACTAAGTATTTTATTACTACACCATTATTATTTTAAAAAAATTCTTACAATCTAAAATTAGTTTCTGACTTTAAATAACCTGCAAAGGATTTGTAAACTGTAAAAACGAATTCTTCTTCTTCTAAATGCCCTGTCCTTTCAAGACGTAGGCGATCATGGCTTTCCATGTCTCTCTATCCCTGGTGGCTATTAGCACGCTTTCTCCTGTTACACCACACAACCCTCGTTCTGTCATCCACTTGATCAGGCCTTTCAAATTTTCAATCAATTAAGAGACCTACATAAATGAGGAGCGGCATTAAAATAGTCTCCCATGTTTCTGCCACATTTATTTGGATTTGGCATCTATTTTGCGAATGCATGCCAAGATGCAAAAGCTGAAAATGAAGACAATCTTGGGAAAGTTCTCTTACTACGTTCCGAAACAATAGTTAATCAAAGAATGAAGTTATTCTTGTGAGTAAAAGAGTTTGCCTACACGGAATAAGGTCGTTCTTATAAATAAACGACGGACAAAAACATCCGCGTATTCTGTCTGAACTCGCAATGAATAAAGAGCAAGCACAAAATAAAAAAACTTGTGATATTCGTAGGAACGAGAACACATTTGTTAATGGAACTGTTCATGAAGCTCTACGCACATGTTCGTGTTTATCGAATAGAGGAAAAGAAAAATGGAGCTGGATTTTTTTTATATATAGAATAAAAGTTTTGCTGTTGATATAGCGAATACCAATCAAGATGTTTTTTTTCATCTCTTATGTTAGTGAGTGTCTAGCTATGCACTGTGATCGCGTGTGCGATTTAATGCGCTAAAACGGAACTCTCGATCTAAACTTATTTGTAAATGGAAATTTGTCCGTGTGTGTGTGTGTGTGTCCGTTACATATAGACTCTGAAACGGCTGAACCGATATTCTTGAAAATTTACACACTTGTATTATAAGCGTCTGCGAGTGTTTTTAGATTTTGTGTCGAGGTACCCCGATAAATATCGAAAATCGGTAATTGAAAAAATCGGGTTATTGAAGGAGTGGTCCGATTTTAATCAAATTTCATACACTCATAGACAAAGACATAAAAAACGATATTCAGAAGTTTCAAGGTTGCAGTTCTTACAATTGTGCAGAAAATCGATAATATATATATATATATATATATATATATATAAAAGGCAAGATGTTTGTTTGTGTGTCTCTTTATCTGTCTGTATGTCCTTTATACAAATCCACAATTTTGTTCGATTCTCACCAAATTTCACACAAATATTCTTTAGGCTGAGTCTGAGCTCCAGGACCATGGATTAGTTTTAAAGCTTTCATTAGACCCGAGCAACGCCGGGCTATATTGCTAGTCTAAGTGTTGTTTAAGAAACTTGCTTGAAGGTCTTAATTTCAGTCCCTGGATTCGAGTAGAGCACAAAATGTCAAATCCTTCTGTAAAGAAGAAGTAGGTGACATCCTAAAATCGGATCAAAGGATAAAAATGATTCTCTAGCAGATAGAACTTCTTCTCTTCTTCTTCTTTTATGTACTGTGTCCCTTCACAGCGTAGGTGATCATTGCCTTCCACATGTCCCTATCCCTCGTTCTTCTTAGCACGTTTCCTTCTCCTACCCCACCCAAACCCTGCTCTACTATCCACTTGCTCAAGCCCGTCAAAGCGATTCTTTCCCTTGTCTATCTTTCCATCTATCTGACTTGTGAGTATCAGATTCTCCAAGCCCTCCTCCATCATTACATGCCACAAGAATTTTAGCTCTCTTTTGTTGATGTTAATTATGAGTTTCCTTTTCGTTTCCATCCTCTCCAAAACTTCGTCGTTGCTCACATGTTCGGTCCATGGGTAATAGTTCGAAATAGGTGGTTGGAAATTGACTGAAACCGAGACGCCAGATCAGGACTAATCGTATTGCTGATTCTTCTTTAGATTTTTATGTATCTATAGATAAATAGCAGTATCACCCAGCCGTTTTTGGCAGCAATATTCTAAGCATGGACGCATGATAGATTTATAGATATGTAAGATAGATTCTGGATAGAATTTATTTAAAATAATAGTACAGTAGAAAAATCATTTCAAAAATAATAAATGCGCCGTATGAAATTAAAACTATAAACTAGTGATCAGTCAGTTAAGTGCCATACCTGATACCCACTTGGGTGATCATGTCTCGAAAGAGAAATGACTGACTTGAGCAGAAGATTATCCCACAGTAGGTTGCCATTACTTTCTGCAGTAGACTGGTTGGCAGACAAGGCTATAGAACTCAATCTATCCTGTTATTTAACCGATAACTGGAGGGAATAGACGGATTAATACCTTTCACAAGGGTATTTGCACATAAGTGAATGCAACTAGAATTTGAACTCGGTTCCCTGATTTCTCTTTCCGAGCCGATATCCACTGCACCACAATGCACAATGCACTAGTTATAAACATTTTAAACCTGTCGATACTTGTTTTTGGTGTACGAGGGCCGGTCAGAAATTAAATATATGTCCTCTCAATGCAACAGATTTAAGATTAGAAGCACACATCGAATAAGATAATCAGCACAAAAATGTCAAGAATCTAAGCCTAGTGTTAACTAGAGAGATTATTCAAAATACCCACTGAACGTGAAGAGTGGAATGAGAACAATCGATTTCCGTCGATTGAAGAAAGGTTTATGTTCAAAATTTCGAGAACGTTATCCATTACTAAAGACAATGTAAGTAGGCCGAAGAAATACAACAACCGGAATTTTGTGAGTACATCAAGTAAGATAGGTAAACTTGTTCGAAGGGAAAGGCATATAATAATGATGAATCCTCTTGTTAATATTTTCGCTCAAACTAATTTTTTAATCTTTTTACAGCTAGCAAGGAGAGAATGCTACCAGTAGACACGGGGGTAGAGTGAGTGAAAGTGAGAAAAAAGACCGAGTATAGAGAGGACTGATGAAAGGGTAAAAGATAAACAGGATTCAGTCGGGGCACCAGGGTCAAAAGCCCGTCAGTTGTGATGAAAACATCTGTAGAGAAGACAGAATGAAACCATGTCACGTCGGTGAGAAAGTGACTGTAGGCGAGAAGCCAAGTCAGAATTAATTTCACTGCAGATCCTTCTTTGGATTTTGTCGAGAACCTAGAGATGAATAGCAGGGGCACCAGACCTAATATGGTAGCAGTATTCAGTGCATGGATGAAAGACAGATTTTAAAATGTACAAGGCGGATTCTGACTAAAATATTTTCTCCCAGAACAATGGCAAATTTTCGTATTTTTATACTCCACGAGTCTTTCGTAGTGTCGCAAATGCATGAATAATTTTTTGAGTGAGTGATTTTCAAAATCAGAAAGTAAAAATTTGTGATTAGTAATTGTCTTGTTTGTTCATACGTCTGAGATAAGATAGAATTTACACTATTTATATTGTTCGGACTAGTCCTCATCTTTATTGCCATTATTACGATATTTCGGCAGTTGTACACTTCGGCCTTCTTCAGGCGCTAGAAATTTCGAACCGAACTTTGTTCGTAATGAATAATAAAAACTTCATTTCGAAATTTCTAGCACCTGAAGAAGGCCAAAGCGTACAACGACCGAAACGTCATAATAATGGCAATAAAGATGAGCACAATAGTCCGAACAATGTAAATAGAGAAGTAATTGTCTTTCAATTTCAGTTTTTATTTTTGTTTTCTGTTTTGTTTTATATACATCCAAATTGTTTTCTTAATTTTTCAGAATGTGTTTAATCCAAAGATGTGACGTACGTAGAAGCTCTCACCTGTTTTTCAGCTGGATGTACTTAAATTGGAATTCAAGATTTCAAGAAAGAGCAATTTTTTTATACCAAAAAGGGAAACCATCCTATCCGATATAGTTACATGCGCCAAGAAAATCCGTTTCTAAAGAATTACCGAAAAATACAACAGTTCATTTTTGCTAATTGTGAGTGGAAAATAAAAAAAAAAAAAGAAAAAATATGTCACGATAAAAAAAGCCAAACAGGAGAATGTAAAAATTAAACGGAAATTTTTATAAGCTTTAAATCCCATAATTCGTTTCGGAAATTTAAAAAAAACTAACTAAAAAGAAAAAAAAAACAGAACTCAAGGAAGTGGATTAACAGAAGACACATAATTAAAGCGGATTTACTGATTTTCATCAAACAACTCATTTAAACAACCCATAATAACAGGAGCTTATTGATTGGTCTATCTCAGCGATTACATTTTTAAATAATATTTTTTTATTGTTCACCCGGAAGTAGATTTCATTCTGCTGATTTTGACTATCTCCCGCTTACACTAATAATTTTAATGTAAGTTATTTAATTTTTTTCTTGTTAGATGAATTTATGCATAAAACATCTTTAATAGAGTTTTGTCCAAATACAGCATCGAATGGAATCGTCATTGGCTGAATGAAAACTTCTGCTTACGGAACGGACTCGGTTTTTTCGCCAAAAGAACAAAGAAAAAGAATTTTTTTGTTCCGTCGCTACGTGTTCTTAGCTGATTTTTAATTTCAAATACATACATACATACATATTGCAGTAACCCAACTTTATATGGTTTAACTCCTATGAACGTAGAATGAACTTAAATTCAAATCTCTTAAACGGTCAGTTCGTAATATGCATCTGATGATTGCATAACGCATGAAACTCCTAATCGTGCTATTGACGTAAGAAAATATGTATATATTTATATAAATAAACTCTGTTAATACTATATTAAGCAATGTTTTATTAACAGCTGAATTATAATATTATAAATGTGTGTGCCCTAATATGTATATTTATCAATTCACATAATCATATATATATATATATATACATATATATGTATTTTACCACCAAAAATGATCCATTAAAAGTGTTCCTTAAAAAAAGCAACAAATAAGCGTTTTTAATTGAGGCAAAATATTCTTAAATATAACTTTGTGCATAAATTAAATAACATAACATTGCCAATATACATTTTCCATAGAAATTATTCAAGAAGAGTACATTCACACTTATATATACGTGTTGTTTTTTTCACGACCTGAGGAGAAAAGAGAAGACGAATATTAACAGGCGTATTCAAAAAGGCAGAAAGTTGCATGATTTCTATTATTATTTTTTATTCTGAGAGTCCGGAATTTTTTTTAAAAAATACGTCGTTTTCTAAAGAAATAAGAACAAATCTTTCAGGGTTATACTTCTTCGTATTTTTCTACACATCTTAAGCCAAAGTAAACGATCCTTGCCATGTGCCGAAGCTAAACATACTGACAGGGTAATAGAAACAGTTGAAAGCTATCGCACGCCAAATTTGACTACCTCTTAGCGACAGAAGTCTACCCAGGTAAAAAATTTCGAGATATTCCAGGACGAACAAGAAAGAAGGAATAAATAATATTTTTGTAAGAACGACGTTTCATTCAACGAATGAATACTTTCATCAGAACAAAAAAAAAAAACAAATTTAAATAAATCAGCGATAATAAAAGGACATTAATATTAATTTTTAGATTTTGCAACTAGTGAAAATAAAACATATAGACTAATGTAGTTAGAATTAAATAACTAAGAAGCAAATTTATTGTTATATATATATATATATATATATATATATATATATATATATAAAATGTAAATCATTTTCACAACCAAAATTCATCATTGTCTGATGAAGAGAATCTATCTTGAAATATAGTAAATTTCCGTGTCGCAATATCCATTTTAATTCATAATTATATGATTATTTATATATACATAGTCTTAAAGATATTAAATGAAAATCTAATATTTCGCTTGCGTTTTATATACTAATCTAATAAAATGAAAATATAATAAAATAAAATATATAATATAAAATATAAAATGAAAATATCTAATTAAATGAAAATCTAATATTTCGCTTGCGTTTTATATACAGCGAATATCTAATTTTTAATTCGATGTTCAAATTCCTATAAATTCCTGTATTTTCATATACAGTTTTTGCCATGTGAATATCTAAGTGTCAGTAAGTTATTTAAAAACAAACAGTTAAAAGAACTTAAATCCTCAGAAACCAAAAGCTTATACAAATAAGAATCTTTTTCTGTGTGTGCATACGTGCGTGTGTGTGTGTGTGTGTGGCGTGTATTTGTGTGCTCGCGTGTGTGTGTATCTGAAAGAAATTTTTCAGAGAGAAAGAGTCTGAAATTTAGTTCCAAAAGCCAGAGAAGACAACTAGGAAAAAAAAAAAACTAACAAAACCAGAAATCACGCCATGTTGTGTCTCAAGGGTGAACCACGCTCCCCGCCTTGCTCACCTAAGAAATCTATGAAAGTTAAACACGATCTATTCCTCAACCACATCAACCGAGTCGACGTCGACCTCTCGCTGAGTTGGAAAAAGAAAAATCCTGAACCACATCTGCAAGTATCATACGTCCTCACTACAAAAAACAAGGCCTCTAAACAAACGCAGAAAGTGATTGAAGAACCAAGGAACGAGCAGATAAAAACAGTCAGCAATCCAATAAAAACTACACCAACAAAAACAACAAAGCATCAACCCATATATAACAATAACCGGTTCGCTCCTACTCACAAGCTAAGTATTGAATATGAAATAGAATTTGGAAAATGTCATTTATGACCATTGAGAAACATTACATGTTTAACGACTAAAAGACGACTTTTTTTTAATCAAAGATTCAGAATAGTGTTAACCCTTATCTAATCCTGAAAAACTGAATACCTATAAACCTTTAAATATAACGAAAGTTTTATTGTTGTTAAGAAATTCAAGATAAAACCTTATGATTTCTAGTTATAAATTTAAAACTCATTAATATATTTAATAGCAACTTCGTTAAAAATACACACACACACACACATATATATATATAAATTTTAATATAGTTGCTAAACTATGTTGATGTTTAACAAACACGTATTTAACGATGTGTTATAAGTAAATGACGAATTCTAGCAAAATATAGAGAGAAAAAAAATCAAGAATTGTGTATTTATATTTTTATACCTTTGTGAATATTGACGAGTTTGTACAATGACAGCAATGGAATAAATCAGTAAAAAAAAGTAAATCCCACTTGATGTAAATCATTATCGTAGCATATTTGTTCGACTCCAAATCTAAACTTCAATCTAAATCTACAGAAAACAAACAAGAAATCTGAAGTGGCCGAAATCCGTTTAACCTAAACGATAATACTCTGTTTTATAAGAATCGCTTCCTACACAAAAAAATCACAAATAACAACCACGTATTGAAAAATTTAAAGAATAAAACCGCGGCAACATGCATAAGCATAAAAATAACATATTGACGCATAAGATCATAACAGTGCGTACCACGTGACCCTCACCAAACTCCCCGTGTTGATTTTGTGCACGTTTCTAACTGCTCGGTCACACGCATAAACCAACAAACCTTACCAAGCAAACAAACAATCAAACACACAAAATGGCGACGGACTACAACGGAGGAAGTGTGTTTTTAGAAAAACTCTTTTCACCGTCCGACTCAAGAGAACGGGACAGTCAACCGTCCTCAGATTTCTTCGAGGGTCTGCTGGGAGCCGACCCTGTCGATGTACTGTCCGGTGTGGGCGGACAGGTGGCTGGAACACAGGCGCAGCACGGACGCAGCTTCCGAGACGATCTGATCAACGCCGCCGAGAGTGGTCTCGCTTTTGCCAACAGTGCCAACTATTCGGCGGCCCTGCAAAGTAACGCGACGATCGCCTCCTCCTCCGCTGCGGACGCCGCAGCCGCAGCCGCCCGGAACTTAACGCCGATCATTGGAGATCCCTTGTTCGTTTACAACGACACTTTTTGGCTGTGCGATTGGAATGACAGCCTCTGTTGGAATAGCACAGACGCAAACGAAACCGTACCCCCCGAGGTGATTTTAAAGTATTGGAAACTCATACTGACTTTATTCCCGCTGTTCACGGTTTTCGGCAATGTATTGGTGGTTCTAAGCGTTTATCGTGAGCGTAGTCTTAAATGCGCAACAAACTTTTTTATATGTTCACTGGCTGTAGCAGATATTCTGGTCGCTGTCATAGTCATGCCAGCAGCCGTCTTCTATGAGGTAAGTCCATTTCCTTATCTCTTATATATATATCTTGTATTTATTATGTGTGATAATTTCTTTTCTTTTCTTTTTTTCGTTTTTGTGCTATTTTGAAATATCTATTTCCATCGGGAAGAGAGATATGTTAAATGGAATTATTAATTATTTATATTATACTAGCATCATAACCCGGCGTTACCCGTGCAACTCAGAACATTATTAATTAGATAATTAAATCAGCGTGTTGCGATTTCTGAGCGCTTTTAGTCGCCGCCTCGCTTTAAAACTCAGTTATATAAAAAAATAATTATATAAAAAATTGTTACTTAAAAATTGTTAAAAAATTCCATGAAAAAATCTATTTTCTTTTGTTTTGCGTAAACGTGAGTTGATGTTTTGTGTGACATTGTAAACAACATTGCGTTTGTTTTTGTTTCAAAATTACGAGGGAAAATATTTACATTTTTTGTTGACTAAATGAATTTCAGAAATTTTCGAAGAATATTTAAAAAAGTAGACATTTAATTTTACAAGAAAAAGTTAAATTAATACCACACGAAATAGAGACAGTTGATTTCCTGCATGAAATATTTAGCGAAAGAAAAGATTTATTTTTTTAAAAGTTTATTTTCTGAAGTATAAAATATTAAATCTGAAAAAATGATTAAATAATTAAATTGTTTCAAAATTACGGGGCGAAATATTTACATTTTTTGTTGATTGACTTTCAGAAATTTTCGAAGTATATTTGAAAATTTAGTCATTTAACTTCAGAGGAAGAAGTTACATTAATGCTACACAAATTATAGACAGTTGGTTTCCTGCATGACATATTTAGCGAAAGAAAAGCTTAATTTTTTTAAAAGTTTATTTTCTGAAGTATAAAATATTAAATCTGAAAAAAAAAAGACAAATAATTAAATTTACTATTGGCACTTTTTTTTATATATTTTGTTTTTGTTTGAAAAAACACTTTTTTTTTTTAAATATCTCTTTTGTTTCAAAATTACGGGGAAAAATATTCACATTTTTTTGTTGAATAAATGTATTTTTAACTCGTTGGAATAAAACTTAAATATAAAGGCTTTTTTTTTAATAAAAAAAAAATATTTTAGTCGCGTTTGACACCTGTGATTTGATTTCCGTGACGTAAAACGTCGGAATAAAAATTAAATATAAAGGCTCATTTTTTATTAATAGAAATTATTTTAGTCGCTTTTGACACGTGTGATTTGATTTCTGTGACGTAATTCAGCAACCATCTTAGAGCTCAAATGTTTTACGGAGCAAATGTAAACAATCGTGTTCATTGGCCAAAAAGTGCGAAAAGGGAAAATTGCTGAACTTAAACTCAAAAATTATGTGTCGACCTGGCTTACCTGTAAATATGTGTCCCTAGAAAGTTTGAATAACGTAACTTAAAAAATGTAGGCGTGCATAGGGAACAGTCACATACAGACTCACAGATTGCATTTTATATATATATATATATATATATATATATATATACATTTTAACATTCCGTAAAGCAACAAAAATTTAACAGACTTATCTGTTTGACCGACTTTCGACGTCATTAAAATCAAATGGTCTTGATAAGTCTATCGTATTATAATTCTCTTTGTTACTTAGTTAATAAACATATACGTTGAACCCTGCTAATACCTAATAAATAATATTGGACTATTCCGTTCTGATCACAAGGAAATAGGGAAAATACTTTTTTATCATATCACTCAAGCAAGGCGAGATCGCCACTAAGACGCAAGAAGTTACTGGGAGTTAAAGAGAATGAAAATGATTAAGAAGTCACCGCAAACATGAATCTAAACAGAAAGCAAGAGATAAAACTCTACTTCTGTTCAGTAAACAGAGAAGGAGTTGGAGCCGGACGATAGACAAGCCTCCTATTGAGAAAAAAATGCAAATAAGCATTAAAGAACATTTCAAAGTTTAGGCGGAGATGTTACAAATGTAGAATTTAAGTAGACTTTAGAAATAATCGGAAATTCAATTTTAAACAGGAAACGAAGGATGAACCTGTACCGCTGTTAAAAAATGGGAAGGAGTGTGAACCGAGCGATAGGCGAACTTGTCTATCAGAATCGCCGTTTGGTTTTAGTAAGTAAAATAAAGAATAAAATAAGGAAAGAAAAACAGACTTTGGAAATTATAACGCCCTCAATTTTTTATGAATTCACCCCAATCAAGGTAGGATCGCCACTGTAACACCCCAACGGACCGTCCGAACAATTTTCTCCGGCGGCCGTTCTCCACGTTGTGATGTTTGCCGGGAGTTTGTTGAAAATGTCGGAGCCTCAAGCTCGGGGTACAAGATTGAACTATAAGGAACGAACTTCCACAACTTGGATGAGTTGAAAGGATGCTTTATTTCGTTTAGAGTTAGCCTTTTCGCTTGGGGCAGTCGATGTGACGTTCAGCTCTAACTCTAATTAATGGAGATCAACAAATCCGAACTGACCGAAACAAGACGAACGGAGATTCTACTCACTCAACTGTCTGACTCACTTAACTGACTCTCTCACTCTACTCTACTCTACTCTACTGATCTGACTCGGAAAAATTACCTGAATTTATTTAAAATTGATCCGGAAATCCGGAAATGCTTTAGACCACCGGTGATAAACATTGGCGACTGTAAGTCTGAAATTTCAGTTATCTTTTTTTTTATCTTCATAAAGCTTCCGCCGGAAAATTCTTAATGTGTGGTCAAGATACAGTAAAAGACAGCCTTTGACCAGGTCATTCGAAAACCCACCTCCTGAACTTTATCTCCTGAACTCTTTATCACATTAAATCACTGAGTCAAATATTTACCGGAGGAGTGGTAGGATTTAAAACAGTAATCGGATACCCTTGTCTCTTCCACAATTTTCCTCATAAAAGGAAAAGCGTTTATTTATTTATTTTTTCCTCTTCTTTTTCACTTTTGTTATGTTTTTAAACTATTTTCTATTGTTAACCATTTTCTATTATAATAAAATACATATTTTACTAAGCACCATAATATACGCCTAGTTATCGTGTCACACCACTAATGCTCAGTGGGTTACAATGAGAAATAAAACTGGGTAAATGTTAATAATAACTTTATATTGATGATAATTTTTTATTTTTTTTTATGAATAATTTTTTTCTTTCTTGAATTTATCTTTTAAAAATAGGATGCATTTTAGTTTAATCTACCATAGAAAAACACAAAACAGGAGGAAATGTAATATTTTTACATTACAAGGTGATAAAGTTTAAAATAGCGTTTGTTCTGAAAAGTATTGATATGAAATCTGAGAATAATTTCAATAGATTTATCGAAGACGTTTCAGTTGATCAGTCTGATAATTCAATTGTACTCTTGTTGACATATTGAATATTATAGCATTAGTTATTCATTAAGCGATTATTGGCTGAAATGTTGCTGGTTTTACGAATATATTAACTTCTAGTAATCTTCACGTATTTTAATTGTATTATTATTGTTATTGTTAACGCTGATGACGGAGTAAACAGACGTGCTTTGGTATTGCTCAAAGGAAGCAAAGTCATATTAAAAAAGAAGTTTTGAATATTATTATCCATTTATTCTTATATTTTCTTTATTTATTATATTATAAATTTTAATTTTTTATTATTTATTCATAATTATTAATTATTAAAATACATATGTGTAAGTCCTGGCATATATTGATTGTTTCTTTTTAATAAGTGTTATTTAGCAAATTTAATTAATTACAAACGTCTCACTAAAAATTATTATATTGTGGACACTCAATAGATTGTATTTGTTAAATTACTTCAACATTGGCATGAATAATTTTGCTCTATATTAAATTTAGGCGTAAAATTTATCTTTTTATAAATGAAGACGTAACATTATTCTTGTGGATCTTCGTCACCAATATGTTGTGGAGCTGTGGTGAAATTTCTTCGCAAAGTGTAGTGACCGGTTTGTGCCGAAAGTAAGACACGGAACACAGGATGTAAGTTCACACAGTGTATAAGTATAACAAGAAACAAGATATTCAAATGAAGTGTTAATCATAAGTAATATAGAAATGATTAAGTCCGAAGGTATTATTACGCTGCTTATTGCCTGACTAGTAGCTGTCGTCAAGTGCCCTACTAGATACTCTTTAACTGCTTTGTTAACTGCTCTCGCTAATTGCCTTTGTTAACTGCTTCCCATGAAGTCGCGCAGCTATATATAACAAGAGGAAGAGTCCATTCCTCGTAGGAGGGCACCATAACAAAAATTGTAGAAGACATTACGTAGGTTAATGTTTGTTCTGTTTATCATTAACTCGTCTATTTCTTTCCTTCACATTTATTATTCAAGCGGTTTTTAAACAACATTTCTCTATAATTATATTCTTTTATCTTTTTTATTTACTGACTGTAATCAACAACTTTTGTTTTGGGCGAGGCAGTATTTTCGAATTTGTCGGTAAAACGTTTC
Source organism: Ascarosepion bandense (assembly GCA_037127315.1). Taxonomy (NCBI): domain Eukaryota; kingdom Metazoa; phylum Mollusca; class Cephalopoda; order Sepiida; family Sepiidae; genus Ascarosepion; species Ascarosepion bandense. Next base: position 1,896,749 of record JBBBDQ010001916.1, on the reverse strand, counting down.
GACCCATAATTTTATTTTATTTTTTTCAGAATATTCAATTATTTGGAACAAAAATAATAATGATAAAAAATGTTCTCATATATTTTTAGAATTATATTCTTTTCTTATTTAATTTTTTAATATTAACTATTATTATAATTTTGTATATATAGTATTTCATAAAGTGAAACATTTGACGCCAAACTATTTTGAAAACCAATGTAATATATATATATATATATATATATATATATATATATATATGCAGGTTTCATTAAAGATGACAGAAAAGGTGTAATGGTTAAGATTATTTTTAATATAGCTTTTTATGTGATCTTATGTTTTCTTTGTTTTTGTTTGAGGATATAAATTATATAAAAATTGTCTAAATGATTATATCCGGAACATACTCGTCGACAGCACAAATATTGTTCTGGAGAGATATTGTTGTAGAGGAATATCCTGGTCCTACCCCGCAATGGGTATAGCCCGGATCATAAAAGACCGCGACGGGAACGAACTAGAGAGAGCATCAGAGAGATAGTGTGTTCGTGACTATACAAAAATCTACGTCATTACATGGGAGTGATCAAGATTATCCGTCATTATACGAGAGTCAACAGCCATCGACCTTAGACGTGAGTTAGACGTCACTAGACGGAAGCTTTCTTCTCAAGACGGACGCATACGTCCTATACAGAGACATTGACTTCATAAGTGTTATTCATGTTAACTGTTCGTTGGTGTACTGGTATTTGGTTTATTGTACTAACGTATTATAAATCTCTATTTATATATACTCAGTGTTAAGAGTTATTTCTTGCACTATTCTTTTCTCTGTTTATCCCCCCTCCGGGACACAACAAATATAACAGCATCATTCACCTGAAAAAAAGAATAAAAATAATGGAAGCCTTATTAATAAAAACGAAAAAACCCAACATTCAATAACATCAATAAGAACACGCTAACATCATGCTTACCGTGTTCGGTACATAACACATACCACTATATTACATAATACATACAACCTCATACATTCTGTTACACGTAAAATAACATTCATTATCGAAAATTACTAAAAGTATAACCGAAAGCGCTCGGATAAAGAAAACATTTGAACAATTTTTATATGATTTATGTTCTCAAAAAAAAAAAAATCATAAGATCACATAAAAATTACATAAAAAAAACTTAACCTTGTTTGTCATATTTAATGAAACCTGCATGAAAGAGTGATTGCTACCCATATTTATATATATTCATCGGCAGACAGATCTGTTTCGCAACTAATCAGTACAGTTAGATATCCGATTGCTTTTTACCCAGAATTGAAACACGACCGTATTGGCGTCAGTCGGCAATTCTACCTCTGAGCTATGGGAGCTCGATAAAAGGATGCATATTTTAGCGTATGATGTATCATACGCCAGTAGTTAGCGTGCTCAAAATCATTACTGAATGAGCGATGCGTAGATACTAGAGTAACTACTGTTTTGTTTTTCAAAGTCTACCATTCTTCCAGAGTGCTCAATCATGGTGTGAAAGACGGGCAGCGGGAGCTCTGGATAGAAGTAGTACCTATTATGTCTGTCACGCTGCACCTTCGTCTGGATGGGTATCACTGGCCCTCAACTATCTCCTAAATCTGTCATGTTGCCCTGCTCCGTTAAACCGTTTCAGCTTGAGGGCTTAGCTCATGCGAGTGAGTAGACTAACTCGCCAAAGAACCTCCTCGACGCAGGTCACCGGCCAGGGTTGAATGCTTCCTTATATAAACTATAACGGCTTCGTGTTGGCGACCAAGATAAGCAGCATAGTTCGACATCGGCGGTGATTAAATCTGAAGAGGAATGGGCTTATCACGGGTTAAAAATCCCAAGACACGCCATATGATGAGCAAACCAAGAAACTATTCGCGGACACCAGGCAAATGAACGCGACAGATGAAGGATAATTATTTCCTTTCATTTCTGTTGTATACTTATTTCATTCAAGGTCCCAAACATAGACCTAAGTTTAGAAATTGTATGACATCTTTCACTGAACGTTTTATATAAAATAATAAATAAAGCCCTTCCTAAGGTGTGGGGTGTACTTGTGAGAACATTCCCTTTGTATCTTTTAAAGGCATGGGCTACCAGGGACCCCTTCTTTAAGTTTCTCAGAACATGTTTTAATCAAATCCGCGGCCCCAACTGGAATTATTGTTAATCCTATTAATAACTTCGGTTTGAGTTTCACTGATGCCGGCCTAAGCTCCCCGCAAAAAAAAAAAAAAAAAACAAATATAAAAACAAAACAACTATAGATTAAGAACATAAATAATTGACTTCAAAAAGTGACTACCCTATCTGAGTATAGTTTTTGTTTTTTAAGATGGAAAAAATATAAAATTTGTTGAAACTTCGGATATTTCATCTATCGTTTCTTTAACAAGAGTGTACGAAACATGCCATACATTTTAATCTTTGAATTATCCACCTTAAACTGTTTTCATGAAACAAAACACGAACCAATACTATGTATTATGAAACAAAAATATGTCAAGAAACAAAATGAACATGAAAGCAATTTTTTTTCATTTTATTGTTTAGACGTGAAATAATTATTTTAATACAGACTTATTTTCTCATAAAAAATATGACAAGGAAAAATAATGAAAAAATATGACAACAAACAAAATAAACATGAAACCAATTTATTTCATTTTATTTTTTAGACGTAAAGTAAGTATTTTAATACTGACGTATTTTCTCATAAATAATACAAGTTTTATGACTACACAAATATCCAGAAAAACTTACTCTTTAAAAAGCGTGCTTTTTACCAATGGCGTTAACGTTAAGATTTTCTACATCTCATTTGTAATACCAAAATATCGTATTGAATTTATTGGCTTCGATTCTATAGCTTCAAAATTCTTAATAATGGCTTTTTCATAAATCTTGTAATGTAAAAATATTACATTTGCTCCTCTTTTGTGTTTTTTTAAATGGTAGACTAAACTAAAATACATCATTTTTTTTTAAATAAATTCTAGAAGGAAAAAAGTTATTCATAAAAAATTAAATTTTATTATCAATATATTTGTTGTTACGAACATAATTACCTCTGAGAAAAAAGCTTTTAATTAACTTTATGTGAAAATTAATGGTATTTTTCAATAAATTTGGCAATATAATAATCGAATTGGGGAAAGTGTTTTCAGGAAAAGCATCTCTTAAGAATTAAATACAACAAAACATTATCAAACTTAAACTTATTGGTAGAGACGTTGTAACATTTATAAGAAAAATGATGAGAAAAATTGGATTTATAAATTTCTTTAAATTGAGTAGAATTAAAGTTTTACATTACAGTTCTTAAGTATGATAAAATTCAACATAATTTTTCCTCTGTTGGAAACAGATACACATTACGCAGAATTGATCATTGGTGCATTTGCTTCAATACACCATTCATAGAAAAGAAGACTAAATTAAACTTAAGTGAAAAATGTTAAATTAACTTCTAATTAATAAAATCAAGTGTCCTAAATTATATTTTTAGTGAATTTAGCACAAAGTGTGTTATTGCAATATTTACAAAATAATGTAGGAAATAAAATAGATAAATCTTACATGTACTTTAATTGAAAAAGCTAAAATTATTACATGTGTTAAAAAAGAAATATTTCTTAAGCTGACTAGCGAACTACCGTAAACAAAAACATAAACTAAAATGATTTGATCCCTAAATTTATATTTTCAATTTTTAATTAGAATTTTAAGTAAATTTAAAATACGATTTTAAATAGTTGATTTTCTAAGCACCGCTTCGATGTGGCACAAGGCCGAAAGTATGGAGTACTCAATGAGGATCGAACTCACTAATCAGTTGTAATAGGTTCTAAGAAGACAAGATTGCAAATCAACCATTACACCACGCCGAGGTGCCCAAATAAGCAATTTTCTAAGCGCCGCTTAGATGTGGCACAAGGCCGAAAGTATGAGACACCCAGTGAGGATCGCACTTACCACTCAGTTGTAACTGGTTCTAGCGTGACAAGCTTGCTAACGATTACACTACGCCGAGGTGCCCAACATAAAGTCATCCGCATACAGACCTGTTTCGCTGAATCGGTGCCATTAGACATACGATTGCTTCTAGCCAGAATTAAAACCCAACCAAAATGACATCAGTCGGCAATTCTACCTCCGAGCTATGGATATTAAATAGGTTTTGAGCTTTGAACCTCAGTTGCACTATTCGTTGGCCAGGAGAAAATAAAACCGCGATCAAATGTTGTACAACCCACTCTCGGTCGTAATATTCTAGTGTATGTTAGTGGGTTTGCGAGAGGCGTAAATTTCATATTTACGAGAATTAGACCAAAGTGTAGTTTGTTGTCATATTTGTGCTTGAACTGTTCAATTCTGACTTTCCATTACAAAAAGATTTTTGCGGTATTGTCGGTGTAGACACATTTTCCATTCTTGACACAACTCTGTAACAAAACTTATTGCTATTTCTGTTGGAAATGTTCAGTGGTCTATCGGAAATTTCTCAGACCCTATCAGTGCATCAAAGACTACATGAATGACAATTTTCTTAGGGTTCTTATAGTTGGATTCACTCTTTAAAGAGCCCTGTCTCACTCGAGGCAGAAAGTTACGTTAGGAGGCAATTTGTGCGGAGAGGAGTGGGAGATAACGTTTAAACTTTGCCTTGAACAGGTTAAGATTATAGTGATCAAGGAAATATCATCAAAGCAGTGGTTCGAGAGAAGAATCTGTTTGCTTTTTTCTTCTTTCCTCAATGCCCCATATTCTCAGTCTTCTTCATCTTCAAGTGAAATTTTAGATTGTTTTAGATTAACGTGTCATGCCGCTTCCGGATGCATCAGTATCAGTTATCCTTCGTTAACTCAACTTATCCAATTTTTTTCACCTTTGCTGTAGCTGGGTATTGAACTCAAAACACGTTGGGTCAAGTCAGTGGATTTAACATACGTTTTATACACTGAGTCAGGTTTACTTGAAGATAATCACCTGAAGAAGATTGTTATGTATAACGACCGAAACGTCTTGTATATAGCAACTAAGATGAGGGAAAAAGGTTGAACCATGTAAATAGCATAAATAATTACCTCATCTCATAAATATAGACATATTTTGAAGGTGTATATGACAACAAAGATGAGGACAACAGTCCGAACAATGTAAACAGTGTAAACAATAACAATACCTATCTCAGAAATATAGGCTGATATGGAAAGTGAATAAGGCAATAAAAATGAGGTCAACAGTCCGAACAATGTAAACAGTGTAAATAATTACAATATTTGATCTCAGAAATATAGACTGATAGTGGAAGTGAATATGGCAACAAAGAGGAGGACAACAGTCCGAACAATCTAAATAATGCAAATAATTTAATACCTCTTCTCAGAAATATAGACAATTATTTATCCGTCAAAGAACTAAATTAACGTCCATTTATATTTCTAATTGCTATTATTAACTATTTGTATATCACTTTATTTATATCATGATATGCAATAATATTGAACATTACTTTATTCATATTGTGATTGCACGAATAAGTAATATGAATTTTCTCTTTATCCATATTAATAATGGCAAGTGAAAAATGAAGTTAAAATAGATTAGAAGCATCACTTCATTTTAATAATTCTTGTGAGATTGTGCACGTTGACAACACTCTCAAATGCTTGCTAGTCACGTTAATAGCAAGATAATTATTATATGACTTGCACGATTTACAGAAATAAAAATTATTGTCTCAGTTATACATTACCAGTATCAAGTTTCCGGCGTCCAATCGACATTGTGTAATTACTTTAAGAAATAAATGTATATTGCTTGCTATATTAATGCTATTTCGCCTTTGTGTAAATATTGCAATTTATTTTTAATGTAATTTCCAGATTATAGTTTTAATTAAGAATTATTCGTACAAATTTCATGAACGAAAATACGCTAGACATATATACTGCTCAATAGCCACTCAGTGTAGGTCGTTCCTGCTTAAGAATATGAAGCAAGAAATACAGTTTATGAGGATATGCATGACATATAAGGACAAAACAAAGACTTGAAGAGGTTAAAATTGTAATGACCATGGAAGTATCCTCTTGGGATTCTGTTCCATAAAGTAACCATTCTTGGAAAGAAAATGTTTGGCGGGAATTTTCTCCTTATCAATGGAATTCGAAGCGAATGATTATGAGTCGACTAAATGTGTATGGGATGTGCGATGTGGTGCAGTGGATATCGATTCGGAACAGCAAATCAGGGAGAAGAGTTCGAATTCCAGTTGAATTCCTTACATTCACTTACGCATAAGTACCCTTGGGAAAGGTATTAATACATTTCTTCCCTCCAGTTATGGGTTAAATAATAAGACATATTGGGTTCTAGAGACTTGGCTGGCAACCACTCTACCGCAGAAAGCACCCTACTGTGGGATAATCTTCTGCCCAGTCAGTCATGACTCTTTCGAGTATATCAAGTATGACACTTAAATCATTATTTAATACAAATATAAAAGACATTTTCAGTTTTCTAAAATGAAAAGGAATAAAAACAAAAATGTTCATTAAAATCTGACCAAATCAACCTTCTCACTAAAACCGAACATTAAAAAAATACCATAAAACCTCACCGTTTTGGCATTAAATGACCTAAATAACCAGAATGTAACGAGAGACATGACTTACCTCGGAATTCAAAACGAGCGTGAACGTGTCTTGCCTGCATGATAAAAACAAAAATGAAATAAGGCCGCTACTGAAGACACTATGCGTGCCTATCTCGTCGAAAACGAGACGATATTTGCACACATGCAAATTTTGGCCGTCTTGGAATGACATAAAACGCGAGTGCCAGCGCTGCTGTGAGAGTCTGAATATTTTTCGGCGGGATTGCGTGTGTCAAAGTTGCGATTTGACAGTCAGACTGACAGAGGGAGAAGGAGCGGCTTAGTTCGTGTCAGTTTCACAACTGCGCCGTGTAACGGCCAAGAATGGGAAATCTGAAATCATCATATATATTTTTTCTACACAGCAGGGTATCAACTAAAACATAGATCTTAAATAAATAACATCGGATTAATTCCTTCTATTATGGACTCTCCCGTCGATTTCGACGTAAGAATTGTTTAAAGAGGTGAAGGTTTGTGTAGCAACATCCACAATGTTTGGAACTGCTGATGACAAAAAATCGGTGTAGAAGTCTGCCATAGATCGCATGAACAACAGACCTCAGTTATTTAACCCATAACTGGAGGGAAGGGACGGATTAATACCTTTCCCAAGGATACCAGTGCGTAAGTGAATGCAAAATTTTCGACTGGAATTGAAACTCGTCTCACCGATTTCCCCCTCCGAGCCTACATCCACTGCACCACAACGCACATCCGTGAATAACGCTTACAGTACCTGGTATTCACAAGCGGTCACCCATCTGAGTACTGATCAGGCTCAACTTCGGTAATCCATATATATATATAAGGAAATGAACTATTTCATTATTACAATAACATGATATATTTAACACTAGCAGTATAGCCCGGCGTTGCTCGGGTGTAATGAAAACTTTTATATATATATTATCGATTTTCTGCACTATTGTAAGAACTGCAACCTTGAAACTTCTGAATATTGTTTCTTATATCTTTGTCTATGAGTGTATCAAATTTGATTAAAATCGAACCACTCCTTCTATAAACCGATTTTTTCGATTATCGATTTTTGATATTTATCGGGAGTACCTCGACACAAAACCTAGCTAAGAACACTCGCAGACGCTTATAGTACAGCTGTGTAAATTTTCAAGAAAATCGGTTCAGCCGTTTCGGAGTCTATCAGTAACGGATACACACGAACACAGACACACAGACACACACACGCACACACACACACACACACACACACACACACACACACACACACACACACACACACACACAGTTCCATTTATAAATAAGTTTAGATAATGTGACTTATGTACCGGTCAGTCTTAACTCAATTCCAGAAAATTGCATTTTATAGAATGTTTCATTTAGGCAGATCAAAGCTAGCAGTAAATAAAACAGTGTTACTGTTGAAACCTTATTAATTTCCCTATTGAATCATGTTATTTGAGTCATGGCAATTATGTGTGAAAAATAATATCACCTTAATGTCCGCCAAGACTTCGGCGGAACACTTCCACTCGATGGTCAAAATGCTTGATAGCGTCTCTGTATGGTTGCTCCTTCATCTCATCAATATGACTTAATATCTCATCTTTCAGCTGCTGAATTGTTGTTGGCTTGTTTGCTTTTTGGCATACACCTTAATTTTGAGATGGCCCCAAAGAAAGAACGATGGTGGTGGCCAATTGACATCTCTCTTTCTGCTATTTTTCTCATTTTTATTAGTTCTATACTAAGTTTGATTTAATTAATTCATAGGTTTATATATATATATATATATATATATATATATATAAGAAATTAAATTGACATTAGTTCTTATTAACTTTTAGTTGATACATGTGGATGATCATCCAGAACAAGTACTCATTACGGGATATTATATCTGACTTTATAAACTTTTAATCATGTGTTGAGTTTTCCTCTCTGGTTAATATCCACCGAGCTCTCTATTTTTATCTAATTGATATTTTATATTAATTATAACAAAACTTTTTGAATATCCTCTCCGTCTTCACGGGTATATATATATATATATATATATATATATATATATATATATATATATGTGTGTGTGTGTGTGTGTGTGTGTGTGTGTGTGTACTAACTGTATAGCTGGGTTTTTTTAAACTGTAATGTGTATTACTTTTCTTCAAAAAGCTACAGTATTAGGTTGCCATGACGTTTTAGTTTTAAAAATGCGACGTAAGTATTGGTTTTTGTTATATTACTAAAACAGGATTCATCTTGCTCTATTTTGCCATTAAACTGGAATGATATATGTACAATTAGAAAAACGGGGACGGGCTTTACGAGAGACTGTGATGACGTTGTGACGCAGAAGAAATGAATGCATTGTCCCTTGAAAATTGGAAGAGTTGGCACCTTGTAGAAAACTTGAAATTGTTATGGTCTATGAAAATGTAGATGCTAAAAAATAGCCGATTTGTGTTGGAAAACATCTAAGCGTTTTGGAGAAATAAACGATTATTTTTCATTAATTTTTGCCACACTCTTCGTGTCAAGTGAAATTATTGGGGCGCATACCTTGATCTATCATTGACTTGTTTTTGGTTGAGTTTGAGTGAAGCGTCTTGGAGAAATACATAAAAGTGCGCAAACAAGCCACTCTTAATTATGTTTGTCGTTGATTTTTGACGAACCCTGTATATTGATTCAAACTTTTTGTGTACATCAAATGTTCGGACCTTGATCTACAAGTTACCCGATTTTGGTTTAATTTGCATAAGGCGTCTCGGAAGAGAATAGTTCGTAAATTCTAAGCTTTGCGGTGACTTCTGCCGTACCCTGTGAATCGATTCGAAAACTTTTGCGTACGTGGAAGTTTTATGTCATGAGCGACAGGTGACCCAATTTTGGTTAGAATCGGACCAAGGGTCTCCGAGAAGTAGGTTTCGTTAGAATGAAGACACACCGACAGACAGAAACATCCATTTATATATATAAATATATATACAAGAAGAAACAGATAAAAATATAGTGATAGATAACATTACCAGTCTGTCCTAATATATCTGGGAAATCAAAGAGGAAAAACCTCAAAGCTGAAAATAAAATGGTAAAGATAAAAGAGTAAAAGTAATTCAATGTGGTAATGCCACTGGTAGGCAGTGAAAATGAAAAAGAAGACGGAAAATAAGAAGGATTGAGAAGAGGTGAAAAGATTAAACGAAAATCAACATAACTACAGCATAAAACACACACGTCACCGCTTCTAGTAATTATGTCCACACAAACAGATATATGCCAACATACAAAATTGCCAATTCTGCTATGCACAGACCCAAAATTCTTATCATACAAGAACTCAGAAATAATTCCGATATACAGTGTACCAACAAATATCAGTTGGTAAAAATGTCACTTGTATAAGGTTCTACCCTGGGTCGGTATATCAATTCTGGGTTAAAAGCAATCGGATGTCTAACCGTAATGATGAGCTGTGATGCAGCAAAGCAGATCTGTCTGCAGATGACTATATATATATATATATATATATATATAGAGAGAGAGAGAGAGAGAGAGACAGAGACAGAGAATAAAAGTGTGAGAGGCTGTGAACGTTTTGTTTAAAGTGTATATTTATTGTTGTTGTTATGATACATGTTATGATACATTAAGTGTCCATAATGGTATTTGTGACGCTATAGTGTGTTTCGAGTCTAAAGTTGACACTCTTCAGGCGAATAAACTTGTGACTTAATATATCGAGATCCGTTTGTTTCTGAGGGCCAAAATGCTGTTTATAAAAAAAGTAAGTAACAAAGTATAGGACTAATTTTGGACAACAATCCTTCCAATTTAACAACAAAAATTATGTACAAACAACAGGTATCGCGATGGGAACAAAAATAGCACCGACGTATGCAACACTCACCCACGTATATATAGAAGAAAACCTATACAAGCAAATAGGACATACATATGGGTAAGACATAAAAATAGAGTTCACTAAATCATGGAAGAGATTCCTAGATGACTTTTAGAAATCAACATGGGAGGACATAAACAAACTACACAATATACTACCACACTTGCACCCCAAAATCAAGTTCACACTAGAATATAGTTATAAAGAAGTCAATCAGTTATGTGCCATACGTGATACACGCTTGGGCGATCATGTCTCGAAAGAGACATGACTGACTGGGCAAAATATTATCCCACAGTATGTTGCCATTGCTTTCTGCGGTAGATTGGTTGCCAGCCACGGCTATAGAACCCAATCTGTCCTGTTATTTAACCCATAACTGGAAGGAAGAGACGGATTAATACCTTTCCCAAGGTAATTGCGCGTAAGTGAATGCAATGAATTCAACTGGAATTCGAACTCGGCTCCCCGATTTCTCGTTCCGAGCCGATATCCAATGCACCACAACCCATTCCTAAACATACTCATAAAAAACAAAAACAATTACATTATCACAGACATTTAACACAAACCAACAGACACCCAACAATACCCCCACTTCAAGAGTCACCCCCTATTCCCTAGCACGACGAATTTGCACAATAGTAGCCGATGAAACCCTTCGTAAAATACGCTTAGAAAAACTGCGAAAAACATTACAAATAAGAGGATACCCCACTCAACTAATAAACAAGGGTTTTCAATTAGCAGAAAATATGCCATTAGAATACCTCCGGAACAAAAAAACAAACAAAAAAAAAAAGACAACTAAAATAATTAATAAGAAACGCCAGCCCCAAAATTTAAAAGACATCCTATTCTCATCAAAATTCGAACAGCACACAACACAGAGGTTCAAAAATGCAATAAAAAAGATGTGGCGTATGCAACATAATAATAGAAGGAAAACACTTCCAGTTCAAGAACGCAACTACATTTGAAATAAAATCGGATCTGAGCTGCAACTCGAAAAATGTAGTTTACGCTGTAAAATGCGACAAATGCGCAAAAATATACGTGGGAGCGACACAATGCTTGAATAATAGAGTATCTCTTTATAAAAGCATTATCAAAATATCAAATAATAGGAAATTATATGTCTCCTAACAATTGCATGAATGCAGTGGGGGTAAATTCAAAGTAATACATGGAATTACTCAACACTAATGACAAATAAAAAAAATCTTAAAGACAAATAAAATAATTAATAGTAAACGCCAGCCCTAATATTAAAAAGACATCCAAATCTCATCAAAATTCGAACAACACACCACACAGGAAGTCAAAATATGCAACAAAATAAGAGGTGGACTATGCAACATAATAACAGAAGGAAAATATTTCAAGTTCGAAAACATATACATTCGAAATAAAATCGGATCTGAGCTGCAACTCGAAAAATGTAGTTTACGCTCTAAAATGCGACAAATGCACAAAGATATACGCGGAAGCGACACAATGCTTGAATAATAGAGTATTCCTTCATACAAGCAATATAAAAGTATCATATAACAGGAAATTATATGTCTCCCAACATTTGCATGAATGCAGTGGGGGCAAATTCAAAGTAATACATATCTACCAAAATACAGATTATGACACACTAATAATGCAAGTAGAAAGATTAATAAAAAATACAAAACTTCGCTCAACAAAACGACATGAAAAACTTAAAATACACATACACACACATAGATACACACACACACACCAAATTCAATTGATAACCCCATTTTATATATATATCTATATATATATATATATATACATATATATATATATATATATATATATATATATATATATATATATATATATATATATATATATATATATCGCCCCAAGCAAGGCAGTTTACTGCCACTGATGCGCAGGAGGTTACATATGAGGAAAGTTATGAGAAAGAGTGACAGGTTACAGGGGGTGTCAGAAAGTGGGTAAGAGAAGGATGAGAATACTGATGAGACTGGAGTGGACGGAGAAAAAGGCATTAGAGAGAGGATACAAGTCAGCGAGATAGGAGATGACTATTGACTTTACATTTAAATTCTTGGATATTGTACCTGTCAGGGAAGCAAGTAAACAGGAGGGAATTCCACAGGCGGAATGTGCGAGAAAAGAATCATGCTACTCTCCCATCAATGAATATTAAACCCACTATATTAAAACAATCTATTATTAGTATGCACCACATAAGTACCCTTTCACGATCCCTTAGGCAATATTTATACACAAATAGATGGTATTGCGATGGGATCTCCTTTAGGTCTCCTCTTTTCTAATTATTATATGGCAAATCTAGAAAATAAAATAATTAATGACAACAATAAACCCTCTATATATGTAAGATACATAGATGACATCTTTGTTTTAGCTAAGAATATCGCTCAAATTACATATCTTAAAAACAAATTTGAAAGTCACTCCGTCCTCAAAGAACTTAATATTAATAACAAAATCCCATTCCTTGATGTATTCATTGATTCTAGCACACATAAATTTTCGACTTCTCTATGAAGGAAACCAAATAGCATAAATTCGTGTCTTCTTAATTATAATAGTGAATGCCCCCAACGATATAAGTTAGCTGTTATAAAAAAAAATACTTCAACGCTCGCAAATGATATCTTCTTCCAAATCTATATTTTATAAAGAATTACACAACATTAAGCAAACACTAGTCAATAATGGATTTCCTAACTACGTTATTGATCAACAAATTAAAATGTATCTCAACAAACTTAACAATAGCTCTAATGATAATATGAATATTAATGGTTTACATCAAAATAAACACAACACTATTAACTTATACTATTGCAACCAAATACATAATAATTATAAACAAGATGAAAAACTCTCAAAAACATAATACGTAGAAATGTTAAACCAGTGGAAAGTAATAATCAAATTAAACCCATTATATATTATAAAAAGTTTAAAACAATTGACCTCGTAGTCTATAATAACCCAACAAGCACTAAACTAAATTCTCTTCAAAAAACCAATGTAGTGTACCTATTTACATGCCTATTCAGAGATTGGATCTCTGATACTAATAAAAAACTTAATACATGTATTGGTTTTACTACAACCACGCTTTCCCGTAGACTTACATGTCATCTTTCTGATCAGAGTACTATTAAACAACAGTTCTCTGAAAAACATAAACATGTAGGTAATATCAGACAGATTTTGGTTAAAAATACGGTGATCCTGACCCATACACACACTAAGAGGAACCTGCAGATATTGAAGGTCATGTACATCAAATCTAAACAACCAACACTCAATAAAATCATCTTTAAATCCGGAAATAACATGTTACATTGCCTTTGGCTACATGGTTTTGTTGTCATTTTGCGCTATCACGCGGTGTGACGTCATAAAACCGCATCGCAAATTTAAGAACAGCATTTATTATTTTTGGGAACTATTGCCGTTGCCAAGCGGAGTTTTATGTCAACACAAAATAAAATCGTCGGTGATGGTGGATGGTGGATGTTATAACATTTCAGTCTAAACAACCGCTCTGAAGACGGCTCATGTGAGCCGAAAGCTTAGACGAAAATCAATAAATAATTATCCAAATGTTGGAGAATTTTTGTCTTTATTTTCAACTGAAATTAAAGCAAAACTACGAGGTTTAGAACGGCTAATGATTAAACATAATAGACATTCACTGTCTCTTATATTAAACAGCATATGTTTAGAAAATTACTTGCTGCCTCGATACACACACACACACACACACACACACACATATATATATCGCCCGGTTCACACTCCACCCACGTCTATTGAACAGGTGAAGAGGCTTATCCCTTGTTTCCTGTTTAGGATGCGGTTTCCGGTTTTTCTTTTCTAATCTTCTCACTGTTTTTTCAATTGGAGTAGATAGACTAAACTATCGCCCGGTTCACACTCCACCCACGTCTATTGAACAGGTGAAGAGGCTCATCCCTTGTTTCCTGTTTGGGATGCGGTTTCCTGTTTTTCTTTTTTCTAATCTTCTCACTCTTATGTAGCCCCCTGCACATCAGTGGCGTTACCGCCTTGCTTGAGGTGATATGATTAATATATATATATATATATATATATATATATATATATATATATATATATCCCTTTTCCTACTCGATACAGCTGGTTATAAATCACCAGTTTTCCCCTTTTTAACCATTCTTCTGCTTGGAACTGGACAGTTGTCAAAGACTACTTGAGACAGACGCCATGGAAACATTTTATACCCAATGGGAGCTATCACCATGTTTTTGACAATCTTCTTTTTAAATATTATTAAATGTTTTTTTCATTTTGTATTAATTCCGTTTATATTTTAAGTAAAAAAAAACCTAGTGTGACTTTAGTTTTCTATCCCTTCTGTTTATGATATTCGTGAAATATCGGGAGAAGCAAAAGAGATTTTAACCTTCTACTCATGTGACTAGGCTTTTTAAGAATTCTTTTCGTCTGGGAAGAAAATTCAAAAGAAACAAAAAAAAGCCGATCTACAATAATCCGATATTATATTTTGCATAGAAAACATTTCCCTCTCTCTCTCCCTCCCTCTCTCTTTCTATCTCTCTCACTCTCTCTCTCTCTCTCTCTCTTTCTCTCTTTCTTATAAAAAATACAGTATTGTTTAAAATATTTCCTTATGTAAATTGTTTTTCTTTAGTCTTCCTATCTGCCGACGAATTTAACCGCCTGAAAATTGTAATACTTTTGATTCAGGCATCGTCAATCCTTGAAGTTTTGTAAAAATGGCATCTATTTTTACAAAGTTTTATTGTTTCACTTAATTTTAATTCTTAAAATGGTCAATTATATATCCAATCAAATCTACAGATTTTAAACGTTTATTTTTAAATTTTAATATTTTCACATATAAAATAAAATGCATCGTTTTCCAACACAGATGAAAAGATGTACGACAATTTTTTTTCCATAATCTTTCAACAAGGATACAATTCTGTAAATATTTTATATCATTGTTTTCAAGCTTACAGCTACATATATAACAAGAGCAGCCAAAACTGCCAAACTCCTCAAGGCAGCACCAGCATCATCTCAGCGATTAGCAAGAGATGATTATTAAAAAGAGAAAGAATAATTTGCATTGAACTTGACTGAGAGAAAATAAAAAGATTAAAAATCTGAAATATTTAAACTGAAATTAAAAATTAAGATGCATAAAAGTTTGGAAGAATTCTTTTTTACTTTTTAATATTTCAAACTTATATTTTGACTTATTTCTGTGTAATTTATGATTGCCTTTTTATTATTGTCATTATTATTATGTCATTTTTCATCATAATACATAGATAGATAGATAGATAGATAGATAGATAGATAGATAGATAGATAGATAGATAGATAGATAATGAACAGGAGATAGATAGATAGATAGATAGATAGATAGATAGATAGATAGATAGATAATGAACAGGAGATAGATAGATAGATAGATAGATAGATAGATAGATAGATAGATAGATAGATAGACAGACAGATAGATAGATAGATAGATAATGAACAGGAGATAGATAGATAGATAGATAGATAGATAGATAGATAGATAGATAGATAATGAAAGATAGATAGATAGATAGATAGATAGATAGATAGATAGATAGATAGACAGACAGATAGATAGATAGATAGATAATGAACAGAGGAGATAGATAGATAGATAGATAGATAGATAGATAGATAGATAGATAGATAATGAACAGGGAGATAGATAGATAGATAGATAGATAGATAGATAGATAGATAGATAGATAGATAGATAATGAACAGGAGATAGATAGATAGATAGATAGATAGATAGATAGATAGATAGATAGATAGATAGATAATGAACAGGAGATAGATAGATAGATAGATAGATAGATAGATAGATAGATAGATAGATAGATAGATAGATAGATAATGAACAGGAGATAGATAGATAGATAGATAGATAGATAGATAGATAGATAATGAACAGGAGATAGATAGATAGATAGATAGATAGATAGATAGATAGATAGATAGATAGATAATGAACAGAGATAGATAGATAGATAGATAGATAGATAGATAGATAGATAGATAGATAGATAATGAACAGAGATAGATAGATAGATAGATAGATAGATAGATAGATAGATAGATAGATAGATAATGAACAGGAGATAGATAGATAGATAGATAGATAGATAGATAGATAGATAATGAACAGGAAGTAGATAGATAGATAGATAGATAGATAGATAGATAGATAGAGAGAGAGAGAGAGAGGGTTCAGATGAGGTTCAGATAGATAGATAGATAGATAGAGAGAGAGAGAGAGAGAGAGAGGTTCAGATAGATAGAGAGGTTCAGATAGATAGATTGAGAGGTTCAGATAGATAGATAGATAGATAGATAGATAGATAGATAGATAGATAGATAGATAGATAGATCATTTTAATGTTGAACTAAATAGATGCAACCGTCAGTTTTATTCTGTTAGTTTTTTTCTGGCACTCCTCATATGTCGAAATGTTTCGATATCTTGTTTTCCAGCAACATATAATTTTGAAAGAAAAATTAATGCAACGTCACTCAACACCTTCTGTCTTCATGAACTCTTTTCTTTTGTACTCTTATTCTCAATTCTCCTCACTAAATTCATATTATTCTCTTTCACTCCCTGTACTTTTTTTTTCCTCCGTAACTTCCAACCTATAGCTAAGGAAAGCCAAGGCGTACAACTGCCGAAACGTCATGAATATGTCAACAAAGTTAAAGAAATATTCAAATTATGTAAACAGTGTAAATAAACTAACACTTATACGTAGCAACAGAAAGAAACTGTTGAAATTTCTCTTGCACAGAATAAGGAAAAGGGCTTGGAGAATTTGACACTCACAAGACATTGTGACGGCAGGGGAGTCAGATAAAAATATGTAAATAACGAGCTTGTGTAAATGAATTGCAGAACAGAGATTAAGAAATATGGTAAAAACAATCTTTCTTAAGGGTTACAAAATATAGGACGTTGTGGAGAAACAGTATCGCCGATAGCCAGAAGAGAAACCGCACTAAGAAGAGGAAGAAGTATTTAACAGGGTAGTCATGCATATGGGCTAGGTTAGGCTGAGTGATTTTACATGTCAATCTTGGTTGAATTATTTAAATAATGTTGTACGTGACTAAGTAGTAACTGGCAAGGAGACTAGGCTTGCTATCGATTACCACAACCCCAACCTTCATATATACTTCAGTTAAGTGTCATACGTGATACACGCTTTCAGTGATCATGTTTCGAAAGAGCCATGACTGATTTGGAAGAAAGTTATCCCGCAGTAGGTTGCTATTACTTTCTGCGGTAGACTGGTTGCCAGCCAAGGATATAGAACCCAATCTGTTCTGTTATCTTTATTTTTTTATATCATATCACCTAAGCAGGGCGGTAAGGCCACTGATATGCAGGGGGCTACATAAGAGTAAAAGCACTAGATAGAAGAGAGTGAAGAGAAGGACAAACCATTTAGAAATGAGCAAGAGAAGGGAAGGAATACAGGTGTGATGACAGTTGCAGAGGTGGAGAGAAAGGAAATGATATACAGGGTCAAGTGTCAAAGAACTAGGGTCAAGTGGTTAAGAGATGAGTATTGACCTTGCATTTGAATTCCTAAAGGTTGTAGCTGTCAGGAAAGCAAGAATAAGGAAGCGAGTTCCACAGGCGGGAAGTGCGAGAAAAGAACCTGAAGGAGTAGAATTGTCGTCTGCATTTGGTTGATCTCACTGTGAATGGGTGAGACCCAGTTGCCAGTCAGGTTGCACGAGTAAACACCTGTTGCCGTGACTTAAGTTCGTTGGAGCAGAGGCCATGGAATTATTTATAGAACAGACAAAGGGAAGCCACATCCCGTCGGTGGGAAAGTGGCTGTAGTCGAGCCGCCAAGTCGGTACCTATCATATTACTGATTGTCCTTTGTAGCCTGTTTAGCCCATAACTGGAGGGAAGGGACGGGTTAATAACTTTCTCAAGGGTATTTGTGCATAACTAGAATTTGAACTCGTTTCCCCGATTTCTCGTTCCGAGCCGATAACCACTGCACCACAGCGCAAATATATACTTACGGATCACATAAAACAGATATGTGTACATGTATCTTTAATAATATCTTTGTAAGCCTGCGCCTGCGCACGTGCACGCCTCTGGGTATGTGTGTTATCTAATACAAACTGTGACAGTTTAATCACCGCAATGGCCTTGTAATAGCAAAACGTTGAATTATTTGCTTTACCCTGTATGCTTTAACGCTTTGTTTTCTTGTCATAATGAAAATACGTTATTTCATCACTGGTGATAAACCTCTTCAAACATCGTTGCATATTAAAAAAAAAAATCGGAATATGAAAAAGAATGATTACACTATTTAAATTGCTTGGACAGTTGTCTTCACTTTTGTTGCCATATGCTTTCGGCCGTTGTACGGTCCGGAATTCATCAGGTGATACAAGGTAGCATTTCGCACCAACCCCTCTATTTTTCTTTTTTTTTTTTTTTTGTTACGGGATAAATTGTTTTAATTCCAAGCGCTATGCTTTTTTTAATATCTCAAATTCAGTATTTAAATTATTCAGACTGATGCCCTCATCTGGTAAAAAATACTAGAAAAAAACATTAACATCAAAAATACTAGAGAAAACCATTAACATCAAAAATACTAGAAAAAGCCATTAACATCAAAAATACTAGAGAAAACCATTAACATAAAAATTGCAATATGAACTCTAGTAAAAATAGGAACTGGACATTAGATTTATAAGTTCCAAAATTAGAAATTCCAAAAAGTATCACGTGAAGAAGGCTGGACCGTACAACGGCCGAAATGTCGTTCAAATGGCAACAATGATGAGGACTATACTCCGAATAACGTAAATACTGTAAATAGTAACTCATCTCGGAAATATGGACAAATCTCAATTTCAGTTACTTTCCTTTTTTAACTCAACTCTCTAAGCTTTTGTTCAGCTGTGGCCAGGTACTGAACTCAGAACTCTTTGGGTCAAGTCACTTTTAGATCACTCAGCTATCGCTTTTATCCACCGGAACATTTCACCTAAAAATGGCTGGAGCGGATATCTAAAATTGAGGTATCGAAAGGCATGTTACGTAGAATTAGAATAAAATACTCCCGTGGACAAATAATGGCTTCAGTTCGAAATTCTAAATAAATATCCCGTGAAGAAGGCCGGAGCGTACAACAGCCTAAACGTCGTGAATAGGGTAAGAAAGATAAGGACAAGAGTCCGAACAGTGTAAATAGTTACAATGCTTCACCTCAGAAATATAGATATAAATGAAGCCGTAGTTATTTCTGATTATCAGGCAAAGACTATTTTTGTGGAAATTCTTCCTCAAAGATTCTATTAAATTCCCCTACATACTTTCACGGTTCATATTCAGCTCTACTCTAACTTTTATGTTCACCTGTAGCCAGATACTGAACTCACAACTCTTTGGGTCAAGACACTGGATCCAACCATCGCTTCTTCCACTGTGCCATGTGTCCTTGTGTATGCTGTTTTAGACTTATAAACCTAATGTCACTGTAAACAATTTTTTACCAGAGCTCATATTACAATCTTTTTTTGTTGTTCTTTGTAATTGATATTCTCTACCACTCCGTGCTACTGGTTCCCACATTGTATTTATTTCTATGCTTGGCCGACTGAGGAGATTTTTGTGGTCTAGGATATGCGCTGATTACTTAAGTTTTCGTATTTTCCAGTAGTGTTCTTTGTCTATTATTAAAACTTCATCCCATAACTGTGACATCTAGTAGAGGCATGCCTAGAACAATCTACCCCGATGAACAAAATAAAGGGTTCAGTTTGAAATTTCAATCAACTGAAGAAGGTCGAAACGTACAGCGGCAGAAAAGGATGAGGACAACCGCCGGAGCAATGTACACCCTTTTGAAAATTAACTGAAACAAAATGAATAATGTCTTCCTTTCTTTCACACTTTCCGTGATCACATATATGTCGTCGCTTGGCATTGTTTTTCTCTTCCGATCGCACTTTCCTTTACGTTTTGGACAGATAGATTCAGTTTGTTTCTTCGCTTTGATGATACAACTGACAGTTGAAAGGCGGATACCAACAATATTCGCACTCTATTTGTAAGGTTTGCCAGTGTGTTCGTGTAGTGTTACAACTTTCGTACGTAACGAAAGTTGTAACGCTGCCCGAACACACTTGGGGTAACGTCCATCGCTGACACTGGCTGTAGGACAGTCAAGATAATAGTGTCTGGACGGGGTAAAAATCTGAGGCAATCACGGATGACGCAATATTTTTTAAACAGTTATCATCATGCACCCCGAAAACAGATTCATCTTACTGCATACCCCTGCAAATGACCTAATCTGAGGTAAAAATAGAAATTGATTACACTTTGCTACTCCGGTGGGTTTAAAACTGACCGTATGGTGAAAGAAAGCAGTTGTTTCAGTTAATTTGCACAAGGGTGAAAATAGTGTAAATAATACCTCATCTCAGAAATATAGACAGACTGAAGATGAATATGACAACGAAGATGAGTACAACAGTCAGAACAATGCAAATAGGGTAAATAATTGCAATACATTATCTCAAAAATATAGACAGATATTGAAGGTGAATATGAGAACGAAGATGAGGACAACAGTCATAATAATGCAAATAGGGTAAATAATTACAATACAATATCTCAAAAATATAGACAGATATTGAAGGTGAATATGACACCGAAAATGAGAACTACAATCAGAACAATTGTGGTGCATTGGATATCAGCTCGGAACGAGAAATCAGGGAGCCGGGTTCGAATTCCAGCTGAATTCATTGCATTCACTTACGCGCAAATACCCTTGGGACAGGTATTAATCCGCCTATTCCTTCCAGTTATGTGTTAAATAACAAGAAAGATTGGGTTCCATAGCCTTAGTCTACCGTAGAAAGCAATAGCAACCTACTACGCGATAATCTTCTGCCCAGTCAGTCATGTCTCTTTCGAGACATGATCGCTCAAGCGTGTATCACGTATGGCACTTAACTGACTGAATTACAATAACTCAATCTCAGAAATATAGACAGATATTAAGCCGCGCTTGCTTTGATCGTCAGCCATGAAGGATCTTTAAGGAAATTCTTCTTCAAAGATTCTATTAGAATCGGCTACACTTTTTCACGTTTCATATTCAATTCTGTTCCATCGTGTACTTAATCTTCGATTTGAGTACACTACTCTCATTTTGTCCACATTTGCGTCCATTCTTTGCTTCTGTGGGTTTTTTCTGCTAATAAAATCTGTTTTTATAAATTGATTTTTATTGTTGAAAAGTATTTTTTTTCAATAGGAGTTATTTTATATGATTGTATTTTTTTATATTACTGTATACTGCTTCGTACAGCAGCTTATGCAAAATTGTGACAAGTGAGTCAAGTGAGAGATTTGTGGTTTTCATGGTGGAAATCTAAGTTTTGACGAAAAGCATATTTTTTTCAACCTTTTTAAAAACACTAACATTTCACTAACTCTTTTAGCTGTTTTCACACAACACCTGAGATTATTCATCTACTCTAGATAATATTTTACACATTTTCCGATAGTAGTACAACATGAACACGGGCAACTTCCTCTACTGCTCAGCAATGATTGACTCACTTCGTTTGTATTTCATGTAGGTGAAAGTGTTTTATAAAGATAAAGTGGTCAAATACAAATGTTTGTTTGACTAATTACACCAGCAACATCCTACAATCAGCCAGGAAATTAAATTATCAAACTTACTCAATATTATTATTAGTAGTAGTAGTAGCAGTAGTAGATGTAGTAGTATTTCTTCGATTCTGTTGTATACACATTTTCTCCGGATTTCAACCAGAGACCTAATGTTAGAAATGGCTTCATGACATTTAACCACTGATCGTATTTATAAAAATAAATAAATAAATAAATAAATAAAACCTAAAATCACAGATATTTTATATAGATTTTTTTATAATCGTTTCACTCCCAAGCTAGGCACTACTGCCACTGATGCGGAGAGGGCTACATATGAGGAGACTGAAAGTTTACATCAGAGGAGAGCGAAGAGAAAGAGGAACAGGTTGTAGGAGGTGTTGAAGAAAGGTTAAGAGAATGATGGGATGTCAAGAAGATAAGAAATGAGAATTGACGTTGTATTTAAACTCTTGGAGATTGTAGCTGTCAGGAAAACAAGTATACGGAAGATTATTCCACAGTCGGGAAGGGCGAGAAAAAAAGCTGTTAGTGTAGAAGTGGCGGCTGCATTTGTTTGTTTTGACAGCAAAATAGTGGGACCATGTTTCCATTCTTTTTGCTCGAATAAATTCCTCTAGAGGGGGCACTAGGAAGCTAAGCTCGTCGAAGCAGAAGCCGTGAAAATATTTCTTTCGTCGGTGAGAAGGTGAGTGGAGTCGAGCTGCCAATTCGGGATCGATTACATTGCAGATTATCCTCTAGATCTTGTCGGAAATCTAAACTTATTTATAAATAGAACTTTGTCTCTGTGTGTGTGTATGTGTGAGTGTGTGTCTGTTACCTGTAGACTCCGAAATGGCTGCACCGATTTTCTTGAAAATTTACACAGTTGTACTATAAGCGTCTGCGAGTGTTCTTAGCTAGGTTTTGTGTCGAGGTACCCCCGATAAATATCGAAAATCGATAATGGAAAAAATCGGGTTATAGGAGTGGTCCGATTTTAATCAAATTTGATACACTCATAGACAAAGACATAAGAAACGATATTCAGAAGTTTCAAGGTTTCAGTTCTTACAATAGTGCAGAAAATCGATAATATATATATATATATATATATATATATATATAAAGCAAGATGTTTGTGTGTGTGTCTGTTGTGGTCCAGTGGACATCGGCTCGGAACGAGAAATCGGAAAGCCGATTTAGAATTTCAGTTGAATTCATTGCATTCACTTACGCACAAATACCCTTGGGAAATGTATTAATTCGTATTTTCCTTCCAGTTATTGGTTAAATAACAGGACAGATTGGGTTCTATAGCCTTGGTCGGCAACCAGTCTACCGCAGAAAGCAATGACAATCTACTGCGGGATAATCTTCTGCCTAGTCAGTCATATCTCTTTCGAGACATGATCGCCCAAGCGTGTTTCACGTATGGCACTTAACTGACTGACTATTTATCTGCCTGTATGTCTGTATTTTTTTCAATCATTTTATTTTAGTTCTTGCTTTGGGTTTGGCGCTAAATAGGCATAATTGTAGTTCTTAGTCTTAGCCATGATACCATTTACTCAGAGGACTTATTTAGCCTTCGAAAACTTATTTGATATCGATACCAGGAAATCAAAATTTGACTTACATTCATTCATTTTTCTTTCAGTCTACGGTTTCGCTTTAACTGGAAACAACTATTACTTTTTAGTCTTTCGTGTCAACGTCCAAAGAGTCTGAGCTCCAGGACCCTGGATTAGTTTTAAAGCTTTCATTACACCCGAGCAACGCCGGGCTATACTGCTAGTCCCAAGATAAATAGTAGAGGCGCCCGACCAAACATAGCAACAGTATTCAATGCATAGTCGGATGGTTGATTTGTATACGTGTAAGATTTGTACATGTGTGAGATAAAGATGATTGATTTGCATATGTCTCTTCGTACATATTATTATTATTATTATTATCATTATTATTATTATATGAAATCTCTGTAATATATATCAGATATATGCGTGTATCGGTGAGCTGTATACTTATAGTGATACCCATATGACATATACATCTATCTACATTGATGTTATTGATGACCCATGATCGAGTAGCGAATGTGTTGAAATCATCTATTTACTTCGTCTGTATTGGGGTGTGTTTGCGTCGAGGCGCGACATAGGGGGACATATAAGTGTAAAAATCCTGAGCTTGCGGCAATGGTGATTGTAGATTTAGAAGTCAACCAAATAATGGACAGCTGACGAACATGACCAGATATTATATCAGGAATTAAATAAATAAATTAATAAAGACGCATGATGAAGCTAGTCTGTTTATTTTTTATTGTGATAATACTCAGTCACGCATTTCTCGCGGATAACAAGATATCTGTTCATGTTCGTCAGCTGTCCATTATTTGGTTGACTTCTAAATCTACAAGGAAAAAAAGAAGGGGAAACGAGAATGCTAACTGAAAAAATCAGCATACAGCCCACCGGTACACGCATATATCTGATGTATATTATAGAGATTTCATGTTATTATTATTATTACTACTACTACTACGACGACGACGACGACAGCAGCAGCAGCAGCAACAACAACAACAACAACAACAACAGCAGCAGCAGCAGCAGCAGCAGCAGCAGCAACAACAACAACAACAACATCATCATCATCATCATCATCATCGTCATCATTATTATTATTATTATTATTATTATTATTATTATTATTATTATTATTATTATTATTATTATTATGTATGAAGACACATATGCAAACCAATCATCTTTATCTCACACATGTGCAAATCTTACACGTATACAAATCAACCCTCCGACCATGCATTGAATACTGTTGCTATGTTAGGCCGGGTGCATCTACTATTTATCTCGGGACTAGCAGCATAGCCCGGCGTTGCTCGGATGTAATGAAAGTAATGGAGGAAATTACAAATATTACTTTCTTTCTATTCAAATAACACTTTTTAACAGGTTTTTTTTTTCATTTTTTCATTGTTTTCTGTCCATTCCGATAGAACTTTCTATCAGTTTTCTTATTTTCTTCAATAATTTTTTCCGATTCGAATGATTTTTTCAGTTAGTTTTCTCGTTTCCTCTTCTTTTTTTTCCTTTTTTATGCGAATGATTATTTCTTATCAGTTTTCTCATCTTAAACGAACCACCATAGACAATCGCATCTACCTCCCATTAGCATGGAACATGCTTGCCTCCCAGAAAGTAAAACACTACGTCTCCTTGGCCTTACAATTTCGGCGGACCTCAAATGGAATGACTATATCGAATCCATTGCCAAATCTGCCGCTATGAAAGTCAGCTCTCTGTGCAGGGCCCGGAAGTTTTTCCCGCCTGAATCTATCCTGCACATATACAAATCTACCATCCGCCCATGTATTGAATACTGCTGCCACATCTGGTCGGGTGCCCCTGCTACTCTCCTTGGGATTCTTGACAAAATACAAAGGAGAATCTGTAACGTGGTTGATACTGACTTGGCAGACCGGCTGCAACCACTCTCTCACCGGCGTGATGTGGCTTCCCTGTGCCTCTTCTACAAGTACTTTCATGGCATCTGCTCCGATGAACTTAGATCATTGGTGCCGCATAGGTATGAATTTACACGAGATACTAGATTAGCAACTAGGTCCCACCCTTTTACAGTTAAACAGATAAGATGTAACCGTAATTTCTACTCCAACAGCTTCTTTTCTCGCGCTTCCCGCCTGTGGAATTCCCTTCCATATATATGCTTTCCCGACAGCTACAATCTCCAGGTGTTTAAATGTAGGGTCAATAGACACCTCCTATCACACTAACTTCCAATTATTCTCCCAACACTCTCATCTACCCAACCCTCATTCTCGGTATCCTTACCCGCCTATCACCCACCCTCTGACATTTCCTATATTTAACCATCCTTTCTCCATTCTATGTAGCCCCCTGGGCAGTAGTGGCAGTGAAATGCCTTGCTCGGGGTGAAACGCTTATAAAAAAAAAATTCTCTTTGTTCGAATGATTCGTTCTATCAGATTTCTCTTTCTTTTTTGTTTTCATTCGAATGGCATTTTGTATTGGTTTCTAATTTTCTTTATATATTTTCTTTTACATGATACTTTTGTTTCAGATTTCTCATTATTTTCTTCATTATTTTTTTTCATAGAATCGTTCTTTCTATCAAATTTCTCATATTCATTATTTTCTTTCATTCAAATGACACTAACAGATTTTTTTATTATTTTCTTCGTTATTTTTTTCTAGAGAATCATTTTCTCTATCAAATTTCTCATATTCTTTCTTCATTTTTTTCATTCGAATGATATTTCTATCAGTTTTTTTTATTTTCTGTCTTTTTTCTTTCTAATTTTTAAATTTCAGTCTTTCTTTCTTTCATTGTTTCTGTTTATATTCTTTCTATCATTTTTGTTCTTTCTCTGTTTTTCTCTCTTTTTTCTGTCGATCATTTAACGCCTATAAGCTTCTTTCTTTTTTTCTCTCTCTCTATTTCAACTTTCGTTATTAAGGGCTTAAATTTTGCATCTTTTCAGCTATTTTTTTTATTTTGGTCAAAATTTCAATATTTTCTATTCTTTTTACCACTCTGTCCGTTTCTCTTTCAATTCTTTTTTCTTCAGATCTTCCCTTCGACTTCTGTTTTTTTTCCTTCATATTTTTTCAACGTTTTTTTTTTTTTTTTTTTTTATAAGCGTTTCACCCCGAGCAAGGCCTGTCACTGCCACTACTGTGCAGGGGGCTACGTAGAGTGGAGAAAGGCTGATTAAATATAGGAAATGACAGAGGGTGGGTGATAGGCGGGTAAGGATACCGAGAATGAGGGTTGGGTAGATGAGAGTGTTGTGAGAATAGTTGGGAGTTAGTGTGATAGGAGGTGTCTATTGACCCTACATTTAAACACCTGGAGATTGTAACTGTCGGGAAAGCAGACTTGTGGAAGGGAGTTCCACAGGCGGGAAGCGCGAGATAAGAAGCTGTTGGAGTAGAATTTGCGGTTACATCTTATTTGTTTAACTGTAAAAGGGTGGGACCTAGTTGCTAATCTAGTATCTCGTGTAAATTCGTGCTTAGGCGGCACCAGTGATCTAAGCTCATCGGAGCAGAAGCCATGAAAGTACTTGTAGAAGAGGCACAGGGAAGCCACATCACGCCAGTGTGAGACCGGCTGCAGCCGGTCTGCCAAGTCAGTATCAACCACGTTACAGATCCTCCTTTGTATTTTGTCAAGAAGCCCAAGGAGAGCAGCAGGGGCACCCGACCAGATATGGCAGCAATATTCAATACACGGGCGGATGGTAGATTTGTATATGTGCAGAATAGATTCAGGTGGGAAAAATTTCCGGGCCCTGCACAGAGAGCCGACTTTCATAGCAGCAGATTTGGCAATGGATTCAATATAGTCATTCCATTTGAGGTCCGCCGCAAGTGTAAGGCCAAGGAGGCGTAGTATTTTACTCTCTGGGAGACTAGCCTGTCCCATGCTAATGGGAGGTAGATGCGATTTCCTTTATAGCCACTCCATTTCTTTCTATTCTCCTGTTAAATGCTATTTTCGATCAACTTACATTTTTACAATTTTCATCCCTTATTTTTATGTCAGATTTTTCTTTTCTTGTTTATCTATTGCAGTTTTTATTTTCCTTCTGTTGCTTTCTCCTCTTTTTCTTCTTGGCTTTTTCTCTTTCTCTGAATCTTACTAGGCCGTTTGTCTTTCAGTTCTTATTCTTACTTTACGCTTTATTTTAAGTTGTTTTTCTCACCTACGTTTCTTTCTATTTTTCCTCTTTCTTTCTGTCCTTCTTTCTTTTCTTTTCTTTTGTCTTTCTTGTTTTCTTTATTTCTGTTTTTATTTCTTCTCTATTTTCTTTCTACTTTTATTCATTTGTCTTTTCTTTCTTTTCCTTTCTATTTTCTTTCTACTTTTATTCATTTGTCTTTTCTTTCTTTTCCTTTCTATTTTCTTTCTACTTTTATTCATTTGTCTTTTCTTTCTTTTCCTTTCTATTTTCTTTCTACTTTTATTCATTTATTCTTCTTGTCTTTTCCTTTCTATTTTCTTTCTACTTTTATTCATTTGTCTTTTCTTTCTTTTCCTTTCTATTTTCTTTCTACTTTTATTCATTTGTCTTTTCTTTCTTTTCCTTTCTATTTTCTTTCTACTTTTATTCATTTATTCTTCTTGTCTTTTCCTTTCTATTTTCTTTCTACTTTTATTCATTTATTCTTCCTTTCTTTTCCTTTCTATTTTCTTTCTACTTTTATTCATTTGTCTTTTCTTTCTTTTCCTTTCTATTTTCTTTCTACTTTTATTCATTTATTCTTCCTTTCTTTTCCTTTCTATTTTCTTTCTACTTTTATTCATTTGTCTTTTCTTTCTTTTCCTTTCTATTTTCTTTCTACTTTTATTCATTTATTCTTCCTTTCTTTTCCTTTCTATTTTCTTTCTACTTTTATTCATTTGTCTTTTCTTTCTTTTCCTTTCTATTTTCTTTCTACTTTTATTCATTTGTCTTTTCTTTCTTTTCCTTTCTATTTTCTTTCTACTTTTATTCATTTGTCTTTTCTTTCTTTTCCTTTCTATTTTCTTTCTACTTTTATTCATTTATTCTTCTTGTCTTTTCCTTTCTATTTTCTTTCTACTTTTATTCATTTGTCTTTTCTTTCTTTTCCTTTCTATTTTCTTTCTACTTTTATTCATTTGTCTTTTCTTTCTTTTCCTTTCTATTTTCTTTCTACTTTTATTCATTTATTCTTCTTGCTTTTCCTTTTCTTTATTTTCTTTCTACTTTTATTCATTTATTCTTCCTTTCTTTTCCTTTCTATTTTCTTTCTACTTTTATTCATTTGTCTTTTCTTTCTTTTCCTTTCTATTTTCTTTCTACTTTTATTCATTTATTCTTCCTTTCTTTTCCTTTCTATTTTCTTTCTACTTTTATTCATTTATTCTTCTTGTCTTTTTCTTTCTATTTTCTTTCTTTTACTTCATTATTTATTCTTCCTTTCTTTTCCTTTCTATTTTCTTTCTACTTTTATTCATTTGTCTTTTCTTTCTTTTCCTTTCTATTTTCTTTCTACTTTTATTCATTTATTCTTCCTTTCTTTTCCTTTCTATTTTCTTTCTACTTTTATTCATTTGTCTTTTCTTTCTTTTCCTTTCTATTTTCTTTCTACTTTTATTCATTTGTCTTTTCTTTCTTTTCCTTTCTATTTTCTTTCTACTTTTATTCATTTATTCTTCCTTTCTTTTCCTTTATCTGTCCGTCATCTTTACTTTGCTTCTTTCTGTCTTTACTTTTCTCCTTCCATTCAGTTTTCTTTCTTTACTTATTTATACATTGTGTCTTTCTTTGTTATTCTTTCATGTTTTCGTTTTTTTTTCCTTTACTGTGTTTTATTTCCACTTCCTAGTCTTTCTTTATACTGCCTCTTTTTCTTTCTTTGCTTTTTCACATTTTTTCTGTTTATTTATTCTTTATTTCTTTCTTTCGGTTTTATGTCCCTATTTTAATATCATTTTTGTTGTTTAAATACATCACTTTGTATGCTCCTAAAACATTTTATTTTTGCCTCTTGATTACTTTTTCGATTCACTCGAAAAGTCGTTTTACGTTTACTCATTTTAAAGTGGAAACACAGAAGAAGTCAATATTCACCTTCGTCTTCTTGGAATTTTCTTTTTCTTTTCTTGTCTTTTTCCTTTTGTCTTGCTGTCAAAATTTTACTTTGTGCATCTCCCATACATTTTTTTCTTAATTCTTTTTTGCTCACTGTTTATACATTTTTAACTCCCCTAATTTTTATTTATTTTTCCTTGTTTGTTTGCTTTTTTTGCTCTTTATTTCTTTCACTTGCTTCTTCGTGTTTTTTATTGACTATTTTTGCTAGAAGACAGAGCAGATGGTTACAAAAATGTCTGAATATATTTAAGACGGATTTTTCCTTATTTTCTTTATTGTTCACCGTTCCTTTATATAATTTTCTTTTTCTAAGATTGCATATATTCCTTTTACTGGTGCGTTATTAAAAAGATCCTTGTTTGCTTTTATTCGGAAAGCCACCTTAATATACTGAACTCGCCGTCTTTTTATTAACATCTATTGGTCTTTTATATTTTTCGAAATACTTTAAATCTAATGTTAGTTTTTTTTAAGACTTTCTTTTAAATCAAAAGCCATTTTATATAATCTCTTTTAGACCATCTAAAATGGCATAAAAACTGAATAATCGACGCCAAAGATATTTGATAGCAAATCGAGTTACAAGATTTACTTTTGCTCTATAAAAATTCAACTTACGTAACCTATGTTATAACAGGTAGGATTTAATAAACTAGCGTTTATATTTTCACTCTAATGTTACAGTTATATTGACTCAATGAATGATAACGCGTGAATCTGTCACATGTTGCATGTAATACATGTAAGAAAAAAAAGAATATACTTCGATTTCTGTTTAAAGGTTACTGTAAAAATACGAAATGAACGGTTGTCAGCAAAAGGGACAGAAAACGAGTACGTTACATATCGGGAACGTTAAACTCAAGAATATCGTGAAATTTAACTTTTAATGTGACAGAAGAACTTAAAAAAATGAAAGAAACTAAAAAGAACAGAAGAAAAGGAAAGAATCTAAACTTATATATAAATGGAACTTTGTCTCTGTGTGTCTGTGTGTGTGTCTGTTACCTATAGACTCCGAAACGGCTGAACCGATTTTCTTGAAAATTTATACAGTTGTACTATAAGCGCCTGCGAGTATTCTTAGCTAGGTTTTGTGTCGAGGTACCCCAATAAATATCGAAAATCGATAATCGAAGAAATCTGGTTATAGAAGGAGTGGTCCGATTTTAATCAAATTTCATGCACTCATAGACAAAGACATAAGAAACGATATTCAGAGGTTTCAAGGTTGCAGTCCTTACATTAGTGAAGAAAATTGATTATATATATATATATATATATATATATATAAAAGGTAAGATGTTTATGTGTGTGTCTGTTTATCTGTCTGTATGTCCTTTATACAAATCCACAATCCGATTCTCACTAAACTTCACACAAATATTCTTTAGGCTGAGTCTGAGCTCCACGGCCATGGATTAGTTTTAAAGCTTTCATTACACCCGAGAAACGCCGGGCTATACTGCTAGTAGAATAATAAGGAAAGAAACTAAGGTTAAAAAGAGGAAAGGAAGGAACGGAATAAAATGAATGAAATTAGAGGATAAAAAAATGAACGAGATTCAAGAAGATAGTAATAATATTGAGATTCAGTGATAGCGTCCTGTTTGGTTCAAATTTACTTCTTTCGTGGTTAGACTGGATTGATCTCACTCGAATGTAGTCCTATGTGATATTAGTAGACCGTGTGCTACTAAGATCACATTGCTGCTTCTCATCTTGACCGTACTAACAAAATTCGAATGAATACGGAGAATTATATTTTGGAATGTCTTGGCTGCAGGAGTTGCTGAAAGGGTGTCAAAGTTCACAACTTTGGGGATATAATTTTTTTTGTCCGGATTTACTTCTATGTCCTTTTCCTTCTCATAGATGGATTTGTTCTTCTAGGTAGTGTGTATTTTCAGGAGGTAGGTGATCATGGCCTTCCACATCTCTTTATCCGTTGTAGCTAGTAAATAGTCAGAAATATAGAGATACAATAGACTCGTTCAGAAATTTATAAAATAAAATGTACTTTTTCTTTTTGTTTTGATAGATAGGTAGATATTTTAATTTTAGTATCTCTTAGTTTAAGGAATTATTGTGTGTGACTTACATATCGAGGAAATTATTATCAAGCAATTGATCGCTATTTATTTATTCATATTTATATATATTTATCGATATTTATATGTATTTATCGATATTTAAGTTTATTTATCGATATTTATTTACCGAAATTTATCTATCTGAGTAACAAAAGAGACAGAAAAAATAGAAACAATAACTAAAGTATAGAAAAGTAAAGAAAAGGAACTAATAGAATAAATAAGAAAGTCACATACATGAAAAATGTGACACAGAAATCCAAAGTAGCATAGTAATATTAAAGGATGCCTTTCAAATTATGGCCAATCTGTTAAGGAACTTAAAATACTCTTAGAAACAAAGAGATGCATAATTAACTGTAATGTCTAATATACGACTGAATAGTGAATACGGGGGACTTTCGTCAGAGATAAAGAAGAATCGAGGAAAGTATGGCTGGAAGATTATTTGAGAATCAAGAAAACTTTTTAAAAAGTATAGGGTGAACGCTAAAACGAGAACTTTTTAACAATCCAATAAAACCAAGAGTGATGAAAGAAAAATATTTTATTCAAAATAATTGAAAACTTACAACATGCCATTTAAGAAACAACGATGGAATTTTCAATTTTAAAAAATTAAATCCGTGGCGTCCTCCTGGACGAATACATTCCTGAAATCTGCTGTTTAGATTTCTCATTGACCACTGCAACATCTCAGGTGGGATACTGTGAATTTCATCCTGAATTCTGTTTTAACTCATCCAGAGTTCTTGGTCGATTCGTGTACACTTTACTCTTGAGATAGCCACACAAGAAAAAAAAATCACAAACAGACAAATCTAGCGATCTAGGGGGCCATGGAACATTGCCGAATCTTGAGATCACACGGTTACCGAACAATTCTCGCACAGCCTCCAATGACTGCCGTACACTGTGTGATGTCGCTCCATCCTACTGAAACCAGGTTTCTTAAACGTGTTAAAAACTGTTCAATTCAGGTGTAACGGAGGATTGTAACATCTCCATGTAACGACTCGCAGTGACAGTGACAGAGATCCCTGTTCATTTTCCAAAAAAAAAAAGGGTCCGGTGATCCCATGTAATGAAACAGCACACCATACTGTCAACTTAACAGCGTGTAACGGGCGCTCATGAACTTCATTATGATTTGTGTCTTCCCAGTTCTTATTCACCTAACCTTTGAGATGAAAATGGGCCTCATCTGACATCCATAATTTGCTTAGAAATTTATCTTGATCCATGGTTACTGAAATAGCAGATTGTTTACTTCGTGAGGCCACTGTTTCGCAGTGCTGCCACTTGCTCATGTTTGCCAATACATACTTCAAAAATTCACGTCTTTTTGGGTCACCCTGTACAAAGAAATTACTGCTAGCAATCAGAAAAAGACAGATGATTTTTAGATACCCATAGTGAGAAGAGAATGTTTGGATAATTTAATATAGACTTATCTGTGGCAACAGGATCAGTTGAAAAACAGTTAGTACTTGACTAAAGGAAGGCGGAACAACTACCACAAAAACAAAAAATATCTGTAGGTAGAAAAAGATAAGAAAATGGAGAGAGCTATTTCCAGAGAAGAAATGTGAAAGTGTGTGTAAAATAGAGAGAGAGAGAGAGATTATGTGTTAAGTATTTAATAAATTAAAATATGAGATAATGTCACTTTTGGACACAGACGATCATGGCTATTTAGAGATTTAATATTTTTTATATCCTTTAGTGCGTCCAGTATACGCCACTATTTAGTTAATTGTTGGATGGGACGAAAAGAATGTGTGTGAATGAGAATGTAATAGACTCGGTGTATATCGGCAAATTCACGACGTGTCTCTCATTGTATGCTCCGGCTTTTTTTTCAGGTGATATACATTGAAATTTCCAACCAAACTTTATTTTTTCCCCTCAGTGGAGATTGTTCTAGTTCCACATACAGTGCTCTTTCTAGATACTTAACTTAGTAACTCAACCTTCTAAGTTTTGTTCATCTCTACTGTTGCCAGGTATTGAACTCACAACTCTTTGGCTCAAGTCACTGAATTAATTCAGCCAACGCTTTTATCCACTGGGACACGTGTCCTTGCGATCGCGGGGGACGAAATAAAAGGCTCGGTTCGAAATTCTAGCCCGGAGAGATTCTAACCCGTACAACGGCCAACAAAAATGAGGACAACAATTCGACATAATTACAATACCTCATCTCAGAAATATAGACAGATCCTGAAAAAGACTAGAGCGTACAACAGCCAAAAAGTCATGAATATGACAACAAAGAACAATGTAAATAGTATAAATAATTACAATAGATATATCATCTTAAAAATACAGACAGATACTGAAGAAAACCAGAATTTCATGCTATCGATATCAAATAAGTTGTTTTCGTCGTAAACTGAATTTTGAAGGCTAAATAAGTCCTCTGAGTAAATGGTATCATGGCTGAGACTAAGAACTACAATTATACCTACACAGAGCTAAACCCGAAGCAAAAACTAAAATAAAAGGGCTGAAAAAATACAGACATACAGGCAGATAAACAGACATACACACAAACATCTTGCCTTTTATATATATATATTATCGATTTTCTGCACTATTGTAAGAACTGCAACGTTGAAACTTCTGAAGATCATTTATTATGTCTTTGTTTTTTTTTATTAATCATTTCACCCCGAGCAAGTCGGATATGCCACTGATGAGCCGGGGGCTACATAAGTGTAAAAGGATTAATTAGAAGAGAGTGAAGAGGAATACGAACTAGTTAGAAAGGAGCAATAGAACGATGAAAATGCAGGTGTGATGAAAGTTTCAAAGGTGGAGAGAAAGGAAAAGATATACGGGGTGGGGAAAGAGCTAGAGTCAAGTGGTTAATAGATGAGTATTGACATTGCATTTAAATTCCTGGAGATTTGTAGCCATCAGGAAAGCAAGAATATGGGAGCGAGTTTCACAGGCGGGAAGTGCTAGAGAAGAAGCTGCAGGAGTAGAATTGTCGTCTGCACTTGGCTAACCTAACTGTGAATGGGTGGGACCCAGTTGCCAATCTAGTTGCACGAGTAAACGCCTGTTGAGGAGGCACCAGTGACTTAAGTTCGTTCGCGCAGAAGCCATGAAAGTATTTATCGAAAGAGAGGCCACATTTCGTCGGTGGGGAAGTGGCTGTAGTCAAGCCGATAAGTCAGTACCTATCACATTACTGATTCTCATTTGAAGCCTGTCGAGAACACTGAGGTGAACGGCAGGGGCGCCTGACCATATATGGCAGCAGTACTCCATGCACGGACGAATGGTTGACGTGTATATATGCAGGACGGATTCAGGCGGAAAAAAACATCCTGGCTCGACACAGTGACCCAACCTTCGTAGCAGTGGATTTAGCTATGGACTCGATGTAGTGGTTCCATTTGAGATCAGAAGAGAGTGTAAGGCCGAGGAGGCGTAGTGTATTGCTCTCAGGGAGAATCGCTTGGTCTATGCTTATGGGAGGCAGGAGAGGTTGCCTGTGATGATTGACAGACAACAGCTTGGTCTTAGACGCATAGAAATTGGCAAGCCACCTCTTGCCACAATTCACCACAGAGTGTAGATCCCGTTCAAGGTCATCAGCGAGATTATGTTTGTCCGCCACGACAGGTTTCTTACTGATGCGGGAGTATTTTGTGGTGTCATCTGCGTAGATGCCTACTTGGCACTTGATCTCATCTGGGAGGTCGTTGATGAAAATAAGGAAGAGCGTAGGGCCCAGGATAGAGCCCCGGGGGACACCAGAATTCGTGCTGTAGGATGATGAGGCATGCCCATTCAAAACGACCTTCATTCTGCGGTTATTTAAAAAAGATTGGATTAGATCAAGCAAGCGTCCGGTAATACCTTAACCCCGTAGCTTGCATAGAAGGCCAGAGTGCCAAACCCTTTCAAAAGCCTTGGAGATGTCCAGAGCAACAGCACGAGCCTTACCTGACTCATCAAGGGTCTGGAGCATGTACTCCGTAACGGTTGTTAGCATGTCGGCCGTGGAACTGGCAAAGCGGAAGCCATATTGCTTGTCAGAGAAGAGTTTGTGGGCAGTAAGATGTTGAACTATTTCAGCAATGATTATGACCTCGAATACTTTCCCGAATATTGGTAGAAGACTTATAGGGCGATAGTTGGATTGGTCCGAGGGTTCACCACAGTTCTTAAATACAGGAACGACTGAAGAGAACTTCCAGCATGCAGGAAAACTGGAAGCAGAAATGCAGTAGTTATACAGTTTAGAGAGGAGAGGGGAGAGTTCAGGAGCACGCCTCTTAAGGACTGTCACAGGAATTCCATCACCACCACTCGCCTTATGGTGGTCAAGTTTTCTATGAGAATATCAAATTTGATTAAGATCGAACCACTCCTTGTATAACCCGATTTTTTCGATTATCGATTTTCGATATTTATCGGGGGTACCTCGACACAAAACCTAGCTAAGAACACTCGCAGACGCTTATAGTAGAATTGTGTAAAAGTTTTCAAGAAAATCGGCTCAGCCGTTTCGGAGTTTATAGGTAACGAACACACACACACACACACACACACACACACACACACACACACAGACAAAGTTCCATTTATAAATAATTTTAGATTTATTCTATTCGTTGTTTTTTTATTTTATTCTTTCTTTTTATTTTTCTTCTTTTCTCTCTAGTGTTTTTTAACATTTTTTTTATTATCTCATATTCTGTCCAGTTGTCTTTTTCTTTTTATTCGTAGTATTTTTTTTTATTAGATTCTCTTCTTTTCTGATTTCTCTTCTGTTAACTTCTATTTCTGTTTCTTCAATTAGCCTCGGTTTCGTTCCATTTATCCTATTCCTTGCTTGTCTTTGATTCTCTCTAGTTTCTCTCAATTTATTTAGTCTGTCGTTCTCTTTTATTCTTTCTTGTCTCTTTCTGCTGATTCTTTAGATCAATTTCTTTTATTTTATTAATTACTTTCCTTTGATTTTCTCTTTTTTCGTCCTGTTTTATTCTATTGTTTTATTTTTTATATTCTCGTTCTTTTCCTTTTATTCCTTTTTTCTTTCATTCTTTTCCTTTCATTCTCTCTTGTCCTTTAATCTGTTATTCCTTTATTCTGTATTGTTCGTTTTCTTTCATTCTTTTTTATTCTCTCTTATTTGTACCCTTTATTCCATGACTTTCTTTTATTTTATTCTAGTCTTTCCTTTCCTTCAATTCAATTTGCTTTATTTTATTGCATTCTTTAATTTATTTTACATTTTTTCTTGCTTTCAATCTCACTTCTTTTTATCTGCTCTCCCTTTTTCCTCTTTCTTTTATTCAGTCTGACTTGTTATCTTTCCATTGGCTTGTCATTTCTATCGTTTCTGTTAACTCTTGTTATTTTGAATCTTTAATTTTTTATCTTTTAACTCTGTCTCTCTCTCTCTTCCTCTTTCTTTCAATCTTACTTGTTCTTTCAGTTCTTACTTAAGCTCTCTTTTTTTCTCATTCTGTCATTTTCTCTTTCAATTTTCTCTCTATTTTATTTTAGTCTTCTTTTTCATCGTTTAACAATCTTTCTCTCCCTTTCTATCAATCTCACTTCAGTTCTTTCTTACTCTCTCTCTCTCTCTCTCTCTCTCTCTCTCTCTTCAATCTGTCATTTCTTTTTTCAGTTCTCTCTCTTTTTTCTTTTGCATCGTTCACTTCTTTTTCTCTTCTTTTCTATCAATCTCACTTCACTTCTTTCTTACTCTCTCTCTCTCTCTCTCTTCAATCTGTCATTTCTTTTTTCAGTTCTCTCTCTTTTTTCTTTTGCATCGTTCACTTCTTTTTCTCTTCTTTTCTATCAATCTCACTTCAGTTATTTCTTACTCTCTCTCTCTCTCTCTCTCTCTCTCAATCTGTCATTTCTTTTTTCAGTTCTCTCTCTTTTTTCTTTCGCAACGTTCATTTCTTTTTCTCCTCTTTTCTATCAATCTCACTTCAGTTATTTCTTACTCTCTCTCTCTCTCTCTCTCAATCTGTCATTTCTTTTTTCAGTTCTCTCTCTTTTTTCTTTTGCATCGTTCACTTCTTTTTCTCCTCTTTTCTATCAATCTCACTTCAGTTATTTCTTACTCTCTCTCTCTCTCTCTCTCTCTCTCTTAATCTGTCATTTCTTTTTTCAGTTCTCTCTCTTTTTCTTTTGCATCGTTCACTTCTTTTTCTCTTCTTTTCTATCAATCTCACTTCAGTTCTTTCTTACTCCTTAATTTCTTAATACTTACTCTCTTACTCTTTTAATCATACTTTCTTTCTTTTCTCTAATAACTTCCCGTTCTTTCAACCTTCTTTTTATCTCCGTTTTTATTCTCTCTCTGTTTCTTCCTTTTATCTCTCCCTTTTGCTATGATACTTTATTAAATTTCTGCTCCTGATTCCCCTATCGAATTACACATCATTGTAAAGGCTAAGTCTATTGGTTTATTTCAGGAGACCAATTCTTGGCAATATTAAGGTTGTGCAGAACCTGTCCAAGAATCAATGATACTATAACGTTAGCTGGAGAATCATTTTCAGGCCAGTGCCATCCGGTCTGCCACTGCTATCTGGAAAACCTCAAAAAAGTAATAACAATAAATAAAAACGGAGCCCGGTTTTATAAATCGAAGAAGGCCTTGGTATTAGAGGCGAAAAGAAGTCGGTTAAGGTGAAATTAAAAAGAAAGGTGGACAGGACATGAAACCTGGGCAGAGGGAAGAAGAAAATCGCAAAGGATTTTCTCGAAACAATGCGGTTCTGATCGAAAGAAGTAGGTTTTAACAAAGAATAAGTATAGAGAAAACAAGAGAACGAGGAAGACGAAACATGGTTAAGAAACCTTGGAATAATTTCACGTATATCAAGAAAATAGTCTTTAGAGAAGAACAACGGAACAAAACGAAAATGAACCGGCCAAAGATGGAGCTTAAATTTTAAAAAGGTAGATAAGATAACAGAGAAGAAACACGTTCGGGTCGTAGCCATATTTTCTTTATCGTTTTATTCGCTTCCTGTAAGCTCATTCACGGAATCATGCCGTTTCCTACCCTTATTTTAGGACATAGTTAAGAATCCTTATTTCCTGCTAAACTTAAGCTGTTATAAGTGCACGTAAGAATTAGATTCTTAGTCTTTTTCTTTTTTATTCTATCAACTTACACACTCCGCGCATGTCCAAGAATGTACACAGGAAGTGAGTGGAGTGATATATAACGTCGGTTATGAGGAAGAAAACTAGAAATAAAAGAAAAAAGTAACATACACGAAGATTTGAAGTCATCTCCAGAATGCAAGAAAAAGAAGAACCTTTAGGATTAGTTGTATTTAGGGGGTCATCTTTAATTAGAAACATCCCAACAATAACATTTGATCATAGTTAAATAGGAACTTGCATTCTGGGACATCAATGTAACTAAAACACTTTTTGTTAATATTTTCTGCTTTACTTTTTATACCACTCATTGAACTTCTTGTGAGCTAATGAATATTATCTTCTGCTTAACATTAACATTTCTGATATATATATGTCTATATATATGTCTCTCTCTCTCTCTCTATATATATATATATATATATATATATATATATATAACGATCATAATGCAAGTTTGAATATATATATATAAGGCAAAAAGAAAATTTTTTCTTTCCTTTTTTATGTTTACTATCCTTCAGAGAAAGAAGGTTTTCCAAAGAAATGACTTTTCAATCACTGAGCTGCATATGGGCTACAAGCGTGCAAACAAGTTGCATGATACAGACATGCAAACACCCGCGGAAGTGATGAGTGGGAAGCCACTCGGTCATCTCAAATGAGAAAGTCAGGTGCATGTCCGAACGAGGACTCCCGGGCTGCACACTGGCCAATGAAGTTGAATGAGATACAATGTTTTGGATGAGAAAATTCATTATCAGTCGACATGATGACTTCATTCCAATTAACTTATCTCACTGGTGCCCCCTATATATACATTTACTCGAGCTGCAAGATTAGCAAATAGGTCCCACCCTTTTACTGTGAAACAAATAAAAAGTAAACGCAAATTCTACTCCAGCACCTCCTTTTCTCGCACTTTCCGCCTGTGGAATTCTCTTCCATTTGCCTGCCTTCCCGACAGCTATAATCTCCAAGAATTTAAATGTAAAGTCAATAGTCATCTCCTGTCTCACTAACCTGCATCCTCTCTCTCATGCTCCTTCCTCCGCCCACTCCCTTCTCGTCAGTATTCTCGTCCTTCTCTTACCCACTTCCTGACACCTCCAATAACCTGTCACTCTTTCTCATAACTTTCCTCCAATGTAACTCCCTACAAAACAGTGGCAATAAAATGCTTTGCTTGGGGCGATATGATTATAAAAAATTCTATCACAACATTTGTTCTTCCATGTGCCGTGTCCCTGCAGGACGTGATCAATTCTCTTCGCTATTTTAGACTCTTTGTAACTCTTAGCAACGTTTACGTTTTTGCTATCTCTCTATATAAAGATTTTATTTTGCAACAGTATTTATAAACAGGAGTGAAAATATTTACATTACAATTTATTTTAAAGAACACTCATAAAAAGTCATTGCACTGTGGGAGTCAAAGTAAATTATGTTGGATGCTAAGTGATATAATTTAATGCCTCATAAAGGAAAGACAGTAAGCTTATTATTGATTTTGTTGAAATTTTTATTGTTATAATGTAATTATTTTACTTTTTTATATTAATTCGATAAAACTTCTCTTTTCAGTTCTTGCAACTACTTGAACGTTCTTTATTAACTATTTCCTTTCAATTAAAAATATTTTCTGGTCATGTATGGTTATGAGACGCAACAGTAAGGAAAGTTGTCCTTTTGTTTTTAATAATATTGATTTTGCAGATATATATTTTATTCTCTCTCTCTCTCTCTCTCTCTCTCTCTCTATATATATATATATATATATATATATATAAATTAGAGCAAAGACACACATATTAAATGTGTGTCTTTGCTCTACTTTTGTATATCTTTTTTTGTACTTTGTATCGAGCACTTTTTCTTGTGGTTGGTTCCGTTTGGGGTTTTTTTCTTTACTGCGGAGTATTGAATGTTTTGTTCTTGTTCCGCGGATTTCTTTTTTTCTCCCCATTTATCCGACGCCTTAGTGCACCGGATTGTAACGGAATTAGGTTCTGTTTGTTCGTGGTTTTTTTTAAGGTTTATTTTAGTATAAATTTACGGCCTACATACTTACAGAGTCTATTTAGTTATTATTTTTATTTTTATATATATATATATATATATATATATATATATGACCACAGACAGATCTCTTTCGCTGTATCACAGCTCATCAGTACGTTTAGATATGCTATTGCTTCTAGCCAAGATTAAAACTAGACAATTCTACCTTTGAATTTGTAGCGGAAATCGGGCTTTACCTTGTTATATACAATGTAAACACACGCCAGTAGCTGAGACTGTTCAAATTCATTACCGAATGAAATATATATATTGTAGTTTTGTTATTACAGCCGTTTATAAAAGCATTATATCAATACACAAAAGTTTTCATGTTACTAAATATTACTGTTCTTTTTCAGGTGATACTTTAAAATAAATTTTGAAAATGATTTATTCATAAAATAT
This sequence comes from Ascarosepion bandense, assembly GCA_037127315.1. Taxonomy (NCBI): domain Eukaryota; kingdom Metazoa; phylum Mollusca; class Cephalopoda; order Sepiida; family Sepiidae; genus Ascarosepion; species Ascarosepion bandense. The sequence goes on along the minus strand of JBBBDQ010001916.1, from coordinate 1,854,975 downwards.
GAAATGAATTCATGGTTCTTTAGAAACTAAAGGGGTAGTAGTTGGAGAATATTCTTGTAGCTATGTCATTTTTTTCAATCAAAAATGAGAATTAGGTAACTGTGAAGTTAAAGATTTAGGTCGCAAAAGGCAACATATTATTCTGATGTCATGGGATGTTACTTTTTAATTTTGTCTGGGTAAGATACATAATGGGACCATACATTATTTAAATGGGTAGACAATCAGTTTTAACAATAAGCTTGGATTTTTTTTTAAATTAAATTTTGTATTACCTCATGATTAAAGGGGCTGGAACATTTAAGTTAGAATTAGAATTAAATAAGTACAGTATACTAAGGTATATTGTAGTTAAGAAAACCGAATGGGTATTGTATGGGTAATTTATTTTAGTAAACTAAATGTTAATTTATAAGTTATATTAGAGTATAAGTTATAAATAAATCATTCTATTTAATTAAATTTTAAAGAAAAATATTTTTTCTGGGTAAGGTACATAATGAGAGCATATATTATTTAAATGTGTAGACAATAATTTTTAACACCGGGTTAGATTCTAGGGTTTTTTTTTAATAGATTTTGTACTGCTTGATGAGGAAAGGGGTTGGATTGTTGAGGTTAGAATTATAAAAATTATAAATAGTTATGGTATGCTAAGGTATATTGTAGTTAAGAAAGCCACATAAGTATTGTGTGGGTCATTTATTTTACTAAAATTATAATTTTTAAGTTATATTGGAGCATAAGTTATAAATGAAACATTATAATTAATTAAATTTTAAAGAAAAATATTTTCGATATTTACATAAAACGGTCAGTTCATCTCTATGATTCAATAGTTCTTTATTTTTAGATAACCTTAAAATTTGCAGCTTTTCATTCACAATATTAGGTTCTAATTTGTATCTAGAAATCTTTATAAAAGTAAATGCTTGAACAGTGGGTTTTAATACAGCTGATCTTTTACTTTCTTATATATATATATATATACACACACATATATTCCTTTATTCGATATATATATATATATATCGTCAGCTTTATCTCATATCTAAGAATTTTAATTTATTCTTTGCTGATTGCTTCATTTATGATGATGATGTCATCGATGGCCAACGTGAAAGCTCAGTACTAGAACTTCGAGTTTTACCAAAACATCTCCCGACACCCATTCCCTATAGCAGTTTGAATTTGTAAGATTTGGTTGAAGGTTAAAGAAAATCAGATTAGAAGAAAATGCCGATGGCTTGAAATTGCTTATAGTATGCCTCAACTTGCCAGGAAGTGACCCACACACTTGATTTCATGACCTTTCTCTCCGGCACATATGGAACGAGACATGCAGAATCCAGTTATGTAACTGCAACGGACTGCTGCTGATGCTGTTATTATTTGAAGAGGCGCCTTTATGTGTGTATGTCTCTATGTGCGTACCTCTTATGATCACTCTCTGTCGTAGTGGAAGGGCTTGCGTGCTCCATTCACTCTGAGAGCGATGCCGTCGAGAGTTATAAACTCCTGTTAGGGCCAGCCTAGGTAGTAAGGTCGAGGACCAAGATTAAACGTAATCAACCACAAAATACCCAACTGTGGAAAAAGCGGATGAAGATTACAACAGATCTCAATGGTTGACCAGCAGATGAAGAAGAGGGCTACACATGAAGGACATATATATATATATATATATATAATATTCTGACGCCTCTACCTGGATCGGTTTTAATATTAATAAAATTAATATTAATAGGATATGTTTTTTTGGGATTTTATTCTCATGCTATTTCTTTTTCGGATTTTATATATATATATAATGTCATCCGCAGACAGATTTGTTTCGCTGTATCACAGCTCATCAGTACGGTTAGACTCCGATTGCTTTTTAACCCAGGATTGAAACCCGACCGAATTGGCGTCAGTCGTCAATTCTACCTCTGGGCTAGGGGTGTTCGGTGGAAGAAGGCTGACATTTTAGCGCATATATTATCATTATACGCGCCTAATAGCTAGAGTGCTCTAATTCATTTTACTGAATGAGCAATGGGTACACGCCAGAGTAGCTACTGTTTTTCAAAGTCTACCATTCCTCCAGAGTGCTCAATCAGGGTGTGAGAGCGTAAATATTGTCTTACATATATATATATACGACAGAAAGAGAAAAGCATGAAATAGAGAACTTCTTTTTGATTTTTAAATATTCACTTTATCGATAAAAGCAATTATCTAGGCGACTGTTATAAAGAAATTAATCTTCTACGTGCCTTTTTCTCTTTAGGTCTTCGGCAAGTATGGCTCCTCATCACTTTTTTGTTTTGTTACTCTTATTAAGCTTTATCTTTACTATACTTTCTACTAATTTGTATGTCATTCATGTACACAAACCCGTTATTCAAGTGACTCTGATCTCCAGTCAGTCTGTCACAATTCCCGAAGCCCACCTTCCTAATTATGTCCGATAAATTTAAAATATATTTTTATAAGTATAAGCATTCTTTTTCCCATTTTCTTTAAAACTTCCGCATTAATCACATGTTCAGATCATGGTATTCTCACCATATTTCGGTAGAATCACATTTCACTTACACTGTGTCTTTGTTTAATTTGGGATTAGAATCTTCAGATCACGAAGAGACAAAAGTTACAACTTTATACACATATCGGCGAAAATGCATTCCACATTTTAAAGGTTGATAAAAATACTAAAATGACTGTTATTTAAAAAAAAGTCCTTCTCTGTTATTTCAACAAGGTGCTAGTGTTTTTATTCATTATATTTTTAAAATGATATCATTTAAATTGTAGTCTTTATTTGCCATACACTGCTGTGGATGATTTCTAAAGTTTTCCATCCTCCGAATATTCAGACGTTTCGATATTTTCCAGGTGGGCTTTCTTTTATGCGCAGAACCTGTTGTCCTGAAATGTTGAATCTATCGCAGCATTGATCCGAAATAAAATCATTTCGATGTAACGTGAAATAAGCACGAAAATTTATGTGCTGCAAAGAATCAACATTCTTAAAATGAAAAAAAAAACAAACAACAAAACGTTTCAACAGCAAATGCACAGTGTGCACCGGTCCAAGTCATAATGGGAATTGATGGTTTCTGAAAAAAATTGGTAAAAATTATCTAGATAAGGACACCATTGTCACTTGCCCAAGCTTATTAGCACCACACAGGTGAGGAGTTTAAAATGGGGGAAGTAATTCTGTATAAGATGTTGTTTATAGATATTCTTTTTTAATTATTTTACCCCAAGCAAGGCAGCTTCACTGGTGCGTAGGGGGTTACATAGGAGGAAAGTGATGAGAAAGAGAAACAGGGGTGTCAGGAAGTGAATAAGAGAGAAGGATGAGAATACTGGTGTGATGAAAGTTGAGTGGATGGAGAAAAGAGCATGAGAGAAAGGATGCAAATCAGTGAGATAGAAGATTACTATTGACCTTACATTTAAATTCTTGGAGATTATGCTGTTGGGGAAGCAAGTATACGGAAAGGGAATTCCACAGACGGGAAGTGCGAGAAAAGAAGCTGTGTAGTAGAAGTTGCGGTTACATTTTATTGGTTTCACTACTATTGTAAAATAGGTACACCAATCAGTTAAATGCCATACGCGATACACGCTTGGGTGATCATGTCTCTTTCGAGACATGACAAACTGTGCAGAAAATTTTCCTGCAGTAGGGTAACATTGATATATATGGTAAATTGGTTGCCAACCAAGGCTGTAGTACCCAATCTATCCTGTTATTTGACCCATAGCTAGATCGAAGGGACGAATTAATACCTTTTACAAGGGTCTTTGCGAGTAAGTGAATGAAAAGAATTCGACTAGAATTCGAAATCGGTTAGCCGATTTCTCATTACGAGCCGATATCCACTTCACCACAACGCTTACATACAAGTCCGTAATATAATGACGGAAAAGAAAGGATTCATTCTTAATAACAAACATTAATTTTTCAACGCAAATCATTACTTTATTTTGTAAATCAATAGTAGCCGTCGCACACATTTCATATATACAGTGAAATGTTTACTTCCAAATTAAGCTCAAAACTTTTATCGAGAACGTTTTGTTTCCTATCTACACCGTTTACAAATGATTGCAGAATGAAGGTCTAAGTAATTGCATTTAAAAGAAAAAGAAATTCAAATACAAAAATGCTAATCAAAAATTAATAACAGTCAACAATACTGCATTCAATCATAATAGGTTTCAAGAATATCAGCAACTGTTAGTTCCTGTTGCTCTCCTTAGCTTCGGTAGAGAAGATGTCGTACATGGATTTCTTCTATGTGCCATGTCATTTCAGGATCATGGCTTTCCACATCTTCCTGTCCCTGGTGGCTCTTAGCACGCTTTCTCCTGTTACACACAACAACCCTCGTTCCGTCATCCACCTGATCAGGTCCTTCAAATATATTATACACTGCTCTCCCCTGGCCGGTTAGTATCAGGTTCTTCAAGCCCTCCTTCCTCATTGCATGTTCCAGGAACTTTCACTGTCTCTTCCTGATACTCAGTATTAATTTCGTTTTTGTTTCCACCCTTTCCAAAACCATGATATTCGCAGCATAATTCTGTATAACCACATTTCATTTGCTTCAGTTTTTTCCTTCATCTTTGATGATATTTTCCAGCATTCACTGCCATATTGAAGAACTGACATCACATCGCAATCCACACTCTTTTCTTTGTTTCTAACGAAATTGTCCTGTTTCTTAATACTTTGCTCAACTTCTGGAACGCGCCCTTCGCCATGCCAATTCGGCTTCGGATTTCTGTGTCACACTTTCCGTCTTCTGTTAAAACATTTCCCACGTATTGCGATTTCGAGGTTTTATTCTATACATGGATGTTCGATGTGGAACAATGGTTATCAGATCGGAAATCGGAGAACTGAGTTCAAATTCCAGTTGAATTTGTTGCATTCACTAACTCGCATATACACCAGGGGAAAGTATTAATCCGGAATCCGGCCACCTGTGTGGTACTAGTAAACTTGAGCAAGTAGCAATGGTGCCTTCATCTAGCTAATATCTTACCATTTCTTTGCAGGTACCATCAGTAATCATCATGCTTTGGACAGGTGCACACTGTGCGTTTGCTGTTTAAACGTTGTTTTATTTATTATTTTATTTCAAGTGTGTTTATTCTGTATTTGCAACACAGACAGCTTTTTATGCTTATTTAATGTTACATCAGATAACCTTTAAAAAGGTATTAATCCGGATTTTAACACACAAAGTCAAGTTTCACTCCCGCAAAATCGTATCCAAACGACTAAAAACATTTTGGAAAACCCAAAATAAAATTGCACACTCCCAAAATCGGATTCAAACGACTAAAAGCATTTTGGAAGAAAACAGCTAAGACAAATTTCACAAGTCAGTGTGCAAAGTAAAATTCTGAATTCTGATTGAATGAAAAATGGAAAATGCAAACATGACGTCAGTCAAACTGTTTTTCACATCTAAAGAGAAAATGCCTCTGGCAGACTAAATTTCACTACTTAACCATGTCCGTGACCCGGTTAAGACAGTCCAATGGGAACGGTAAGCTGACGGACTTCGTGGCATTGTAATAAAAGAATTTTCACTCCACGCCACCCGGACGTAGGGCACGTTCCGGTTTCATTCGGCGTCTTCTTCCAATGTTATTTTCTTCGTTTTCACGCCCCACCGCCAAAGTGAGCAACAACAACAACAACAGGACGCGTTCTTTGTTTTACTTTCTCTCTCACTCTGTCACCGACGTACCAAAAAGATAGAAATGAACATAAAAAGATTTCACATTTTGCTACTACACAACCGTGAACTCTAAACTTTTTTTTATCGTATCACTCCGAGCAAGGCGGTAACGCCACTGAAGCGCAGGGGGCTGCGTAAGAGTGAAAAGATTAGAAAAGAGAAAGCCGGGAACCACATCCTAAACACGGAACAAGGGATGATCCTTTTCACCTGTTCAATAGACGTGGGTGGAGTGTGAACCGGGCGATAGATAGATCTATCTACTCCAATTGAAAAAAAAACATAAAATAAATAAATAAAGGAGTGAAAAGATTCGAAAAGAGAAAGCCGGAAACCACATCCTAAACAGGGAACAAGGGCCTCTACACCTGTTCAATAGATATAGGTAGAGTGTGAACCGGGCGATAATTTAGTCTATCTACTCCAATTGAAAAAAAAAGAAAAGTGAAAAATTTGGAAAAGAGAAAGCCGGAAACTACGTTCTAAACAGGGAACAAGGGATGAGCCTCTACACCTGTTCCATAGACATAGGTGGAGTGTGAACCGTGCGATAGTTTAGTCTGTCTACTCGAATTGAAAAAGAAAAAAAGAAAAGTGAAAAGATTGGAAAAGAGAAAGCCGGAAACCACATCCTAAACAGGGAACAAGGGTTGAGCCTCTACACCTGTACAATATACGTGGGTGGAGTGTGAACCGGGCGATAGTTTAGTCTATCTACTCCAATTGAAAAAAAAAAAAAGAAAAGTGAAATGTTTGGAAAAGAGAAAGCTGGAAACTACATCCTAAACAGGGAACAATGGATGAGCCTCTACACCTGTTCAATAAACATAGGTGGAGTGTGAACCGGGCGATAGTTTAGTCTATCTACTCCAATTGAAAAAGAAAAAAAGAAAAGTGAAAAGATTGGAAACGAGAAAGCTGGAAACCACATCCTAAACAAGGAACAAGGGATGGGCCTCTACACCTGTAAAATATACGTGGGTGGAGTGTGAACCGGGAGATAGTTTAGTCTATCTACTCCAACTGAAAAAAAAAAAAGAAAAGTGAAAAGATTGGAAAAGTGAAAGCCGGAAACCACATCCTAAACAGGGAAAAAGGGATGAGCCTCTACAATTGTTAAATAGACGTGGGTGGAGTGTGAACTGGGCGAAAGTTCAGTCTATCTACTCCAATTGAAAAAAAATGAGGAAAAGTGAAAAGATTGAAAAAGAGAAAGCCGGAAACCACATCCTAAACAGGGAACAAGCGATGAGCCTCTACACTTCTATGGACATTTTAAATACCTACATTTCTCTTCGAACAATTTCATCTACAACGCTGCATGCATTTTCTCAATGAATATTTTTCTTCTCATAAATAGATTATAGTGTTCAGTTAACAAAATTTCACTTTTAATTTTCTCCTCACACTTTTGTCATTCTGTTAATAAATCTTTACTTTAATGTACACAGGAAATATTTTATCCTTTCACATTTCAACATCCAACTGATATTTAAATTGTGGGAACTTTGGGTGTGTTTGGCACAAGGCCAAGCATCACCGGAGATCCCTACAACCTCCAGGTATAGATTACATAGCAGAACATATTGAGTTCTATAGTCTTGGTTGGTAACCAATCTTCTGCAGAAAGTAATGGCAACCAACTACAGGAAAACCTTCTGCCCAGTCAATCATATCTTTTTCGAGGCATGATCACCCAAGCGTGTATCACGTATAGCACTTAACTGAATGAATGACTGATGCCATTTCCGATATAAGATCGATACTGTTATGGTTTCAGCATTTGAGGACCAAGGGTTCAGCGAATAAAATAAAGCCAACTGGAAGACATTGAAACGCTCAAATTTCAGATTGATGTAAAACTTTAGATCATATCTTTTTCGAGGCATGATCACCCAAGCGTGTATCACGTATGGCACTTAACTGAATGAATGACTGATGCCATTTCCGATATAAGATCGATACTGTTATGGTTTCAGCATTTGAGGACCAAGGGTTCAGCTAATAAAATAAAGCCAACTGGAAGACATTGAAACGCTCAAATTTCAGATTGATGTAAAACTTTAGATCATATCTTTTTCGAGGCATGATCACCCAAGCGTGTATCACGCATGGCACTTAACTGAATGAATGACTGATGCCATTTCCGATATAAGATCGATACTGTTATGGTTTCAGCATTTGAGGACCAAGGGTTCAGCGAATAAAATAAAGCCAACTGGAAGACATTGAAACGCTCAAATTTCAGATTATGCAAAACTTTAGATCATATCTTTTCGAGGCATGATCACCCAAGCGTGTATCACGTATAGCACTTAACTGAATGAATGACTGATGCCATTTCCGATATAAGATCGATACTGCTATGGTTTCAGCATTTGAGGACCAAGGGTTCAGCGAATAAAATAAAGCCAACTGGAAGACATTGAAACGCTCAAATTTCAGATTGATGTAAAACTTTAGATCATATCTTTTTCGAGGCATGATCACCCAAGCGTGTACCACGTATGGCACTTAACTGAATGAATGACTGACGCCATTTCCGATATAAGATCGATACTGTTATGGTTTCAGCATTTGAGGACCAAGGGTTCAGCGAATAAAATAAAGCCAATCAAGACATTGAAACGCTCAAATTTCAAGATTGATGTAAAACTTTGATCATACTTTTTTCGAGGCATGATCACCTAAGCGTGTATCACGTATAGCACTTAACTGAATGAATGACTGATGCCATTTCCGATACAAGATCGATACTGTTATGGTTTCAGCATTTGAGGACCAAGGGTTCAGCGAATAAAAATAAAGCCAACTGGAAGACATTGAAATTAAATTTCAGATTGATGTAAAACTTTAGATCACATTTTTTCGAGGCATGATCACCTAAGCGTGTACCACGCATGGCACTTAACTGAATGAATGACTGATGCCATTTCCGATATAAGATCGATACTGTTATGGTTTCAGTATTCGAGGACCAAGGGTTCAGCGAATAAAATAAAGCCAACTGGAAGACATTGAAACGCTCAAATTTCAGATTGATGTAAAACTTTAGATCATATCTTTTTCGAAGCATGATCACCTGGCGTGTACCACGTATGGCACTTAACTGAATGAATGACTGATGCCATTTCCGATATAAGATCGATACTGTTATGGTTTCCGCATTTGAGACCAAGGGTTCAGCGAATAAAATAAAGCCAACTGGAAGACATTGAAACGCTCAAATTTCAGATTGATGTAAAACTTTAGATCATATCTTTTTCGAGGCATGATCACCCAAGCGTGTATCACGTATAGCACTTAAGTGAATGAATGACTGATGCCATTTCCGATATAAGATCGATACTGTTATGGTTTCAGCATTTGAGGACCAAGGGTTCAGCGAATAAAATAAAGCCAACTGGAAGACATTGAAACGCTCAAATTTCAGATTGATGTAAAACTTTAGATCATATCTTTTTTCGAGGCATGATCACCCAAGCGTGTATCACGTATGGCACTTAACTGAATGAATGACTGATGCCATTTCCGATATAAGATCAATACTGTTATGGTTTCAGCATTTGAGGACCAAGGGTTCAGCGAATAAAATAAAGCCAACTGGAAGACATTGAAACGCTCAAATTTCAGATTGATGTAAAACTTTAGATCATATCTTTTTCGAGGCATGATCACCCAAGCGTGTATCACGTATGGCACTTAACTGAATGAATGACTGATGCCATTTCCGATATAAGATCGATACTGTTATGGTTTCAGCATTTGAGGACCAAGGGTTCAGCGAATAAAATAAAGCCAACTGGAAGACATTGAAACGCTCAAATTTCAGATTGATGTAAAACTTTAGATCATATCTTTTTCGAGGCATGATCACCCAAGCGTGTATCACGTACAGCACTTAACTGAATGAATGACTGATGCCATTTCCGATATAAGATCGATACTGTTATGGTTTCAGCATTTGAGGACCAAGGGTTCAGCGAATAAAATAAAGCCAACTGGAAGACATTGAAACGCTCAAATTTCAGATTGATGTAAAACTTTAGATCATATCTTTTTCGAGGCATGATCACCCAAGCGTGTACCACGTATAGCACTTAACTGAATGAATGACTGATGCCATTTCCGATATAAGATCGATACTGTTATAGTTTCAACATTCGAGGACCAAGGTTCAGCGAATAAAATAAAATAACTGAAGACATTGAAAACGCTCAAATTTCAGATTGATGTAAAACTTTAGATCATATCTTTTTCGAGGGCATGATCACCCAAGCGTCAATATCCCGTATATCACTTAACTGAATGAATGACTGATGCCATTTCCGATATGAATCGATACTGTTATGGTTTCAGCATTCGAGGACCAAGGGTTCAGCGAATAAAATAAAGCCAACTGGAAGACATTGAAACGCTCAAATTTCAGATTGATGTAAAACTTTAGATCATATCTTTTTCGAAGGCATGATCACCAAGCGTGTGTCACGTATATCACTTAACTGAATGAATGACTGATGCCATTTCCGATATAAGATCGATACTGTTATGGTTTCAGCATTCGAGGACCAAGGGTTCAGCAAGGAATAAAATAAAGCCAACTGGAAGACATTGAAACGCTCAAATTTCAGATTGATGTAAAACTTTAGATCATATCTTTTTCGAGCATGATCACCCAAGCGTGTATCACGTATAGCATAACTGAATGAATGACTGATGCCATTTCGATATAAGATCGATACTGTTATGGTTTCAGCATTCGAGGACCAAGGGTTCAGCAGATAAAATAAAGCCAACTGGAAGACATTGGCTTGCTCAAAATTTCAGATTGATGTAAAACTTTAGATCATATCTTTTTTCGAGCATGATCACCCAAGCGTGCTTATCACGTATAGCACTTAACTGAATGAATGACTGATGCCATTTCCGATATAAAAGATCGATACTGTTATGGTTTCAGCATTTTGAGACCAGCGTTCAGCGAATAAAATAAAGCCAACTGGAAGACGTTGAAACGCTCAAATTTCAGATTGATGTAAAACTTTAGATCATATCTTTTTCGAGGCATGATCACCCAAGCGTGTATCACGTATGGCACTTAACTGAATGAATGACTGATGCCATTTCCGATATAAGATCGATACTGTTATGGTTTCAGCATTTGAGGATAAGGGTTCAGCGAATAAAATAAACCAACTGGAAGACATTGAAACGCGCAAATTTCAGATTGATGTAAAACTTTAGATCATATCTTTTTCGAGCCCTTGATCACCCAAGCGTGTATCACGTATGGCACTTAACTGAATGAATGACTGATGCCATTTCCGATATAAGATCGATACTGTTATGGTTTCAGCATTTGAGGACCAAGGTTCAGCGAATAAAATAAAGCCAACTGGAAGACATTGAAACGCTCAAATTTCAGATTGATGTAAAACTTTAGATCATATCTTTTTCGAGCATGATCATAGCGTGTATCACGTATAGCATAACTGAATGAATGACGGTGCCATTTCCGATATAAGATCGATACTGTTATGGTTTCAGCATTTGAGGACCAAGGGTTCTGCGAATAAAATAAAGCCAACTGGAAGACATTGAAACGCTCAAATTTCAGATTGATGTAAAACTTTAGATCATATCTTTTTCGAGGCATGATCACCCAAGCGTGTACCACGTATAGCACTTAACTGAATGAATGACTGATGCCATTTCCGATATAAGATCGATACTGTTATGGTTTCAGCATTTGAGGACCAAGGGTTCAGCGAATAAAATAAAGCCAACTGGAAGACATTGAAACGCTCAAATTTCAGATTGATGTAAAACTTTAGAAAACACCCCCACAGCAGTGTATGGCGAATCGAGGTCATCATTTGGAGGCTGTCATTTTTAAAACAGAATAAATAAAATCTGTAGCTCTTTTTAAAACAACATTACCATCTCTTCTCCTTCCAGCCCTGGGTTAGAGACAATAGGTACAGTGGGATATATCGCCTTGGTTGACAACCAGTCTACCGCAGAAAGAAATGACAACCTACTGCGGGAAAACTTCTGCCTATTCAGTCATGGATCGTAAGAGACATGATCGCCCAAGCGTGTATCACGTATGTCACTTAACTGACTGATCTGTATAAAATGATTGAATATCAGGGCAGAATGGGTTTCATAGACTTGGTTGGCAACTAGTCATCCGCAGAAAGAAATGAAATCTCCTATAGAAAATCTTCTGCCTATTCAGTCAAGGATCGAAAGAGACATGATCGCCAAAGAATGTATTACGTATGGCAATTGACTGACATATTCTATGCATCTCGTCTATACTGAGAGACTGAGAAGTTGCAAAGAAATGCGAGTGAATTCAAGAGGAAAAAAATTAAAATAAAATATTAATAACTGTGTTAAGTAATTTTAAAAATCGTTAGGTTTACTTTGATTGGAAATGCTAGTTGGTTGTTTTGTTTTATGGCCTATCAACCTCGGCGGGTCATTTATTGCCAACTAAAACTTTTATTGCTGGTAATACCTTTTTCTTTCAACAATTTATTTTTGTTTTTTTTTATATAAGTTTTGTGTTAAGTAATACTTTTTTCTTTTCGAGAATCAGTATTCATTGGGATTTGTTTTTAAGGGCAGGGTCCCCAAGTTCTACCCTGTTATTTAACCCATAACTGGAGGAAGGGACAGATTAATACCTTTCCTAAGGGTAGCAGTGCTTAAATGAATGCAGGGTATTCAACTGGAATTCAAACTCGGCTCATCGATTTCTCTTTCCGAGCCGATATCCACTGCACCACAACGCAAATCCGTCACTAAACACTTACAGCACCTGGTATTTCCAAGCGGTCACCCTATCTAAGTAGTGACCAGGCTCAACTTCGGTTACCGAGCGAGAACCGGTGCATTCAACGTGATATGGCCGTAAGCCTGACTGGAAATGTATTTGCAGTCTATTTTATAAATGTAATGACACGAATTACTTGACACTATAATCGATAAATAAAGTTAAGTAAAACGCATTAAAACAATTTATATATAAAATACATCCACATAAAAGCAATCAAAAGACAATCACTGTAATTATATACTGAAATGTATATAATTACAAATAAAATAAGGAGATATTTTTCTCTTGTTAATACTTGTTTATGTTACTGTAATATCACGACTGGTTGTTCTTTCTTTCTGAGAATATTTATCTATCTGATCTCATATCACAATATATTCATTGTATGTATATCCTGTGATTTTATTTATAAGTCTCACTTTTGGCAGTCTAATTTGATGTTTACTGAAATAAGCATAGTTTTCTGAGAAGTTTCAGTTGTCCGTTACCGTATTAAATACGATCAATATACGTATATTTGCGCTGTGGTGCAGTGGATATCGTCTCCGAACGAAAAATCAGGAAGCCGAGTTAAAATTTCAGTTGCATTCCTTGTATTAATCCGTCTCTACTCTCCAGTTATGGGTTAAATAACAGGACGGATTGGGTTCTATAGCCTTGGCTGACAACCAGCTTACCGCAGAAAGTAATAGCAACCTACTGCGGGATGATTTTCTGCCTGGTCAGTCATGTCTCTTTCGAAACATGATCACCTAAGCGTGTATCACGTCTAATACTTAACTGACTGACTACGTAACACAATCACCAGTCAAGATTGACAAAACACTTGGTATATACGTGTGTAGTTTTTTGATTGCTGAAACCAATACAAATTAACAGGTTAAAAACTGCGTACATTAATAAATATTATTGTATAGAGGCATTTCTTAATATGTATCCAAGAAATTCGTAACAAAATGTGTACGAAAGAAAAACGTATGTTTAAATTTTGTTCATGTCTCTTAAATATCTGGAATTTATCATTTACACTATTTACATTAGTTGGAGTGTTGTCCTCATCTTTTCTGATATATTTACGACATTCCGTTCGTTGTACGTTCAAACTTTCTTCAAATGATCAGAATTTCAAACTGAACCATTTATTTCGCTCACCTGATAGATTGTTCTAATTCCATGAGTCATGCATCTTCTAGATGTCTAAGTTATCTCCCTTTAACAAAACTTCCTAAGTTTTATTTTTACCTCTGCTGTAACCAGGGATTGAACTCAAAATTATTTGTGTCAAGTAACTAGATCCAAGCAAGGCGTTAATCCGCTGGGACATGTGTCCTGGTTCATCTGCCTACTTCCACCGAACGCCCATAGCCCAGGGGTAGAGTCGCCGACTGACGCCATTTCGGTCGGGTTTCAATCCTGGGTAAAAAAGCAATCGGGGTCTAACCGTACTGATGAGCTGTGATACGGCGAAACGGATCTGTCTGCGGATGACTATATATATATTTTACTTTTAAACCTAAAGTCTCAATAACTATTTTTTTACGTGAGCTCATATCACAATATTGTTTTTTTTCTGTGATTGTTTGTCATTAGAACTCAATATTATTGCTTCCCATATTGTACTCATTTCTACGCTTGTCCGATTTAGGAGATTTTTTGTGGCCTAGCATATGCGCTGATTCCTTAAATTTTTGTATTTTCTGGTTGTGTTCTCTGTGTATTATTGCAACTTCATCCCATAAGTGAGACATCTAAAAATAGCATTACTCATGGAACTAGAACAATCTACCCATGGGAATGAAATAACAGCTTCAGTTTGAAATTCCAGTTAACTGAAGAAGTTTCAAGCGTACAACGGTCGAAATTACAAAGATGAAGACAACAGTCCGAACAATATTATTAGTGCAAATAATTACAATACCACATCTCAGAAAATACTAAAATTTATAGTAAGTGGCTTTTACATTAAACAGATTTAGTCACATATTATAATAAAAAACCGTTGAATATATATATGACTAAATAAAGATATTCTTCAGGACATGGTATATGAATACAAAAAATATCATAGAAATAAATAAAAGTTATACATAATAATTATAATAATGACCGATATATATATATATTGCTCATTATTATAATTATAATAATGACCGATATATATTATAATTATAATAATGACCGATATATATATATATATATATATATATATATATCGCTCATTATTATAATTATTCTGTATAACTTTTATTTATTTCTATGATATTTTTTGTGTATATATATATATATATATATATATATATCCCTCTTGATACGCTCATGGAAAGACACACGATAGCGAGATAGCGTTAGGTCAGTACATTCTTTTTATTACCAGTTATTACACTTTACAACAGTTCACGTATTTTCTCTTCAACTGTCTTATTTTTTAATAGTTTCATTATATTTTCATTTCCTGACTCAGAAACACACTCATTCACTCATGATTTACCTCAACACATACATTCATAACTGATTCTCTCATTTCATTTAAAAAGAAAATTCGTTCCGTCACTTTACACGTGTGTACAATACATGTTACGTATGTTTTTATCACGCGTTGGCACACACACTTAAACATACACAAGTTTTTTTTCTTCTACATTTAATATTCATCAATTGCTTTATCAAACGTGACACGTATCTGACCAATGAAACTATACCTCAACCAAAATGCTGTCTCTTAGATTTTTAAATGATTGGTCTTTAATAAATCTCTGAAGAAGCTAGTGAGAGTGAAACATGTTAGATCAAATACAATTTTTTTCCTACTTTTCTTTACTTAGGGCTCAATCAGTGTGTGAGAGCGCAATATTCCCTTTTGTCACGATGACATGTGAGGAAACAGCTAACAACCCTCACAAATATTTTGCCGCTTATTTTTACATCGGGGGTGCACTCATATATACATATTATTGCATCACATTTTACTTGACTTGAAGAAACAGTTCTTTGTTGTTTTTTTGCTTTACTTTTAACTGGCTACTTTCCATGATTATTTAGTTCCCTTGTACTGTAAGTTGGTGTAACGATATCGTAGTAGTTATTAGGTTGGGTTTGAGTTTTTTAACGGCATATCAACCATTTTAACGCATATCAACCATTTTAATGGCATATCAACCATTTTAATGGCATATCAACCTCCGTTTAATGCCAAAAAAGTGGGTTTTTTAAGGTATCTATTTTTAACGTTCAGTCATTGTGAGAAAGTTGATTTAGTCAGATCTTATGAAAACTCATTTTTATTTTTTTTTATTTTTTATTTTTATTTTTTAATCATTTCACCCTGAGCAAGACGGAAATGCCACTGGTGTGCGGGGGGGCTACATAACTGTAAAAAGATTGGTTAGAAGAGAGTGAGGAATACAAACCAGTTATAGGAGTAATAGAAAGATGAGAATGCAGGTGGGCTGACAGTTACATAGGTGGAGAGAAAGGGAAGGATATACGGGGTGGGGAGAGAGCTAGAGTCCAGTGGTTAATAGATGAGTATTGACATTGCATTTAAATTCTTGGAGGTTGTAGCCATCAGGAAAGCAAGAATATGGGAGCGAGTTCCACAGGTGGGAAGTGCAAGAGAAGAAGCTGCAGGAGTAGAATTGCCGTCTGCATTTGGCTAACCTAACTGCGAATGGGTGGGACCCAGTTGCCAGTCTGGTTGCACAAGTAAACACCTGTTGAGGAGGCACCAGTGACTTTCTTTTTCATTATCGAAAACTGAAAATGTCTTCTAGTTTTGTATTCAAAAATGTTTTGCTGAGAATATTTTTTCCTTTAAAAATGTGTTATGGTAATTTTTTCTTCAAAAACGTATTGCTTGTAATATTTTCCGTCAAAAATGTATATTTTTCTATAAAAGTCTATTTTTATGTATACATTTCTATAGTTTTTTGGCCACAGTTTGGGGGGTTAAGTATTTGCCCTTAGCTGAGACCCAACAGGTGCCACCACTTAGGGTCAGCGTGGACCTGAGAACAACAGCAATTGGGAGGTGGTTCCATGCCCCTCAAACCTCCCAATCAGTGGCCTTACTGTCGGGTGGAGTTTATCGTCATGCCTAGGACCAGTAGTTATTAGTGCCTGGTTTAGAATCAGCGAGCCATGTTAAAATTCCTACTTCGTAGGTCATGTTTGAGTACCTTGGTCTGATGTAATGTTTACAAACTTGTCTCGCTGTATAGATAGTCTTTCTATTGTATGTCAGGTGAGAGCTTTCGCACGAGAACTCACAAGTCATTTTCTTGGAGGTTAGCACAAGCCATGCTCTAAGATGATTAATTAAGACAAGCAGATTAAAATTAACAGGTTATCTCTTGCCCCAGTAAACAACGGATTTGAGGTCGTTTAAGACATCAACTCCTATGTGGACCTTGTCGGACTGCTCAGCGTTACTATTAAGCCAGCAATAAATAATTTTGTCCTAAGCGTACATAGCATATGTTACATGAGTTCTTATATTTATTCTGTAAATAACAAAAATCTTATTCACTTTATCTTCTGTAAAAATATTTTCAGAGGAAATTTTTGTTAGCGTTCGTCATATATTCTTAGTTTCTGTGAAATTTATAGCATGCCAAACCTGCTTCTCTGCCTGTATCCAATATTGATTGCGTTGCAGTGCCCTTATGATATGCCCTCCAGTGAGTAACCGAAAATATATGTCCGGATATTATCGTTATGTGCCATAAGAAGCGTTAAGAATCTACATTCGAAAAGAAAACTGTTTTTTGTCATTTAACAGCTGTCATATCAATGTGCATTTTAAATGTCGAAAATGGCATATTTTTATTTATTGATGTTATTATAGAATATGGAAGGAAATAAGCAAAGCTTTCAATATATTATGTTTCATTTGCATGTGAGCAGTAGCGGATTTAGACGGAGAAAAAACATAGGGTATTTTGCTTGTGAGGCTCATCAGAATCTCTGACTCTAATAACCAGATTAAAATTGAAGCGTATTTTAAATAAATCGAGTTAACCCTGGTACATTAACCATCAATTAAATTTACACCACTACTAACCATGGGTATATCATACCCGATTTTGAAAATATCAAAAAAATATTAAATATAAATATTTATTCAAAATATTTTACATGCAAGAACTTCAAAGTTTTTACTGTGAGTTAACATTAATAGGAACTGAAAAACATATTATTTAGGTAAGAAAATCAGGTACTGAAAATTTAATTAAATTCTAATTAAAACGGCGTCATTTGCACTGGGTACTATATACTCATGGTTAGTATTCTCGGGTTAAATCAAGAATGGTAGCGAATGTTTAATATTCTGGATGTTTATTTAATCAATCGCTCAAGAAGGGCAATAATGCCACTAAGACGCAACTCGTAACTATGAGTGAAAGTGAATGAGAAGACTTTAAAAGGAAGCGGAACCACAATCCTAAACAGGAAACAAGGGACAACTCCTGTTCAAAAGAAACAGAGTATTAGATTATAATTGTAATTATTATAACATATAATAAGCGTGGGGAAAACTTTCACCTGTCAAAAGTGAAAGTCTGATCAACGATATCTAATTCCGAGTATAAAATCTATCATCCGCCCGTGCATTGAATACTGTTGCTATATCCGGTCGGGTGCCCTGCTATCCACCTAGGGGTCCTTGACAAAATCTAACGGAGAATCTGTAATGTGATCGATCCCAACTTAACAGCTCAAATACAGCCACTTTCTGACCGGCTTAATGTGGTTTCTCTGTGTCTCTCCTACAAATACTTTAACGGCTTCTGAACTTAGCTCTCTGGTGCCCTCTAAGTATGAATTTACTCGAGCCACAAGATTAGCCCTACCCTTTTACTGCGAAACCAATAAAATGTAAACGCAAATTCTACTCCTTCAGCTTCTTTTCTCGCACTTCCTGCACGTGGAATTCCCTTCCGTTTACTTGTTTCCTCGACGGCTACAATCTCCAGGAGTTTAAATGTAAAGTCAATAGTCATCTCTTATCTCAGTGACTTTCACCCTCACTCACATGCTCCTTTCTCCGTCCACTCCACTCTCATCAGTATTCTCATGCTTCTCTTACCCACTTCCTGACACGCCCTATAACCTGCTACTCTTTTTCATAACTTTCCACATATGTAACCCCCTGCACACCAGTGGGAGTAAACCGCCTTGCTTGGGGCGATAGGATTATAAAAAAAAATGAAATTGGCTAGATTATATACCCAAAACACACTGAAAAAATAATTTCTAAATTTAAAACTCCCAGCGTCTCTTATTTATGCGCATTTGTAGTCGCACCAACCTAAATAAACATAGTCTGATAACGTCCCAAAGAATGAAACGCGTCATACATAATTTTTTCTACTTTTTCATACATTCAAAACTGTTCTTGATTACAAGATTGGCGGCAAGGTTTCATCATTTTACAATTGAAATGACTAGATATAATCATAAGTTATGAAATTTCTGAATTCCAGCTTTTGTCATCCGGAAAAGTAAGAGAAAAATAACAATTACCTGAATATTTCTTGAATATCAAAACCCAGTTCAGATTTTTTATAATTATTTCACCACAAGCAAGGCAAGACCGCCACTTGTGGGCATGGGGTTAAAGTGAGAGAAAACAATTTGCTTGTGGCAATATGATTAACAAAAAATTATCCACTACATTACACCACCCGCATGTCCAAGCTTTCAGCAGCTAATGTTCCTAACCGGTCACTAATTTACATATTGACCAGAGTCGTCCTTGTTTCATTTTGATGACCCTACGTGACGTCGCTGTAAAAGAAAAAAAAAGAAAAAAAACATTATATAGTTGCCAACTTTGACCAAAACCATGAGGAACTACACTCCACTATTTAACCCAACGAAAGCATTCACCACATATCACTTAAAACAAGGATGATATTAATATTATCAAACGATAAGTATACTGCCGTCAATAAAAAAATACAAATCTTGGGAATTAAAGAAAAAAGAATGAGCAAGAATGTTTATTGGTAGAGTGAAAACGAAGTCAATATCAATGGTTAAATGTTTTTATTAATGTGTTTACCAGGAGATAACATTTTACGCGGGGATTTGTAAATCGAGAAATGCAAAAGAAAATCTGGAAAATCTGGAAAACATTTAGGCAATCAACTCTGTAGTGATCAATTTTGTCTTGCTTGAAAGACATGAACGGATTCAATTTCAATCAACAACTCTGTTGAATCGCTGGAGAAAACGATCGATCGAAAATAGACGTCCTCACAAATATCTACTCTTTCTCTGATAAATCTATACAAACAAATGAGACATTTTCCAGTGGAAACAGTCTGCGTAATATATATATATATATATATATATATATATATATATATATATATATATATATAATGGACTCTCCCGTCGATTTCGACGGATGAGCGTCTAACACAGACTACCACACAAATAATTGTTTAAAGTGGTGAAGGCTTGTGTAGCACCATCCATACTTTTTGAAACTGCTGAAAACAAACAATCGGCGCAGAAGTCTGCCACAGATCGCATGAACAACAGACCTCAGTAATTTAACCCATAACTGAAGGGACGGATTAATACCTTTCCCAAGGGTACCAGGGCGTAAGTGAATGCAAAGTGTCTGACTGGAATTAGAACTCGGCTCACCGATTTCCCCCTCCGGCCGACATCCACTGCACCACAGCGCACATCCATCAATATATATATATATATATACTAGCAGCATAGCCCGGCGCTGCTCGGGTGTAATGAAAACTTGAAAAACTAATCCATGGTCCTGGAGCTCACACTCTTTGGACGTTGGCACGAAAAACTAAAAAGCAATAGTTGTTTCCAGTTAAAGCGAAACCGTAGACTGAAAGAAAAATGAATGGATGTAAGTCAAATTTTGATTTCCTGGTATCGATATAAAATAAGTTTTCTTCGTCGTAAACTGAATTTTGAAGGCTAAATAAGTCCTCTGAGTAAATGGTATCATGGCTGAGACTAAGAACTACAATTATAATTACTTAGAGTCAAACCCGAAGCAAAATCTAAAATAAAAGGGCTGAAAACTGATTTGGATCAGACCAGGTATCTTGCCTTATATATTTATATATTATAGATTTTCTGCTCTATTGTAAGAACTGCAACATTGAAACTTCTGAATATCGTTACTTATGTCTTTGTCTATGAGTGTATCAAATTTGATTAAAATCGGACACTCCTTCTATAACCCGATTTTTTCGATTATCGATATTTATCGGGTGTACCTCGACACAAGACCTAGCTAAGAACGCTCGCAGACGCTTATAGTACAACTGTGTAAATTTTCAAGGAAATCGGTTCAGCCCTTATGGAGTCTATAGGTAACGGATACACACACACACACACACACACACACACACACACACACACACACACACAAACAGAAAAAGTTCCATTTATAAATAAGTTTTTATATATATATATACATATAGTCATCTGCAGACAGATCTATTTCGCTGTTTCACAGCTCATCAGTACGGTTAGATTTCGATTGCTTTTAACTCAGGATTGAAACCGAACCGAAGTGGCGTCAGTCGGCGGTTCTACCTCTGGGCCATGGGCGCAAGGCAGACATTTTAGCATGTATATTGTCATTATACACGCCCAAACATTGTGTCTGCCTATTTTTAATAAAATCCGTTCATACTCACGGATAATCTTTCATGTATGATAAATGAAAGATGTTAGAAATGAAATGTAACGTTGACAGATGTTATTATCATTGATTTCTCAAGGTAACGAAGTACTTTCAATCTCTTTCCAAGACATTCTTCAGGGGCTTGAGTAACAGTAAAAAAATATAACCGCAAAAATGTGTTGCTAAAAATTACTGTAAATTTTTTCTGCTTCAAATATAACGGTTGACAAATTGCTAGTGTCTGTTAGAACGTGAAAATTATTCAAAATGAATTTTTTATATGTTGTAATGTCATGTTCATGCACGTGTTAAAGCATGAAAAAATTATATATATATATATCGTAATGCAGTAGGTATCGGCACAGAACGAATTTTGAATTTTCTAATTTTGCTTATGCTTTTGGGAATGTATTAATCCGTCTTTTCTTCCTTTAGCTATGGCTTAAATGGCGAGGTAGATTGGTTTCTATAGCTTGGGTTGGTAAGCAGTGTACCTCAGATAGCAATGAAAACCTACTGTAGGAAAATATTCTTTCCAGTCAGTCATGTCTCCTCGTAGACATGATCGACAACCGTGTATCATGTGCCAATTAACTGGCTGACATATATATTAGAAAAATGTGCGTATAAAATAAGAAAACATTGCTCTACAAATTTTAATAATATTTATTTATTTGTGTATTAATTTTCTTTCATACTAACAGTAACTACCCTGCGTTGAACTGGATTCGAAGTGTAATAATTTACAATTTTACACGACCCACATCTGCAGACAATAAATACCGGAGTTAACTCTTGTATTTTTTTAAAGTTTTAGTCTCTATATAAAACCTACTGTGTTGAACATATCTTTAACAAAACAAAATTCACTTGAATGCTAGATATAGCATTAAATTCTATGCTAACAGTTTATTTTATCGCACTTATTGTTTGTGCAACTCCGTTTCGGCTTCATGTTTTCCTTCTTTTTCTATCAGCCTTGTCCTTTCAGGAGGTGGGCGATCATTGCTCATAGCACGCTTTCTCTTGTAACATCTCGCAACCTCCGTTCTGTCATCCACCTATTCGGCTCCTTCAAATATGTTATCCGCTGCCTTCCTCTGTCTCTTTTTCCCTCTATCTGGCCTGTTAGTATCAGGTTCTCCAAGCTCTCCTTCCTCATTGCATGTTCCAGGAACTTCAGTTGTCTCTTCCTGATGCTCAATATAAATTTCCTTTTCATTTCCATTCTTTCACGAATCTGATCATTGCTCGTATGCTCGATCCATGGTATCCGTAGCATCCTTCTGCAGAACATCATTTTAGCTGCTTCAGTTTTTTTCTTCATCTTTGAAGATATTATCCAACATTCACTGCCATATTGAAGAACTGACATCACATAGCAGTCTAGCACTCTTCTCTTTGTTTCTAGTGAAATTTTCCTGTGTTTTAATACTTTGCTTATCTTCAGGAACACGTTGTTTCGCCATGCCAATTCGCCTTCGGATCTCTGTGTCACACATTCTGTCTTCTGTTAGAACAGTAGCAAATATTTAAATTTTTGTGCCTGCTTGATTTTAGTATCCCCCACCTGTATTTGGCATTTTAGGTTGCTCATTTTGCTGATGACCGTGCATTCGGTTTTCTTGCAGTTTATTTGTAGTCCTTCTTAGTCACTCTCTTCAGCTACCTTCTGTAGAAGGTCTTGTAGTTCTTTTTTTCAGTGTCTGCAATTAGCACTGTATCATCTGCGTATCCTATGTTGTTTAAATTGTGGCCTCCGATGACAAATCTTGGCATAACATTTAGGGTCCTCAAAATAATCTCGCTGTACAATTTGAACAGATCCGGTGAAAAGACGTATCCCTGTCTTAGGCTATTTTTAGCTGCCAGTAAAGATTCTTAATTACTCTAATGCCTTTCCCAAATATGTCGAGACTGCTGAGCATCTCCATCAATTCTTTGTGGTGTATTTTGTCGAACGCCTTCGCATGAGAGTAATTTCAAACGCTGTTAACTGTTCCCCTGAATATTCCTTTCACATCCCGCTCATTATTAATGTTTATATTCTTAATTATTCCACACTCTGGAATCCCTTGTGTTTTTGTGGCCTTACTACTTTACATGGGGTGATAGCGATTTAAATGAAAAGGTTAAATGCAATGTCAATCGCTATCTACTGTCTTCCTGATTACTCTTTTCTCTTCCCGCTCATTATTAATGTTTATATTCTTAATTATTCCACACTCTGGAATCCCTTGTGTTTTTGTGGCCTTACTACTTTACATGGGGTGATAGCGATTTAAATGAAAAGGTTAAATGCAATGTCAATCGCTATCTACTGTCTTCCTGATTACTCATTTCTCTTCCCGCTCATTATTAATGTTTATATTCTTAATTATTCCACACTCTGGAATCCCTTGTGTTTTTGTGGCCTTACTACTTTACATGGGGTGATACCGATTTAAATGAAAAGGTTAAATGCAATGTCAATCGCTATCTACTGTCTTCCTGATTACTCATTTCTCTTCCCGCTCATTATTAATGTTTATATTCTTAATTATTCCACACTCTGGAATCCCTTGTGTTTTTGTGGCCTTACTACTTTACATGGGGTGATACCGATTTAAATGAAAAGGTTAAATGCAATGTCAATCGCTATCTACTGTCTTCCTGATTACTCATTTCTCTTCCCGCTCATTATTAATGTTTATATTCTTAATTATTCCACACTCTGGAATCCCTTGTGTTTTTGTGGCCTTACTACTTTACATGGGGTGATATCGATTTAAATGAAAAGGTTAAATGCAATGTCAATCGCTATCTACTGTCTTCCTGATTACTCATTTCTCTTCCCGCTCATTATTAATGTTTATGTTCTTAATTATTCCACACTCTGGAATCCCTTGTGTTTTTGTGGCCTTACTACTTTACATGGGGTGATACCGATTTAAATGAAAAGGTTAAATGCAATGTCAATCGCTATCTACTGTCTTCCTGATTACTCATTTCTCTTCCCGCTCATTATTAATGTTTATATTCTTAATTATTCCACACTCTGGAATCCCTTGTGTTTTTGTGGCCTTACTACTTTACATGGGGTGATACCGATTTAAATGAAAAGGTTAAATGCAATGTCAATCGCTATCTACTGTCTTCCTGATTACTCATTTCTCTTCCCGCTCATTATTAATGTTTATATTCTTAATTATTCCACACTCTGGAACCCTTTGTGTTTTTGTGGCCTTACTACTTTACATGGGGTGATACCGATTTAAATGAAAAGGTTAAATGCAATGTCAATCGCTATCTACTGTCTTCCTGATTACTCATTTCTCTTCCCGCTCATTATTAATGTTTATATTCTTAATTATTCCACACTCTGGAATCCCTTGTGTTTTTGTGGCCTTACTACTTTACATGGGGTGGTATCGATTTAAATGAAAAGGTTAAATGCAATGTCAATCGCTATCTACTGTCTTCCTGATTACTCATTTCTCTTCCCGCTCATTATTAATGTTTATATTCTTAATTATTCCACACTCTGGAATCCCTTGTGTTTTTGTGGCCTTACTACTTTACATGGGGTGATACCGATTTAAATGAAAAGGTTAAATGCAATGTCAATCGCTATCTACTGTCTTCCTGATTACTCATTTCTCTTCCCGCTCATTATTAATGTTTATATTCTTAATTATTCCACACTCTGGAATCCCTTGTGTTTTTGTGGCCTTACTACTTTACATGGGGTGATACCGATTTAAATGAAAAGGTTAAATGCAATGTCAATCGCTATCTACTGTCTTCCTGATTACTCATTTCTCTTCCCGCTCATTATTAATGTTTATATTCTTAATTATTCCACACTCTGGAATCCCTTGTGTTTTTGTGGCCTTACTACTTTTCATGGGGTGATACCGATTTAAATGAAAAGGTTAAATGCAATGTCAATCGCTATCTACTGTCTTCCTGATTACTCATTTCTCTTCCCGCTCATTATTAATGTTTATATTCTTAATTATTCCACACTCTGGAAACCCTTGTGTTTTTTTGGCGTTACTACTTTACATGGGGTGATACCGATTTAAATGAAAAGGTTAAATGCAATGTCAATCGCTATCTACTGTCTTCCTGATTACTCATTTCTCTTCCCGCTCATTATTAATGTTTATATTCTTAATTATTCCACACTCTGGAATCCCTTGTGTTTTTGTGGCCTTACTACTTTACATGGGGTGATACCGATTTAAATGAAAAGGTTAAATGCAATGTCAATCGCTACCTACTGTCTTCCTGATTACTCTTTTCTCTTCCCGCTCATTATTAATGTTTATATTCTTAATTATTCCACACTCTGGAATCCCTTGTGTTTTTGTGGCCTTACTACTTTACATGGGGTGATAGCGATTTAAATGAAAAGGTTAAATGCAATGTCAATCGCTATCTACTGTCTTCCTGATTACTCATTTCTCTTCCCGCTCATTATTAATGTTTATATTCTTAATTATTCCACACTCTGGAATCCCTTGTGTTTTTGTGGCCTTACTACTTTACATGGGGTGATACCGATTTAAATGAAAAGGTTTAATGCAATGTCAATCGCTATCTACTGTCTTCCTGTTTATTCATTTCTCTTCCCGCTCATTATTAATGTTTATATTCTTAATTATTCCACACTCTGGAATCCCTTGTGTTTTTGTGGCCTTACTACTTTACATGGGGTGATACCGATTTAAATGAAAAGGTTAAATGCAGTGTCAATCGCTACCTACTGTCTTCCTGATTACTCTTTTCTCTTCCCGCTCATTATTAATGTTTATATTCTTAATTATTCCACACTCTGGAATCCCTTGTGTTTTTGTGGCCTTACTACTTTACATGGGGTGATACCGATTTAAATGAAAAGGTTAAATGCAATGTCAATCGCTATCTACTGTCTTCCTGATTACTCATTTCTCTTCCCGCTCATTATTAATGTTTATATTCTTAATTATTCCACACTCTGGAATCCCTTGTGTTTTTGTGGCCTTACTACTTTACATGGGGTGATACCGATTTAAATGAAAAGGTTTAATGCAATGTCAATCGCTATCTACTGTCTTCCTGTTTATTCATTTCTCTTCCCGCTCATTATTAATGTTTATATTCTTAATTATTCCACACTCTGGAATCCCTTGTGTTTTTGTGGCCTTACTACTTTTCATGGGGTGATACCGATTTAAATGAAAAGGTTAAATGCAATGTCAATCGCTATCTACTGTCCTCCTAATTACTCATTTCTCTTCCCGGTCATTATTAATGTTTATATTCTTAATTATTCCACACTCTGGAATCCCTTGTGTTTTTGTGGCCTTACTACTTTGCATGGGGTGATACCGATTTAAATGAAAAGGTTTAATGCAATGTCAATCGCTATCTACTGTCTTCCTGATTACTCATTTCTCTTCCCGCTCATTATTAATGTTTCTGTTCCTAATTATTCCACACTCTGGAATCCCTTGTGTTTTTGTGGCGTTACTACTTTACATGGGGTGATACCGATTTAAATGAAAAGGTTAAATGCAATGTCAATCGCTATCTACTGTCTTCCTGATTACTCATTTCTCTTCCCGCTCATTATTAATGTTTATATTCTTAATTATTCCACACTCTGGAATCCCTTGTGTTTTTGTGGCCTTACTACTTTACATGGGGTGATACCGATTTAAATGAAAAGGTTAAATGCAATGTCAATCGCTATCTACTGTCCTCCTGATTACTCTTTTCTCTTCCCGCTCATTATTAATGTTTCTGTTCCTAATTATTCCACACTCTGGAATCCCTTGTGTTTTTGTGGCGTTACTACTTTACATGGGGTGATACCGATTTAAATGAAAAGGTTAAATGCAATGTCAATCGCTATCTACTGTCTTCCTGATTACTCATTTCTCTTCCCGCTCATTATTAATGTTTATATTCTTAATTATTCCACACTCTGGAATCCCTTGTGTTTTTGTGGCCTTACTACTTTTCATGGGGTGATACCGATTTAAATGAAAAGGTTAAATGCAATGTCAATCGCTATCTACTGTCTTCCTGATTACTCATTTCTCTTCCCGCTCATTATTAATGTTTATATTCTTAATTATTCCACACTCTGGAATCCCTTGTGTTTTTGTGGCCTTACTACTTTTCATGGGGTGATACCGATTTAAATGAAAAGGTTAAATGCAATGTCAATCGCTATCTACTGTCTTCCTGATTACTCATTTCTCTTCCCGCTCATTATTAATGTTTATATTCTTAATTATTCCACACTCTGGAATCCCTTGTGTTTTTGTGGCCTTACTACTTTTCATGGGGTGATACCGATTTAAATGAAAAGGTTAAATGCAATGTCAATCGCTATCTACTGTCTTCCTGATTACTCTTTTCTTCCCGCTCATTATTAATGTTTATATTCTTAATTATTCCACACTCTGGAATCCCTTGTGTTTTTGTGGCCTTACTACTTTACATGGGGTGATACCGATTTAAATGAAAAGGTTTAATGCAATGTCAATCGCTATCTACTGTCTTCCTGTTTATTCATTTCTCTTCCCGCTCATTATTAATGTTTATATTCTTAATTATTCCACACTCTGGAATCCCTTGTGTTTTTGTGGCCTTACTACTTTTCATGGGGTGATACCGATTTAAATGAAAAGGTTAAATGCAATGTCAATCGCTATCTACTGTCCTCCTAATTACTCATTTCTCTTCCCGGTCATTATTAATGTTTATATTCTTAATTATTCCACACTCTGGAATCCCTTGTGTTTTTGTGGCCTTACTACTTTGCATGGGGTGATACCGATTTAAATGAAAAGGTTTAATGCAATGTCAATCGCTATCTACTGTCTTCCTGATTACTCATTTCTCTTCCCGCTCATTATTAATGTTTATATTCTTAATTATTCCACACTCTGGAATCCCTTGTGTTTTTGTGGCCTTACTACTTTACATGGGGTGATACCGATTTAAAAGAAAAGGTTAAATGCAATGTCAATCGCTATCTACTGTCTTCCTGATTACTCATTTCTCTTCCCGCTCATTATTAATGTTTATATTCTTAATTATTCCACACTCTGGAATCCCTTGTGTTTTTGTGGCCTTACTACTTTACATGGGGTGATACCGATTTAAATGAAAAGGTTAAATGCAATGTCAATCGCTATCTACTGTTCTGATAACTCTTTTCTCTTCCCGCTCATTATTAATGTTTATATTCTTAATTATTCCACACTCTGGAATCCCTTGTGTTTTTGTGGCCTTACTACTTTACATGGGGTGATACCGATTTAAATGAAAAGGTTAAATGCAATGTCAATCGCTACCTACTGTCTTCCTGATTACTCATTTCTCTTCCCGCTGATTATTAATGTTTATATTCTTAATTATTCCACACTCTGGAACCCCTTGTGTTTTTGTGGCCTTACTACTTTACATGGGGTGATACCGATTTAAATGAAAAGGTTAAATGCAATGTCAATCGCTATCTACTGTCTTCCTGATTACTCATTTCTCTTCCCGCTCATTATTAATGTTTATATTCTTAATTATTCCACACTCTGGAATCCCTTGTGTTTTTGTGGCCTTACTACTTTACATGGGGTGATACCGATTTAAATGAAAAGGTTAAATGCAATGTCAATCGCTACCTACTGTCTTCCTGATTACTCATTTCTCTTCCCGCTGATTATTAATGTTTATATTCTTAATTATTCCACACTCTGGAACCCCTTGTGTTTTTGTGGCCTTACTACTTTACATGGGGTGATACCGATTTAAATGAAAAGGTTAAATGCAATGTCAATCGCTATCTACTGTCTTCCTGATTACTCATTTCTCTTCCCGCTCATTATTAATGTTTATATTCTTAATTATTCCACACTCTGGAATCCCTTGTGTTTTTGTGGCCTTACTACTTTACATGGGGTGATACCGATTTAAATGAAAAGGTTAAATGCAATGTCAATCGCTACCTACTGTTTTCCTGATTACTCATTTCTCTTCCCGCTCATTATTAATGTTTATATTCTTAATTATTCCACACTCTGGAACCCCTTGTGTTTTTGTGGCCTTACTACTTTACATGGGGTGATACCGATTTAAATGAAAAGGTTAAATGCAATGTCAATCGCTATCTACTGTCTTCCTGATTACTCATTTCTCTTCCCGCTCATTATTAATGTTTCTGTTCCTAATTATTCTACACTCTGGAACCCTTTGCGTCTTAGTAGACTTACAACTAAAATGGGGTAAATGCGATTAAACAATATTTTTAGTATAGTTTATTTTTTCTAAATAACGATAAAAACTAACGCTTGGTGAGAAATAATAATCATTTTAAATGACGTGATGGATAAATAGAATTTATTAAATATTAGTCAAAAATAAATAATTTGACACTGCTTCATCCAATAAAAGTAACCCAATAAAACAAAATTTTTTACCCACCTTCTTTAAAATTGAGAGCAAGAACGATTTTTTTGTAGATCCTTTTACTTACTTATCTGGGAATTGCCACATTTTTTAGATATTAACCCTCTAGGGCCATTCGTATCATATTAGTGGGGGATCTGTTTATTACTTCATAACAATATAGAACTGATCCCCCACTTTATGACAAGTAGAAGCCTTAATCATATTATAATATTAAGTAGTAATTAGTGGGGGATCTGTTTATTACTTCATAACAATATAGAACTGATCCCCCACTTTATGACAAGTAGCAGCCTTAATCATATTATATTATTAATCATCTAGGGCCATTCGTATCATATTTGATACAGTATGAAAACAAGCCTTGAAAGAAATATTTTCCTGAAAAATTTTTTAAGAGAAATATTTTATAAATTTCAAATGAAAGCAGTACTGACTGCTCAGTCAATGAATACCAAATGTTTCCTTATAGGGAAATACTGTATCAAATATGATACGAATGGCCCTAGAGGGTTAAATGTAAATAAGAAATTAAAACAAAAGTTTAAACGGAAAAGATGCGCAATTTCTTTTACTTTAATGTGTAGAATAATCTACTTGCAAGAGGTGTGTATATTTTGAAACACAACGGATAAAAAAATTGGAAGTTTATGTTAATAGAAACCAGTGAGGATACACACACGGATACACACTCACACACACATACACATCTTCAGTCTTATTCATATAGATTAAAAAAAAAGAATTACTAAAATTCTTCTCGAACTTCACGCAGAATATTTTTCTGTGTCCGTCTTTAACAGTTCAGGCGAAAGAGTTTCAGAATTGCTAAACGGAAAATGAGACTCTGTGTGCTGATATTTATGACACATGTTTACATTGTTTTATGGGAGTAGATAAATTGTCGTCGTCAGTCAGTTACGTGCCATACGTGATACACGCTTGGGCGATCATATCTCGAAAGAGACTTGACTGGGCAGAAGATTATCCCACAGTAGGTTGCCATTATTTCTGCGGTAGACTGGTTGCCAACCAAGGCTAAAGAACCCAATCTTTCTTGTTATTTAACCCATAACTAGAAGGAAGAGATTGATTAATACCTTTCCCAAGGGTATTTGCGCGTAAGTGAATGCAATGAATTCAACTGGAATTCGAACTCGGCTCCCCGACCTCTCGTTCCGAGCCGATATCCACTGCACCACAACACACATTGTAGTAGTAATTGACATAATAAGAAGGCAGGAACTATATTGCGAGTCTTGAGGCACGTAAAAAATTTAGCCGAATCTTGTCTATGTCGCTAAATGTAATTTTTTTTTAATATTGTATACTCGATTAAATAAACGAAAAATGCATGTGAGAATTTTGGTTTCGTTTGCATTACGAACGATTCAACAATCTTGGTCAAGGTCACTGAAAGACTAGTTAACAAGCAAAAATTTATATTTATATTAAGTTTTTTAATAGGCTCTGAATTAATCTGAAATTTAGATTTTTAATCTCAAACTTATTGGCTAAGAAATATTTTCCAAATTTCAAAATTCCTTGTAAAGAAAAAAACATATCATATTCTGGAGTTGAGCATGCAAAATTTTTATTTTTGAGAGATATTTTAACATCTGTAGATTCAGAGGAAACCTCGCATCACAAACGTTTTTCTGTGCGCCGATAAACGTACAAAAATAACTTTTCAGGAACAATACCTAAATCTATTTTCTAAAATTCCGAAACGGAGATCCACACACAGCCTATAAACGTCACGCCTGATAATGAATATATTAACGTTGCCAGAATTCCTCATTAACGGTCAAAATCTGAACAACATAAGATACACAGATGATACAGTGGTGATAGCTGACACGGAAAGAAAACTACAAGACCTTCTAAAAACGGTAGATGAAAAAAATCGAAAGAAAGATTACAAATAAACTTCAAGACAACCAAATGTATGGTCATCAGCAAAAAGCCGCCCAAAATACCAAATACAGGTCGGAGATTCTAAAATCAAGCAGGTACAAAAAGTTAAGTACTTGGGAAGTGTTCTAACGGAAGATGGAAAGTGCGACACTGAGATCCGGAGGCAAATTGGCATGACCAAGACGCGTTCCAGAATCTGAGTAGAATATTAAGAGACAGAAAAATTTCGCTAGAAACAAAGAAAAGAGTCCTAGATTGTTCTATGATGTCTGTCCTTCGATTTGGCAGTGAAAGCAGGACATCAAAGACGAAGGAAAAACTTCAAGCAACTGAAATGTGGTTCTACAGAAGAGTGCTGCGGATATCATGGATCGAGCATATGGGCAATGATGAAGTTTTGGAAAGGATGGAAACGACAAGGAAATTAATACATCAGGAAAAGACAGCTGAAGTTTTGGGACATGTGATAAGGAAGGAAGTCTTGGAGAATCTGATACTCACCGATCGCATAGCGAGAAAAATAGACAGGGGAAAGCTGCGGATAACATATTTGAAGAGCTTGAGTAGGTGTATGACAGAGCGGGTTTTGGGTGGGGTAACAAGAGAAAGCATGCTAAGAGCTACCAGAGATAGGGAGACCATGATCACCTACGTCCTGAAGAGACATGGCACATAGAATTGATTGGGGTCGTGACATTTAATGAAGTTTTTTTTTTATTTTATGGAGACTGACTAGGGAACGCAGTTACAAAGGATGGGTATTCGAACTATTAACACATGAGAGGAAGGTAAAAACACATTTTTAACCCTGCATACATGTACGTATACATGGCTGTGTGGTGGTACACCCACCCACAAACATATATATATATATATATATATATATATATAGTGACGTAAATCAATAAATATACATATGAGGAGGCTGTATATATCTATAGTATTATTATTCTAAGAGGCATAGATTACATTTATATCCTTTTCCATTGTAATGTTTGGATTTCGCTACGATATTCCAGGTAATAATTGGGCTCTTACTGTTATTTTTTTTAAATTCCCGGTAATGTATGGACAAAGCAGTACTTTTTCTATATTTATTGTTGTTTAAAGACAACATGTGGTTGTTAAATCTTACCATCCAACTGTTATAAGTACTTCCAAAGTAAAACTTTTACAACATTATCGTCCGAATGAATTCAAGCTCTACAAACAATACTTTCGGACATACATTGGCCATTCACGTTTTATTTTTCGGCAGTTGCAATTATTTCTAGAAAGATCATTTTTGCTATTAGTTGGGTGACGGATATGGTTTATGAGGGCCAAACATTTATTTGATATCATAACATTATGTTATGAAATATATTTATCTATTTTTATAACGCAATTATAACTAAATTTGACATTGTTTTTATTGAAGATTTCTTTAGTGTGGGTGAATGCTAGAATTGTTTATTAATTAATTTAAGGAATAGCTTACCCGTGTTAGTTTTGGACGTTACGACTGAAGGGTAGGTTAAATTAAATAATATTACGTTTACCTGATGTCTGCTTATTTCTGCCTACCTTGTTTTTAATGAAATATTCTAAACTAGAATTGAGTTTGCTTTTTTTCTAAAGAATTTATGTGTTTAATTTTAGAATTGTCAAAAGTTTACTTATTGCTAGAGTTGGTACTTAAACGAAATTGGATAGATTGGTGTAGATTGTTGGTGATTCTCTGGGGCTGATCTGATTCCCTGTTGATGTATGTGTGGTTGTGTGAGTCCTTAGTGTATAGTTTGTAGGGGCTATTGCTCAGGTCGAAGGTAACATCTAAAAAATTTACGAATTTAGCTTTAGTTATGGTGGTAATATTAAGATCATGGCATTTGAAAAATTTTATTAAATCCTTTCTGGGTTTATCCGTTTTTTTGTGGATAAGGTTTGCGAGGATTATCAAGGCGTCGTCTAGGTAAAATCCGTTTTTACACAATTTAAAAATCTTCCTAAGCTTCCAGAGCAAAATGAGCCCTACCAAATTGCAGGTCTCTGCAGAATCATGCGCCCCCATGGAGTTGCAGAAATTAGGGTTGTTTTTTCTTGTCCACGGGCATTCCTCGTAAAATAAAATATATTTCTGGGCTTGTTTGATTATGTTGATGTCTTGGTCGCTGATGGGGCAGTAAATTTTAGTCAAATTTAAGGCTGAGGTTAAAAGCTTCTCAGATATAGATGGGTAGAAGTCACAAATATCGAACTGGATGAAAGTGCATTCACTTTTATTTATTTTTTTGTGAACCAATCAATTGCTTTGGCTGTATTGGTTTATATCTAAGGTAATCTTAGTTAATGTGGAAGCTCTTTTTAAGATAATTTTGCTCATTCTATCTATATAGTTTTTTTGAAGGATTTAATAATCTATATTGTGGGTTGTTAATGTAATTATCTTTGTGGTTTTTGATTGTGATGAATGTCTGTTGTTTATGTAAAATTGGTACCTTATCCTCTATTTTTAGTCCCTTAGTTATTTTCTTGGCTTCCCTATTTATGTTGCTTTCACAGTTACTAGGCGTCTTTGTCATGAATTTTACGGAGAATGGTTTTGTGATGTGACTCTGCGTTAATGAAAGAATGCTGGCTTGTTTTGTCCGATTTAATAATTATTTTATTGAAGATTTTTCTTAGTGTGGGTCCATCCGAATATTTTTTGAAGCTCGTTAGTAGTATGACGGAATTTGATTTTGTTAATTATAGCAAATAATTCGTTTTCAAATTTCGATAATTCCTCGTTAGTTGGTGGGGTTTTTAGAGATCCAAACCCAGAAAACTCTGTGATATCTACGATTGAGGGGTTATTGTTATTTTTGGAGAAGTAGAGCTTCAATCTTATCCTGTTTAGTAAACTTTCAATTTTGTATAATAGTGTCAGCTTGTAATATTTTTTGCCAGGGACCAAGATATTTTTTTGTGAACTATCTAAAATTAATAATTTCCACATTCCATATATATATATTCTTCTTATTTTCATTTTTATTTTTATATTTGGTTATCCTTCTTTTCAGTTAAAGAAAATGCTTATTCTGGCAAAGGTTTTTGTACCAAAAGGAAGGAATACTGTGTGGTCTGATGAAATGAGCTAATTAAGCTTATTGAAATGAATTATAATTTATAACCAATTTAAATGACGTGTTGAGTTTTCCTTTATAAATATATATATGTATAAACCGACTAGTCCAGGGTTTTTCAAACTGTGGTCCGCGGACCACAGGGGGGTCCGCAACGATAAGATAGGGGTTCCGTAGATTAACTCATCACCTGAAATTCAAAGTATAAATTTTCAATGTCTGGTTATTTATTTTTACTTATTTATGTTATCAAATGAAAATTTAAATTGATCAATTTAAAGTAATCTTAAACCCAGTTTTTACTACGTTAATGCAAAACTATAAGCTATTTTTAGTAAAAATCTATGTATAAATTTCATAAGCGTTTATAGTGGGTCCCTCGACTAAAAATTGAAATATAAAGGGGTCCGTAAGTCAAAACGTTTGATAACCCCTGGGCTAATCCACAACAAAATCTTGCAAGTGAAATGGGTATTTAGCAAAACAAACAGAATGAAATATAAATCTAACAAAGTGTGGAAGAACTACTGATGAGACAACTACCATGTAATTAACTGTGATGTCTCAATAAATCACCTAAGAGAAGACGACAGATAACCACGCCACTATTAAAACTTAGAAATATCATGGCAATCAATAAACACGATAAAATATATCAAACTTTATAGAGTAAATTTACCAACAATACATTTATGATCTACAGGAGTAAATTATCTTTTTTTTCTTCTATGAGCCTTGACACTTCAGGACGTAGGAGATCATGGCTTTCCACTTTTCCCTATCCTTGGTGGCTCTGAGCACGCCTTCTCCTGTTACACCATGCAATCCTCGTTCCGTTATCCACCTAATTAGGTCATTCAAATATGTTATCTGTTGCTTTCCCCTGTCTCTTTTCCCTCTATCTGGTCTGTTAGTATCAGATTCTCCAGGCCCTCCTTCCTCATTGCATGTCCCAGGAACTTCAGCTGTCTCTTCCTGGTGCTCAGTATTAATTTCCTTTTTGTTTCCATCATTTCTAAGACCTCTTCATTGCTCACATGCTCGATCCATGATATTCGCAGCATCCTTCTGCAGAACCACATTTCAGTTGCTTCAAGATTTTCCTTCATCTTTGATGATATTGTCCAGCATTCGCTGCCATATTGAAGGACGGACAGTACTTTTTTCCTAGTTTCAAGTGAAATTGTCCTGTTTCTTAATACTCTACTCAACTTCTGGAATATTTCCTTCGCCATACCAATTCGCCTTCGGAACTCTGTGTCACACTTTCCGTCTTCTGTTATAACGCTTCCCATATATTTAAATTTTTGTGCCTCCTTGATTCTGGTATCCCTTACCTGTATTTGGTATTTTGGGTTGCCCTTTTTACAAAAAAATGAAAATAACAGTGACATCTCATTAAAAAAATATTAATTACGATAAAAGTGGGCAACAATTATTTATAATTATTTATATTTTGACCCATTCATGCAATTACAAGTAATCTGTAATAATATATTCAATTTTGATATAATATTTATTTGTGGCGTATGAATTTTTCTGAAACTATTTCTAAGTCTTTGATTGTTTTTGTTTTTCAATCATTCCGCTTCACCTATATCGTTCTGATTCCATAAAAAATGCTGCCAATGAGGACACATGTGCCAATAGAAATAATCGTTGGTTAGATCAAGTGAACTGACCCTAAAAGTTGTGAGTTCAATACCTGACTTCAGCAGAGGTGAACAAAAAACTAAGAGAGTTTAGTTAAATGCAGATAATTGATTCTGAGTCATCTGGAAGCGGCATAGATCATGGAACAAGATCTCATGTACCCCATGGATTAATGTAACCCAGAGAACCAAATGAAAGATTTAGTACAAAATTTCAAACACCTGAAGAAAGTCGGAGTGTACAATGGTCGAAACGTAGTGAATATGGCGAAATAAATGTGGACAAGAGTTCGAACAACCTAAATAATTGAACTTAACAGCTTATTAACAAAATATTGCAAAATAATCTAAAATCTGAATGCTGGCCGTTATTTTAAGAAGTGTGTGCAAATGAAAAAAAATTTAATTGACAACTTTTTCCATTTCACTGAAAAAGCCGTTAAACACTTCTATCTGAGAAAACACGCACTTTTTTTGTGTGTAGAAAAAATGTATAAGGAGTGTGTAAGTTTTGAAACAAATTAGACGAAAAATGTAGAAGTGTATAATAATATAAATCAGTGAGAATTTCTTACATTATCTCAAAGAAACCAAGTAGTGTCTTTTCCCCTCGTTTCATTCGATCAAAAAGGAATATTTCAATATCTATGCGGTATTAGAAGGAGATGTTAAACACATTTTTTTAATCGTATCACCCCGAGCAAGGCGGTAACGCCACTGATGTGCAGGGGGCTACGTAATAGTGAAAAGATTGAAAAAGAGAAAGCCTCTTAACCTGTTCAATAGACGTGGGTGGAGTGTGAACCGGGCGATAGTTAGATCTATCTACTCCAATTAAATATATCTTTTCATTTTCTCACTGAAAACAGGTAGTATCTTTCATTCTTTTTTCACGCAAACAAAACGGAATTTTTCATTATTTCTGAGTTATTAACAGGGCTTAACGGTCGTGCGAACTAACAAAGAGAGGGCACGCACTATTATAATAGAAAGCTAAGCCTACTAATAAGATCTTCGTTCTTTGATGCTTATATTCATTGCTGAAACTGGTATTCAGCTTCTATAAAATAAAGTAAATCCTTTTGCTACGTGCAAACATTTGGGTTATCTAATAGCGAAATCAATTATTTTATATATATATATATATTTTATATATATATATATATTTTTATATATCTGGTCAGTCAACGATTTTTACTGGTACCCTGTAATCCAATACTACCTACAGCATGGTCGGGGCATCGACTACTAAACTGGAGTAAATGAGGGTGGCTACAGAAGGATTAAGAACAATATATCAGATAAAGATTCTTGTAGGTTCACCGGCCATCCACATTTAGCAGACTCAGATCCACAATTATGTTTGCGGCGAATCGGATAATCACACGGAATCTCTAGGCGAAAAGCTTCCCCGACTGAAATCAACGACCAGGACAAAGAGTTCCTCTGAGAGAATATATGACTACCTGTCTGTGGCTAATACGGGCTTCTCCAAGTACGCTTGTCAAAGACACGCTACATATGAATAAAACTTCATCGGCTTTCAACTTAGATATGTAGAGATAAGTTATTAGGTGCTTAGTTGCATGGTTAGGATAATAATAAACAGGAACGCATTAGTTTGATTGAAAATATTTCATTCTTTTTTAAGGTCACCATATCTTAGCCGCATCATGCTTTTCGTATAACGACCACAAAACAAAATGTGAGTGCTTAAATCTCCAAGCCAACTTTCCTCATTATGTGTTAAACAAATTTCAGCGGCTTCTAATTCTGAGTAAAAATGTTCTTTTTGTTATCATAGATCAACTAAATGCATGCGACAATTCTGCTCCATCAGCTTCTTTTCTCGCGCTTCCCGCCTATGGAACTCCCTTCCATATTCTTGCTTTCCTGGCGACTACAAAATCCAGGAATTTAAATGCAAAGTCAATTCCCATCTCATATCCACTTAACTCCAGACCTTTCCACATCGCCCCGTGTATCTTGTTCTTTTTCTTTCTCTCTACTTTCGCAACTGTCTTAACACCTGTGTTCAAATCCTTCTCTTGCCCTTTCTCTTTTACCCCCTGTAGCTGGTTCGTCTTTCTCTTCACTCTCCTCCTGTCTAAAATTTTAACTCTCTTATGCAGTCCCCTGCACATCAGTGGTGGTACCGCTTTGCTTGGAGTGAAATGATTAAAAAAAATTGAGTAAGACTCTCGTTCAGTCTATGGAAGTTATTCTCAAGAACAAAATTACCCTTGCCTTCCTTCTTCTGTTCGTATATTTACAAAAAATTTAAACTAGCTCACAAGAAATCCTAAAATCAGGTTAGTACTTCAAAACATACATTTTAGACTCAGTCTAAAGCATTGTTCTGTGATTTACTTCAGCAGATAATTTAAATAAAGGTTCGTTTCAAGTTCATACGAAACGTACCTGAAAAGATATTTTGCTGTTAAGTATATTTGGTAGGGCCGTAAATAAGGATGTTACAGATTTCCATTGAAACGTAATTTGGTTGATTATGTGCTTGAACAATTGATTTTCCTGATGATTCCATATTGTCCGCTTCTTTGAAATTCAGACATTTCTATTGCAATTTAAATTCCGAGAAATGTGAGGTTTGGCGTCGTTCCGCCAAAAAATACTCTTGTCGTAAGAGATAATAGTAATCTGTTTAAATCAGAGAGAGATTTTCTTAGATCCATTCCAAAAACAATGAAATTAAACAAAAAAGAAACTATAAAAATCTGATTCGAATTCGGAAAATGTCATTTGATATGCCTTGAAGAATCGAAGACGTTTCTATTTGCCAATCTAACAGAACTTGTAATTTCTACAATTCTCTCAACTATTACCAATGCAGACGATTGTTAAAAAATCCATAGATCTTCAGAAAGAAATTTCGCATGCAATACAATTATTGGTGAATATATATATATATATATATATATATATCCGAGTGAATAAGGAACAAAGAAAAATTTATAACGTCCAAGATATTAATTTAAAACAGTTCTCTGAAAACATTAATTTAAAACAGTGTCTGAAAAATACTGCACAAGC
This sequence comes from Ascarosepion bandense, assembly GCA_037127315.1. Classification (NCBI taxonomy): domain Eukaryota; kingdom Metazoa; phylum Mollusca; class Cephalopoda; order Sepiida; family Sepiidae; genus Ascarosepion; species Ascarosepion bandense. Next base: position 1,815,532 of record JBBBDQ010001916.1, on the reverse strand, counting down.
CAAAATTAGAACCCTCCACGAGAGACGATAAAGCTTTCATCATTTGATCAGGTGGATGATGGAACGGGGGTTGCCAGGAGCAACAGGAGCAAACATACTAAGAGCCACAAGGGATAGGGAGACGTGGAGATCCATGATCGCCTACGTCCTGAAGGGACAGGGCACATAGAAGAAGAAGAAGAAGAAGAAGAAGAAGGGTATTTAGGCGTAAGTCAATACAACGAACACGATTGGTATTGAAACACGGCTCTCTGATTTCCAATTCCAAGTGGTTTTACATTTAAACACTCCCACTTCTAAGCTTACTGCACCTAATATTTCTAAGTGGTCATTATTATTATTATTATTATTATTATTATTGTTATTATTATTGTTGTTGTTGTTGTTGTTGTTGTTGATGATGATGATGATGATGATGATGACGACGATGACGACGTCGTCGTGAATATAGAACTAATTCTAAACTGGAATTGAGACTGAACTCTAAATAGTTCTGAGCCATTATCGACATCTATGCTTACAGCGCATGACATTCCCAAATGTTCACACATGTAGCAACTGACGAGGCTTGATATTGCCCAGGTGTGGAAATAAATGTTTGAACGTGAAGTGGCGGTAAGCCATCAGAGGGGAATCTGGTTTTCAAATATCCGAAACCCACTATACCAATGATAACATTCATTCTAATAAGACTAACAATTTAATATTTGAGAGAAAAACATTACCTAAACGTGTAATTTGCCTACACCTACTTCGGAAATCAGTCAGTTAAGTGCCATACATGAAACACGCTTGGGCGATCATGTCTCGAAAGAGACATGACTGACCTGGCAGAAGATTATCCCGCAATAGGTTGCCATTGCTTTCTGCGGTAGATTGGTTGCCAGCCAAGGCTCTAGAACCCAATCTGTCCTGTTATTTAACCCATAACTGGAAGGAAGAGACGGATTAATACCTTTCCCAAGGGTATTTGCACGTAAGTCAATGCAATGAATTCAACTGGAATTTGAACTCGGCTCCCCGATTTCTCGTTCCAAGCCGATATCCACTGTACCACAACGCACATCCTCGAGTATACCTTTTCTTTTTTATCATTCTTCAATTGACAATGCCTTGAGCACGAAAACAAAGAGTCTAGCTTTAATTTCTCGTCTGAAAGTCACATAAATGAAACTTCATGTCCCTTTCGTCTATATTTGGTTAAACATTGGCTTTTGGCAGTAGGTACTACTCCGTATCCATTGCCATTTATAATCAATGGCCTCCGGGATTTCTGCAACGAATTACGACAAATAAACCTAGCCGCTGGCAAATCAGGTAATATCCTGAAATAAACAAGACCTTCGTGTCGAGTGATACCCAAGAGTTCGCATTAAGATCAATCGGGAAGATATCCGGTGATACAAACGAATGCCTTGAATAACTTGAAGAACTCTTGATGGTGCAGATAGATATCGCTGAATGCTTTTGAACGATAGGCAAATCGAATAACAGACCTTGAAATTTGATAAGCCGATCAAAAGAGAATAAAAGGTTGTTAGCTTATAAGAGACTGTGGCTTGGTAAATAAATTTGTCGGGTTTCATGTTTGGAGAAAAGAAAAGAATTGGTCGGTCAAGGGCACGAACAGAAAAGAAACGCGAAAAAAGAATCTGATAACTTGAAATTTATGGTTACACCTTGCCATTTCAACTGCAAAATGAGGAAATATTGCCGTCAGTCAGTTAAGTGTCATACATGATACACGCTTGGACGATCATGTCTAGAAAATGACATGACTGACTTGGCAAAAGATTTACTTGCAGTAGGTTGACATTGCTTTCTGTGGTAGACTGGTTGCCAGCCATAGCTATAGAACCCACTCTGTCCTATTATTTAACCCATAACTGGAGGGAAGAAACGGATTAATACCTTTCCCAAGGATATTTGTGCGTAAGTGAATGCAAAGAATTCAACTGGAGTTCGACCTTTGGCTCCCTGATTTGTCGTTGCGAGTCGATATCCACTGCACCACAAAGCACATGAAACCACACTGCGCATCAAGGAGAAGGGCGTTTGTAAATTACGGATATTTTTCCATGCCTGATACATAAACAGATAAAGCAGGTATTAAACCACAACTTTTCTAACCACCTATGGGTTTGTTTCTTGGGCTTGTATCATTAAATAATAATAATAATAATAATAATAATAATATGAAAAATAAAAAAGAAGAAAACTAAGAGGGAAAATTCGAAAAAGAAAAAAAGAAAAAGAATAAGAATGATGAAGAAAAAGAAAATGAAGAATGACGAAAAGAAGAAAAAGAAATAGAAGAAAAAAGAATGACGAAAAGAAGAAAAAAGAAGAAAGAAAAGACGAAAAGAAGATAAGGAGAAGAATAAAGTAAAAGAAGAAGAAAAAGAAGAATGACGAAAAAGAAGAAAAAAGAATGAAGTAAAATAAGAAAAAAAAGAAGAAAAAGAAGAAAAATAAAGAAAAAGAAGAATGGCGTAAAAGAAAAAACGAAAGAAGAAAAAGAAGAAAGAAGAAAATGAATAAGAATAAAGAAAAAAAGAAAAAGAAGAAACATGAATGACGAAAATGAAGAAAAAGTATGAAAAGAAGAAAAATAACAAGAATAAAGAAAAAGAAGAAGAAAAAGCAGAGAAAGAATTATGTTTATGTTCCAAACTATCACAAAATAAATTAAAACAATAGACAAAATAGGGTAATAATAATAATTCATTATAACTTAGCCCTCTACAAAAAATTCTATAAGCAACAATTGTGACTAGATCTGGAATGTAATCGTGTTACTTAGCTTTAAAATTCACCAAACATACAGACAGCCACTAAAACTAACAGACTAGCTATTAGTCAAATATATATATATATATATATATATATATATATATATATATATATATATATATATATATAAAAGAATATCATCAGACCATAAGTGCTGCCATATAGACTTGATAATAGCTTTTGATACAAACATTTTTTATAAGAACTTTTATAAAAACTCCATATAGAAATATCTATAAATAGGAATTATAAGAATGTAATATGTAGACACAACCGTTGCTTTAGCAATAACAGGCGCACTCGAAACGATTAAGGACACTGATATTCACTTCAAGAAAGTTATTAAAATATCCAATTTTCACTAAAAATAAAAAAAAGATTAAGCTTATGCATAGATAAAACACTTTCGTAAACTTCATACGAAAGAGTTTTCGTTTATCTTAGGTTTCAGAAATAATCAGTAAATGAAATTATCTAATAGCAAATAAAAAAGACATAATAAGAAGAAGAATTTACACTATCATCTAATAAATTTTAAAATAGTCGTAATTTGGTAACTTACTCCATATGGAAAGGTTTTTAAGAGCAAGAACCAAAACCAATTCTGGAGGGCGACTGCGTTACTTATTTTAAGAACTCCATCATACAAATTTACTGTATTGAACAACCTGATAAACGAAACAGAGTTAAATAGAAAAACATAACACTTCACAAAATATAAGTGCTATCATACAGATAAGATAATATTCTTAGATAAAAACATTCCCGCCAAGAACTTAATAAACTCTTCAGATATAAGTAGTTGGGAATAAATATTGCAGTCATGTGGTAATCAAAAACGACCCTTATCTCAGTGGGAGGAGAACTGCTATGAATTATCACAAAGAATGATGATGCAAGCTTTCCGAAAACCGCATGGACTCCATTTTAATTTCAGTAGTTACAGGAGCACTAGCAGTGATTAACAGCAATACATATACAGACATAAAATAAGTCCCAGAAAATCATCCTTTCCTGAATTAGTACCGACCACTTAACGTAGAAAAATAAACTTCCATAATTTCTTTAATAAAGTCATAATTTCTCCTTAGGTCTGAGGTAAAATATTATTGATGGCGCCATTGCTATAAACGTACGGATTTGACAAATGAACATATTTCAATTAATCTCTTCTAACTCCTCGAATATTTTCTATAGCAACTCGTATGCGTAATTATGGCTTATATATATATATATAAATATATATATATATATATATATATATATATATATATATTAGCTTGGGGTGATATGATTAAAAAAAAAACTTCCATAATTTCTTTAATAAAGTCATAACTAAAATATATATATATATATTGATGCACGTTTCATTAAATAATATAGATAGGTTTTGTTGATTTATTTTATGTAAAATCTTTTCATATCGTCTGATAAGCTTCATACCATTATTCCTAAAGAAAGAAAGAAAATAGTCTTTCTTCTTTCTGCGATAATACTATCAGGTTTATCAGACGATATGAAATAATTTACATAAAACAAATCGACAAAGCTTGTCTATATTAGTTAATGAAACATGCATCAATTAAAAACTTCTGCCTAAATACACAATTTAAAGACAAAAATTGTCCAACTTTTGGATATTTTTTTATTCTGCTGGTTCTAAGCTTTCGGCTAGCAAGGGCCATCTTCAAAGAGGTTACAGGAACGTTAACATAATGACATCCACAATCAAAGATTATATATATATATGCGAACATGTTTCCTTGAAAACTACCAGCAAGAAAGATTTTATTAATATTTTATTTAATTTTTCTTCTATTCTTACATGTTTCTTTTCTGCTGGAGATAAGGAATGTAAAAATGCTTTATAATTTTAGACTTTCCAATCGCTTTCAGCCTCTTTACAGGCCATTTTCAAGGATGTTATTTTTCCGTTGTTGTTTTGTTCTCATGTTTGACTGTAATGTAGTTTCTTGTTTAAGCGGGTTTTTTTTTGTATTTTGAAAAGAAGCGTTTTTTAAAGCTATCACGTGATGCACGCAGCGGGAATCATGTGAGCCTCAGTCAATTTTTTAAATAACTTTCAAAATTCCATTTCCACTGTTAAATAGTGTAAGCTTGATAGTAGGAGAAAATTGTTTGATATATAGTGCCTCTCTTATAGCGAAGTGCCCGTCATATTGTGATTTAAATAAATTTTTTGCATTTTAAACCAAAGTTTTTCTTTAGGGTTCGTGTAAGTATAAGATACAAATCCTATATCATCTAACAATTAACTGAAACGCAAAAAGTAAAATTGTACACCTAAAACGACTAAAAACTTTTTGGAAAAACCCAGACCAAGGAAAATTTCACAAGTCAGTGTGAATGTTAAGATTCTAGATTCTGATTAGATCTAAGACCCAGGTCATTTTTTTAACCCCTAGAAAAGCGCTATGTGGTTTCGAGTTAGTCAAGTGATAAATTTTACTACTTAAACCACGGATCTTGACTGGTCAAATCAGTCCGACATGGGAGCGAATCTGAAAGACCTCTACGCAATGTAAGGAATAAATTTCAAGAAGCCGACCCGGACGTAAGGGCGCGTCACATATTCGTTTTTCTTCTCCTTCCAACTTTCCTTTCTTCGTCTTCACCTACACACCGTCAAAGAAAACAACAACAAGATACTTCAACTGACTTCGATAAGTACAATCTTCTTTATTGCCTGGCTTTCCTTTTCAATTTTTCTCCGGTCATAGAAGGAAAAATAACACAGACTTTTATTAGCAACCTTTTTAATCTTTTTACATACATGCATCCTGCTACTATCATCTAGAAACTCTCAATTTCTGTGGAACATTTAAATACTTACATTTCTCTTTAAACAATTAACTACATGCTTTTTCTCTATGAACATTTTTTCTTCTTACAATTTTCTTATTCAGTTAATAAAAAATTTACTTTAATGTACAAACGAAATATTTTATCCTTCCACATTTCAACATCCAAACTTCAACCTTCTGATATTCAAAATTGCACGGATTTCGGTTGTGTTTGGCACAAGGCAAATTCGACAATCATAGCCGAGGCCCCTACATAAGTTATAGGTTAATAAATGTTTTTATTGCAATATTATTACTGGATAAGTGGCATATATGGCGTCTACACAGGGAAGTGGTAGTATGGCCAATATAGGTAATTGATTTATGACAAGAACCACAATCTTGTAGAAGGCATCGAAATTCATCCACTATATTAGTCATCGCTAGTTTAGATTTGATGGTTTATTATTATTAGAAACAAGGTTTGCTGTGTTCCATTTTCTATAAAATATTATAATTTCACATGTTTTTGAGGAATTATGGCAGAAATATGGGTTTAATAATTTTTCGGGTAAATTTTCGTTTTAGGATCCGAAGGCCTTTACCCTTTCAAATCTTTCCAAATCATCCCTATTTGCGTGCAAATGTATTTGCTGAACAAAAATCGATACCTTTTTTCATGTTACCGGCCAGAATTAAATCGGACTATATCTCACCCCTTACCACCGTTCTCACATCTGATGAACCGCTGAATGACTTGAGGCGTAGATACTGAATTCGTTCTATTTACTCCCTTTTTAGCAATTACTCCGCGATTTGTTGAGTTTCGGAAATAATTTTCCGCGTATTAATCGCAAAATGGAAGTAAAATAAAAAAAACGAAAAATCGGAAATCTACGCGTGAAGTCAGTCTGCAGTGAATAACATTTTCTATGCGTGGTTAGGGGTGAGATAAACAGCGACAAGAAGTTTCATAAGTTTTCTTCTCGATAAAATGAAAAAAAGGTAGGTTTCTTCAATAAACAATTATCGATTTGCGTTCAGCATATACATTTGCACGTAAATAGGGATGTTTTGGAAAGATTTGAAGGGTAAAGGCCTTCGGGTCCTAAAACGAAAATTTACCATTTTTCGTATAGTAAATTCGTCCTGTTTATAATTTGCATTTGGCTGCAATAAAATATGTTGATGTTTTCTTGTGTTATTTTTAATGCTAGTTTCATGTATTTTTATAAGAATAATTCTACTTGTTTATCAATTATGTAGTTAGGAAAATTATTTTTGACTAGTGTTTGTTTTAGTTCGTTCAAAAATATTCTTTGGGAGGAAGAATTTTGATTCGCTTTATTTAAGAAGTTCGTTATTAGTGCAATTTAATATCTTTCTGGGCATTGTCTATTATAATTTAAAAGACAAGGGTTCTTGCTAGTGTTTTTTTATACGGATAAGTGATAAATTCGTTGGTTTTTAGCTCTATATTAACGTCAAGAAACGGGATATTGTTATTGCCAATGAGTTCATGAGTAAATTTCAGCAAGGAATAATTTTCTAAATTTAATTTTAGATTTGCGATTTTATCCATATTTGTATTAAAATAAAAATGTCGTCGACCCACCTTCTGAAAAATTTTCGGTTTGTAGTTGTTCTAAGCAGTTTTGTTTTAATATCCGACATGTAAAAATTCGGAAAAAGGAGTTTGTTTGATACACGCGGTAATTATATTCAATGTTTCGTCAATTGGGACGTTAGTAAAAAGGTTGTCAATATCCAGTGAAACTGAATATTGCCTTTGTGATTGTTAGCTTTTAATGTATGTAGGAATTCGATAGTTAAAGCGTTAATGTAATTGTTAGGTATGTATAGAGAAATTATATGATTTAAGGTTTTAAATAGTTGGCATACCGGTGTAGGTATTGATGATATGATGGGTCTCAGATGATTGCTGGTTGGTTGTTTTGTGGCATATCAACCTCGGCGGGTCATTTATTGCCAACTAAATTTTTATTATTTATTTATTGCTTGTAATACCTTTTCCTTTCAACAATTTATTGTTGTTTTTATATAAGTTTTGTATCTAGTAATACTTTTTTCTTTTCGAGTATCAAGATTCATTGGGATTTGTTTTTAAGAGCAGGGTCCCCAAGTCCTACCCTGTTATCTAACCCATAACTAGAGGTAAAGGACGGATTAATACCTTTCCCAAGGGCACCAGTGCTTAAGTGAATGCAGGGTATTCAATTGGAATTCGAACTCTGCTCACCGATTTCTCCTTCCAAGCCGATATCCACTGCAACACAACGCACATCCGTCACTAAACGCTTACAGCATCTGGTATTCCCAAACGGCCACACATCTAAGTACTGACCAGGCTCAACGTTGCTTACCTTCGGTGATCGAGCGAGAACCGGTGTATTCAACGTGATACGGCCGTAAGCCGGTCTGAGATGAAAACCTGGTTTAATGGTTTTTACCTTACCCTAATAATAATAATAATAATAATAATAACTGTATATCTATGAATGCTCTACTTCTGCATTGTACACTTTTTATAAATAGTAAATATGAAATATTAAACTGTGAAATATGTATCCATTAGTCTGAGTAACTTATATATATATATATATAAACGTGGAGAGTTTTTTTTTCTTACTTAAATATGTGAACAAAAAGTACAAAAAGTAAATACTAAACTGTGAAATATATATATATATCAATTAGTTTAAACAAATTATATATTTAGTCATCCGCAGACAGCGCGGTTTCGCAGCTCATCAGTACGGTTAGACATCCGACATTTTCTATCCCGCGTTGAAACACAACGAAATTGACATCAGTCAATGATTATAACCCTGAGCTATAAGCACTCGGTAGAAGAAAGCGGAGTTTAGCGTGTTATATACAATGTAAACACACGCCAGTAGCCGAGAGTGTTCAAATTAATTCCTGGATGAACGCGTGCAAGAGCGTAAAAAGTCATCCGCAGACAGTCCTGTTTCGTTGTATCACATCATGCTCATTAGTTTTAGTTAGACATCCGATTGCTTATATATATATGTCATCCACATACAAGCTTGTTTCGCTGTATCACAGCTCTTCAGTGTGGCTAGACATCTATTTGCTTCTGGCCAATTTGGTGTCAGTCGGAGTCTCTGTAGGCGCGTAGAATGAGAGGGGAAATTTTAGCATGTTATATATAAGCAGCGTATACACATGCCAGTCACTGAAAGAACTCAATTCATTGCTGAAGAGTAATGCGTAAATCTCAGAAGTGGTAAGTGGTAACTGATTTCAAAATTTTCTTCTCTCTCTATATATATATATAATGTGGAAAGTTTTTTTCTTTTTCTTAAATATGTGAACACTGATCATTTAAGTGAAAAAGATCTCCACAATAATTCTCGGTTATCTCTCTTTAATTCAACTCTCTAAGTTTTTTGTTCACCTCTGCTGCATCCGGGTACTGAACTCACAACTCCACGACACACAACCCAGTGAATAAAAACGTTGGTTGGCTCTAGTGAATCAGCAGTCTGCGGGGTTTGAGATAAAGGGAGATAACTCAGGCATCTAGAAGAGGCTTGACTCTTGGAAATAGAACAATCTATCCCATTGTACGAAATAAAGGGTTCAGTTCAAAATTCCAGTCTCCTGAAGACGGTCGGAGCGTACATAGGTTGAAACGTCGTGAATTTGACAACAAAGATGAGGACAACAGTTCGAACAATGTAAATAGTATAAATCATTATCAACTCCAACAAATATTCTCACTATCTAAAATATATATTCTGGCATGAAATAGCATGCAAAAGGTTTGATAAGCCCTAGAAAACGAATGAAACAATCAATTAGAACAAGCATATTCTACTGTGCAGTGACGTAAAGGAACAAAGAAGCCTAGAACGAAACCTACTGGAAAATCTCAATATTTTCTTTATGCATTCAACCCATATAAAATGTCGCTTGAGGCGATTCATTTATTTTCATTTATAGTGATCTTGAGTCAAGATGTAACACTGGCAGCTTCTTAGCCATTTGGCTTCGGGCCAAATTCGCCAGTTTTTCATAATAACATCTAATAAGGTGCCTCATCGAGCAGTTATATCTAACACTTTAGTCTCACAGACAATTTCTACCGGAAATAATTTCGTCCTCATCAAGTGCTCAGCGTATTTAAGCCTTACACTAGACTATGCTACGTTAATTTTTTTTTTTTTTGTGTATCAAAATTATTTTCCTTCTTTTTATATACCTTAATGCTACTATAAGCTATAAAAGGTAAGATATGGACAGCCATGATTGTTCATGTTTTGAAGGAGCATCACATACAAAAAAAAGATTCTGTGACCCAAACCATCTACACTTTTAAATACTTTTAATATATTCTTAGCTACTTTAAATGCAGATGTTGGTCCTTTAAAAGCATTGGCAATCATAGCTTTCCACAACTTCCTGTCTTGGGTTATTCTAAGAGACTTTTTCTCATTTAATGTCAGAAATAGCATTATGACATTTCTTCTGATGTTTTTTTGAAAACAAAACCAAACAGAACCAAAGATCGCATACAATTTACATAGATAAAGCTTTTCTTAATGTGTGAGCTGTACTTGTTTGTACAATATTTTCAATCAGGGATTTTTCTAACCAATTCTACTATGTGTAGAATTATTGATATCCTTATTCCCTGTGTAAGATTTTTTTACTTTGAATGGTTTTTAAAAATATTCAAAAATATTTTAAAATCTGAAGAGATTGATATGTCAATAAGAAAATACATACTGTTTTTGTGCTCTTTTAAAACAATGTCGTGACGATTAGCTTCAGTTGTTCTGCCTGTACGTATTGTAAAGCCCCATCAAGTTTTACAAGTCCAATCTCTGTAACCGGAACAGTTCATACCAGTTTCTTGCAGTTTTCTTCCCGTAAAATTTGAATATTTTCCAGTGGAGATATTGGTCCGCTTTATCATGACGTGTTTTATATACAGTGGATGCCAACACCGTGAAACCTGATACAGGATGTTCAATTGCTTTTGGATATTTATCACAGAATCTGTATTTCGGGTTAACACAAATACATTTTGGTTAACATAATTACTATTGTCATTATCAAATATGATATTAGTAATAATGCTGTTTTTATATTTCTACTTTAATTTCTTTGTAATTTGCTAGTTCTATTCCAAAGATATATTACAGTTGACAGTAACTGACATGTCTAGGCGATTATCTTTATTGTTTTGTCTGTGTGTTGTTAATATTATTATTATCATTATTATTATTACTACTACTACTAAGCTGCTGTCTGTCGATCATCACAGGCAACCATGAGCATAGACCAAGCGAGTCTCCCTGAGAGCGATACACTGCGCCTCCTCTGCTTCACCCTCCCTTCCGATCTCAAGTATAACCACTACATTGAGTCAAGAGCTAAATCTACTGCCAGGAAGATTGGGTCACTGTGTCGGGTCAGGATGTTTTTCCCGCCTGAATCCATCCTGCATATATAAAAATCAACCATTCCTCCGTGCATGGAGTACTGCTGTCATATATAGTCAGGCGCTATGTGAGAATCACTAATGTGTGTAAAGGTACTAACTTGGCGCTCCGACTTCAGCCACTTACCCACCGACGGGATGTGGCTTCCCTTTGCCTGTTCTATAAATACTTTCATGGTTTCTGCTCCGGCAAGCTTAGGTCACTGGTGACTCTACAACAGGCGTTTACTCATGCAACCAGACTGGCAACTGGGTCTCACCCATTCACAGTTAGATCAACCAAATGCAGACGACAATTTTACTTCTACAGCTTCTTTTCTCGCACTTCTCGCTTGTAGAAATCGCTTCCATAATCTTGTTTTCCTGAAGTCTACAACCTCCAGGAATTTAAATGGAATGTCAATACTCATCTCTTAACCACGTGACTCTCGTTCTTTCTACACCACCCTGTATATCCTTTTCTTTCCCTTCACCTTTGCAACTGTCATCACACATGTATTCCCTTCCTTTTTTCTTCTAACTGGTTCGTCTTTTGCTTCACTCTCTTCACTTTCTATCTAATCTTTTTACTCTTATGTCGCCCCCTAATCTTTTTACTCTTATGTCGCCCCCTAATCTTTTTACTCTTATGTCGCCCCCCCTAATCTTTTTACTCTTATGTCGCCCCCTAATCTTTTTACTCTTCTGTAGCCCCCTAATCTTTTGACTCTTATGGAGCCCCCCTAATCTTTTGACTCTTATGTCGCCCCCTAATCTTTTTACTCTTATGTCGCCCCCTAATCTTTTTACTCTTATGGAGCCCCCTAATCTTTTTACTCTTATGTAGCCCCCTAATCTTTTGACTCTTATGTAGCCCCCTAATCTTTTTACTCTTATGTAGCCCCCTAATCTTTTTACTCTTATGTAGCCCCCTAATCTTTTTACTCTTATGGAGCCTCCTAATCTTTTTACTCTTATGTAGCCCCCTAATCTTTTTATTCTTATGTAGCCCCCTAATCTTTTTATTCTTATGTAGCCCCCTATTCTTTTTACTTTTATGTCGCCCCCTAATCTTTTTACTTTTATGTCGCCCCCTAATCTTTTTACTCTTATGTCGCCCCCTAATCTTTTTACTCTTATGTAGCCCCCTAATCTTTTTACTCTTATGTAGCGCCCTAATCTTTTTACTCTTATGGAGCCCTCTGCACATCAGGGGCGTTACCGCCTTGCTCGGGGTGGTTCGAGTAAAAAAAAAGATATTTATAATTTGCTGTTTCATACATACATTCCTCGCGTAGGCGATGGTTAGGAAGCTTGTCTCGACTGAATCAATGCAATTAATGAGTGAGTTCAATCCTCAGTGGGAGCCCCACACTTTCAGCCTTGCGACGCATCTAAGCTGCGCTTAGAAAGTCCTCATTCATTTGTCGAGTCTTTCTCCTGAAACCAAAGATAAAGGAAGGAATTTTATTAAGAGGTTAAAGAATGTATATTTTTATGTATACACACCATCTTTTGAAATTCAACCACTTCAGACAGACAGACACTCTTCACCGCGTTTTTACGAAACATATGTTGTATTTTTTTTAAAAGATATTTTTCGGTATGGATCCTAGTGCACCAGTAACAAATGAGATTCTCTGAGTTTTCAGATGCCACCATTGAACAATTAACTGAAATATTTGCACCACCAAAGATCCTTACCCCAATAAGAAAACTATTATTATGTCATTTTTCATCATATTTCAATTTCTGCTATGGTCGCACAACCAACCAATTCTGCGGGAAAACCTAAGGCAGGTCGTGGCGTGTTGTTATGGATCCATTTCATGTTTTTTCTATCTTCCCCATCATCCCTAGCGTTACATAGACAAAGTTCTCCTTAGTGTGTGGGCAGTACTTAATAAGACAATTTTTTGTACATCTCTTAAGCTGGGGTTTCCAGGGATTCTTTCAATGTGTTGTTCCATTTTTTATCATTCCAAGTGCACCTACTATCATTGGAACAACTCTTGTTTTCAATTTCCACATTTTTTCTATTTCAATTTCCAATTTTATTATTATTATTATTATTATTATTATTATAATAACAATATATAAAAAGTATTATCATTTTTACAGACATTTAAGGCAAAGCTTATTTCATGTGCACGCCTGTCTGTGGCTTTGCTATGATATTTATATATGCTATTCTTTTTTTTTTTTTTAATCATTTCACCCCGAGCAAGACAGAAACGCCACTGATGTGCAGGGGGTTACATAAATGTAAAAAGATTAATTAGAAAGCTGAGAAAGCAGGTGCAATGACAGATACATAGGCGGAGAGAAAGTGAAGGTTAAACATAAAACGTAAAATGTTTTTTATATATTCATCTATACAGTCCTTTGTTTGTGATGCTGTAGCGCCAATCCACAAGGTTCGAAAAAGGATGATACTCACGGAGATCTACTGTTTATTAGTAAAATGCGGAAAAATATTGCTTTTCTGCGGCGTGGAAAATGAAACATGGTAATATGTTTCCTTTCCCCTGTATTGCACTCAAAAGAAAATAAGGGAGATAACTGCCTGTGATCTTTGCTTGGAAGTGTTTGACAGCTTCTGACCAGTAACACCAGACGCTCATAAATCCGATTCCAATTAGAAGATATCTGATAGAATTTTTCGTTGTATCGATTGATTAACAGATACGTACATAGGTATGAACAAATTGAATAAGCTAATCTGTTTAAACTAAGTGATAAAGAAAACTTGTCATTACCAAGTCTGTGTATGTTTATACGCCTGTACGTGCGCATGTGCGTTTCTGAATGCCTCTATGTGTGCGTCTGTGAATCTTTTTATGGGATCGCTTTCAGAGTTCGAGACACTTCACAAAAGGTTCTTTGAACGAGTTGAAATCTTTTCAGCTTCTCTTCATATACACTATTAAAAAAATAAAAATTACACCAACTAAAAATTGCATATAAAAACAATCTATTAAAAATAACATTCAAACAAATAATTTTAATATGTTGGTTGTTAAACCATTTCGTAAATCTTCAGGATTTTTCATAATATATATATATATATATATATATATATATATATATATATATATATATATACTAGCAGTATAGCCCGGCGTTGCTCGGGTGTAATGAAATCTTTAAAACTAATCCATGGTCCTGGAGCTCAGACTCAGCCTAAAGAATATTTGTGTGAAGTTTGGTGAGAATCGGATAAAAATTGTGGATTTGTATAAAGGACATACAGACAGATAAACAGACACACACACAAACATCTTGCCTTTTATATATATATATATATATATATATATATATATATTATCGATTTTCTGCACTATTGTAAGAACTGAAACCTTGAAACCTCTGAATATCGTTTCTTATGTCTTTGTCTATGAGTATGTCAAATTTGATTAAAATCGGACCACTCCTTCTATAACCCGATTTTTTCGATTATCGATTTTCGATATTTATCCGAGGTACCTAGACACAAAACCTAGCTAAGAACACTTGCAGATGCTTATAGTACAACTGTGTAAATTTTCAAGAAAATCGGTTCAGCTGTTTCGGAGTCTATAGGTAACGGATACACTCATACACACACACAGAGACAAAGTTCCATTTATAAATAAGTTTAGATATAACAGACCAAAATCTGCCTAGGATGTACTGAAGGCAATTTAAAAAAAAATTATCGTAAATAATCAGGTAGAAATAGATATACTTTTTTATTAAAAAACAGAATATCTACTCAAATACGAGTATCGATTAAAAATAATGTTCAAACATATATATAATTATTGTTAATTACTTTTTGGTCATAATTAAATTAGACCAGTGCCCAGTTTTAATAAAAAGTGCTCAATACATTTATATTGTCGAGCTTTTGAGTATTTTTTATTTAGAAATAAGTTATTTCAGCAACTTAGGTTTCAACCTTTCGGTATCTTCAGGCAATTTATAATAACTGATTTTCCAAGGTTTTTCAAACGTACAATAGAGATTTTTACGAACCCGCAACTGGAATTTTTAAATCAATGGCGTTACTTATGAATATTTAAACGTTTTCGTCAACGTTTATATGATCCTAAGATGTATTCATAGGTTTGATTACATCTGGATATTAATTCACAGCTTTCATTTAGTAATTTCTTTTTGTTCTGAAAACAATATTATGGCTGACTTTTTTCTTGATGCAATCTGTAGACATCAACACCGTTTTAAAATTTGACATTTTTTGCACTATATTCCTTGTTATATCCGGGTCTTTTCCATATTTTTGTTTTAATTTCAAGACGCGACTAGTTAGTTTGGAACAAAATTTACGGTTTTAGAAATAAATTTAAATATGTGAATATTCCATCTGCTTTTTAAAATTCCTTTCGTAAACCTCAAATATGTTTTTCTTTGGCCATCTGTATCATATACTTCTGGTTTGTATATAAACAATTCTGTTCTACAAAGTCCTTCAAGTGGGGATTGATTTTGTCCCTACAATTACATTCTTTATTTGTGATGTTATGTTACACGTTAATATTTAAGTTTCTGGTAGGCGCTTTTTTTTCTTAATGTAATTTTCTAAATTTCTAATACAGCTATAACTTAATTCAATTGAATTCCTATTGAATATTTTACTTAAGTATTTTTTGAGTTTTTTGAGAAGTTAAACTGTTGGTTGAACCAAATAATCAACGTATATATATGTATGTATATATATCAATATATATATATATAGGAAAGAATATTAATAAAAAAAGTTTTGAATTTAAAAATGTACTTTTTTTGGACAGTATTTGTTTATTTTTATTATTCTATTTTATATTTCAGACCGCCCTCGGTCCGTCATCAGAAACGAGTGATTTTTAAATTCAAAATTTTTTTTATTAATATTCTTTCCTATACATATTAAGACAGTATACGTGGCTCATCACTATAATATATATATATATATATATATATATATATATATATATATATATATATATTTGGTGAAACCTTGGTAGATTCGTTGGCTCTCTAGGTTAGCTATTTACTTGTTTGCTCTGCTACTGTATCGAGCGCTTTACGTGTTAGGTTACTCGTCTCGGGTATTTTTTTCTTTCGACTTGTACTTTGACTTATGTTCAAGAGCTTAGTTCGTTTCTTTTTTTGTTTCCATTTCCCCCCTCCGCGTTTATACTCGGTGGGTTTTTCGAGACGTGTTCAAAGACAAACTTACAGTTATATATATATATATATATATATATATAGTTAGTTAGTTAGTTTTTGGTCATTTAGGCTAGTACACATTTGAATTAAAAAGTGTTCAATACAATTAACGCTCTCCCCGATGGTATAAGTAGTCATGTACGCCGACGACACAACAATTTACTCTGGTCTCGATCAAAAATCTAGTGAGCGTGACAAAGCGAACCTCGCTGCCGAGCTTAAGAAGAACCTCCAATCCGTGGTGGACTGTGGTAAGAAATGGCTCGTAAATTTTAATGTTTCCAAAACGAAGTTGCTATCAATTAACCATCAAAGACAATCACTCCTCTCTCCCATTAGCATGGAACAGGCTAACCTCCCCGAGAGTAAAACACTACGCCTCCTTAGCCTTACACTCTCGGCTGACCTCAAGTGGAATGACTATATCGAATCCATTGCTAAAGCCGCTGCTATGAGAGTCGGTTCTCTGTGCAAGGCCAGAAGTTTTCCCCGTCTGAGTCTATCCTGCATGTATATAAATCTACCATCCTCTCGTGTATTAAATACTTTTGCCGAATCTGGTCGAGTGCTCCTGCTCTTCTCGGGGTTCTTGATAAAATCCAACGGAGAATCAGTAATATGATTGATAATGACTTGACAGCCCGGCTGCAGTCGCTCTTTCTCCGGCGTGACGTGGCTTCCCTGTGCCTCTTCTATAAATGCTTTCACGGCTACTGCTACGATGAACTTAGATCACTGGTATGAATTTACACGAGCTACTAGATTAGGTCCCACCCTTTTACTGTGAAACCGATAAAATGTAACCGCAATGTCTACTCTAACAGCTTCCTGTCTCGCACTTTCCGCCTGTGGAATTCCCTTCCATATACTTGCTTCTCCGACAATTACAATCTCCAGGAATTTAAATGTAAGGTCAATAGACATCTCCTATCACACTAACTAGCATCCATTCTCTCAAACTCTCTTCCCATCTACCCCAATCATATACTCGGTATCTTCATCCGTCTATTACCATTGTCCCTACATTTCCTATAACTAACCACTCTTTCTCATCAGTTTCCCCTATGTAACCCCCGGCGCAACAATGGCAGTAGAATGCCGTGAAATTATTAAAAAGAAATTATATTGTAAAACTTTTGAATATATATATATATATATATATATATATATATATATAATAAAATGTGTTTTAATTATTTAAAATTAATAGAATTAACACTGAGACACCGAAATGTTTATGTTTCGGGATTTTTACATCGTCATCAGGGTTAAGTAATATGACAGATTGGGTTCTGTAGCCTTGGCAGCAACCAGTCTATGCAATGGCAAACTACTACGGGATAATCTTCTGCCCAGTCAGTCATGTCTCTTTCGAGACATGATCACTCAAAGCATGTATCACATATGGCATTTAACTGACTGACTGAGTATCCATTGATACCTGTATTTCTATCTAATTGATAATTTATATTAGCCAAAATCTTTGGAGTATCCTCGCCTTTATTACTGGTTGCCATTCTCTCCTCTATATAGATATATATATATTTATATATATCTTGTATATTTAGGCGGCAACAATCTCATTCGCATATATATAAAATGATGTTATCAAAATCAACACAAGCAAATAACCTCTCCTTTTTAAGTATTTGCATAAACATATATCAATACTCATCTCATTCGTGCATACATGTGCACACGTGTATATATAGATACATAGCCGCATGTTTATATAATAATATCGAAGGTAAGCTTGCACCATAGAAATGTTTTATTTGAGTCCGGATAATCAAATCGCTCTGTCGATTTATTGCATCATAAAGATATATAATTGTGCAGTAAAAAAAAAAGTCAATTATTTTTCATAGTTTATTATCACTAGCTGATAGTCGGCACGTCATCACAGAGCAAGGGTGAGGTTTGAATAACAAGATATTTAACATATCACCAAATCAGTCAATTCATATCTTTCTATCGATTTCTGCTTGCATGCGTCAATCTAGCTAGGTTGCTTTGTACGTTTGGTCATATTTATTTATTTGTTTATCAACTTAAGACTGCTCGCATCTCTCTACTTATCCTCGTTCATTATCTTTCTATCTATTTGTTTCTGCATGGATATATATATATATATATATATATATATATATATATATATATAAGTAATGGTTACTAATGGAAGTACATTCCACAGTTAGTTATTTACTTTAAAAAGTGCTCAATACAAAAGTAGACCATAAATATATGGTAATTATTATTATGCTAGTATTATTATAATGTTAATAATTACTATATATATATATATATATATATATATATATATATATATATGTGTGTGTGTGTGTGTGTGTGTGTGCCTGTGTGTATATATATATATATATATACTTGCATAAAAAGTATTGCTGCTTAAATACACAATATATATATATATATATATATATATATGTATATATATATTTCTTTAACGATCTGAATGCTGCAGTTGTAATTTTTTTTACACTGCCTAAATAAACTATGGATTTTCAACCGTTTCCAGATCAAATGGTAGCTTCCCCTCTGTAAATAGGGGTCGCAGGTTCGAATCCTGCCGAATGGCACACATATCAACGTTATGTTTCTCCTTATTTTCGTTAGGTAGATGGTAGCTTCATAGATCTTCAAATGTGATCTATCAAGCTACCATCTATCCCAAAAAAAATAAGGAGAAATGTAATGTTTATATCGGAATATCTATGTTTAACAAAAAAAAATAATATTTTGAAATTTTAATATCAGAATGTACTTCTGAATAAACGTAGGGAAATCATTAGTATGCTTCGTCACAGCAATCAATTTAAATTGCAGTACTTATCTCATTCTTCCATTTAGTCGCAATATATATATATATATATATATATATATACTTTTAATTTGGCGAAGCGGTAACCTTTTCCCTCCTGCTTACTGCTACTAACCTAGTGGTCAAGTCACAAGGCTCCCACTACCATAATAGAAATTACTACTAAGATTTCTCTAGCTTAAACCCTATAATAGCCAACATTCTCCCACACCTTCATTTACTAACCACTGCCTCCAGCATTAGAAATCTTCCTCATTCTTTGATTAAACGGGGTCGACAATGCATGTCTTAAACTGACATGTTGAAAATATCTATTCTTCCTCTAAATTCTTTCTGCATTTACAGATAAATAATTAAGTTTCGACTCTGTAAATTTAACTGATTTACATTGAGTTCTCTATGTGATGAGTTTTAATACTTAAGCGATATTACTAGGATCCTCCCGAATTATTTAACAACCTTATCCCAGATTATTTACCAATCCTATCCTGGGTTTGTACCACCTATATATATATATATATATAGTCACCCGCAGACAGATCTGTTTCGCTGTATCACAGGTCATCAGTACGGTTAAACTCCGATTGTTTTTAACCCAGGATTGTAACCCGACCAAATTGGCGTCAGTCGGCGATCCTATCTCTGAGCTTTGGGCGCTCGGTAGAAGAAGGCAGGCTTTTTAGCGTATACATTATCATTATACACGCCCAATAGCCAGAGTGCTCTAATTCATTACGGGATGAGCGATGCGTACATGCCAGCGTAGCTAGTGTTTTTCAAAGTCTACCATTCTTCCAGAGTGCTCAATCAGGGTGTGAGAGCGTAAATAGTCATCCGCAGACAGATCTGTTTCGCTGTATAACAGCTCATCAGTATATATATATATTCTAAACATATACTGTTAAATATAAGAGACAATGAATGTATGTCTATTATGTTTAAACATGAGCCGTTCGAAACATCGTATTTTGGCATAAGTTTCAATTGATCTCATAGTCTCTAATAACCCTACAAGCACTCAACTATATCCTCAGCAAAAAACCAATGTAGTGTATCAATTTACATGCCCGTTCAGCAAGTGTATCTCTGGCACTTATAATAAACCCACTACATATATTGGCTTTACTACAACCACGCTCTCCCGTAGACTTATCTGTCACCTTTCTGATCAGAGTACAATTTAACATTTCTTAAAAAAACATAGTCATGTAGGTAATATCAGGCAGATTTTAGTCAACAATACAGTAATCCTCACTCATACGCACAGGAAAAAGAACCTTCAGATATTGGAGGTCATCTACATTAAATCCAAACAACCCTCATTTAATAAAATCACGTTTAAATCTGGTCATAACACATTACATTGCATTTAAATATATGGTTCTGGTATCATTTTGAGCTCTAATGCGTTGTGACGTCATATAACCGTATTACAAATTTACAAACTGCGCTTGATATTTTTGGTAACTGTTATTGTTGCTCAGCAAAGTTTTATGTAAACACAAGATAAAATCGTCGCTGATGGTGGATATTTTTATGTTAACGTCCTTGTAACCTCTCTGAAGGTAGCTCATGTGAGTCGAAAGCTTAGAACCAAATTAATGAAACATTATCCAAATGTTGGAGAATTTTTGTCTTTATTTTCACCTGAAATTAAAGCCAAAACAAGATGTTTAGAACGGCTCATGATTAAACATAATAGACATTCATTGTCTCTTATATTTAAAAGTATATATTTAGAAAATGATCTGCTACCTCGATACACTATATATATATTAATTAAAAATACATTGCGACACGGAAATTTCAATTTTTCGAGATTTCAACCTGGTCATCAGGCAATGAATTGCCTAATGACAACGTAGAAATTTTGAAATATAGAAATTACCGTGTCGCAATGTATTTTTAATTAAAAAACAAGTGTAGTTATATCATTATATTACGTTCTACAATATATCTTAGTGTCAAAATTGCTGGGGTTTTTAGTATTTTACTGATAGGAAAATTTTTCAGGCAGGTTGGGTTTTTTGTCATAGAGTGCTCGATATCAAGAGAAAGACTGAGTGTTAATAGAATTAATTTGGCGGTGTTTGTCACTTAGCTGAGCAGTGTTATTCAGTCAGGCCGACTTCGAAGTTTCGTGACGCCATTATTGCGATGTTTTCTCTATACGGCGGGGTTGCTTTATTTTTTCTGCATTTCTTTTTATTCTCAGCAGAAAAAATAGCAATAACTTCGAAGTCAGCATATATATATATATATATATATATATATATATATATATAGCGTTTATTTAAGCCTGTTCATATTTTACCATTTATCTTATTAACTAGATGTTTATGATTGTTTGAATCTATAAATCTACGAGTCTATCTGTGTCACTTTTTTATCGACTTATATCACTATCTACCAGGTTACTTTTTTCAGTGAGGCTTTGCTAGCTACATATCGATGATGAATGTCTCGTTATAGTTCTTTCTGTGCACATGCGCGTGTGAGTCTTTACGTAAAAAACATTTCTCACTAGCATCCTCCCTGCATCTTTGGCTGTAGATTTATGTATTCACTAGTAGGATAGCCCGGCGTTGCTCGAG
Source organism: Ascarosepion bandense (assembly GCA_037127315.1). Lineage (NCBI taxonomy): Eukaryota > Metazoa > Mollusca > Cephalopoda > Sepiida > Sepiidae > Ascarosepion > Ascarosepion bandense. The sequence goes on along the minus strand of JBBBDQ010001916.1, from coordinate 1,793,818 downwards.
TGTAATGAAAGCTTTAAAACTAATCCATGGTCCTGGAGCTCACACTCTTTGGACGTTGGCACGATAGACAAAAAAGCAATAGTTGTTTCCAGTTAAAGCAAAACCGTAGACTGAAAGAAAAATGAATGGATGTAAGTCAAATTTTGATTTCCTGGTATCGATATCAAATAAGTATTTTTCGTCGTAAACTGAATTTTGAAAGCTAAATAAGTCCTCTGAGTAAATAGTATCATGGCTGAAACTAAGAGCTACAATTATACATACTTAGAGCAAAACCCGAAGCAAAAACTAAAATAAAAGGGCTGAAAAAATACAGACATACAGGCACATAAACAGACACACACACAAACACCTTGCCTTATATATATATATATTATCGATTTTCTGCACTATTGTAAGAGCTGCAACCTTGAAACTTCTGAATATCGTTTCTTATGTCTTTGTCTATGAGTGTATCAAATTTGATTAAAATCGGACCACACCTTCTATAACCCGAATTTTTCGATTATCGATTTTCGATATTTATCGGGGGTAGCTCGATACAAAAACTAGCTTAGAACACTCGCAGATGATTTTAGTATAACAGTGTAAATTTTCAAGAAAATCGGTTCAGCCGTTTCGGTGTCTATAGGTAACGGACACACACACGCAGACACACACACATACACACACGGACAAAGTTCCATTTATAAATATGCTTAGATAAAATTTTGTGTTATCTTCGTCATTTAATTCACACACACACACACACACACACACACCTTTTTTCCAATGTTCATCCTTCTTTTGCAAGATAATATGCTTTATCTATTTTAGTCATACTTCCTTTTGTTTTCTTTGTTTTTCACATCTTTTCCAATCTATTCCGTCCAAGTACCCATCCGCACACCAACTGTCTGATTTCTGTATCGTTTATGACCAACACTACACTGAATCAGTTTGATTACAATTTTACCCAACCATAAACGAATCGAAATAGACTTGTACTACTGTTAAGAGTCTTAATATTTTCTTTAATTTTAATATTCATGTTCATTTATGTGATTTTCATTGTTTTTATTTCAAAGAATAAAGAAAAGATAGAAAATAATGGTAAAGCTGCTGCTTATAAAACAAATAAATGATATGCAAATGATAATAATCATAATAATATTAATAATATTTATGGCGAAAACGATGACAGTTATAGTAACGATAATCGATTCAAGTCGTTAAAACGTGTCAATATTAATGTGGAATAAATATAGAAACATTTACGGGTTTTAATCAAACTGAGCTAATTCGTTTTTCTGATAAGGAATGGCGAAAAATCTTCTCAAAGATGAAGAAAAAACTGGAGCCACTAGATATGGTGTTCTTCAGAATGTTAATCTTAGTATTAATCGATTCTGTATAAAGACACAATCTGCTTTCCATAATAGAGAAAACTTTCGGTTGAAACTTTGAAAATCTTTATATGAAAAAAATAGTTTCAGAAAAATAAATTTCTGAAGTCTACTAACTGTTATAGATCTTTCCAGTATTGATGGGGACTTCTTTTTTCTTTTTTCTTTTTAATAGTATAGTACGTTAATATATTAATTATGCCATTATTTTCTCTACGTGTTCCATGTATTGCCTTTTATTTAACTTTGATAAAATGCTAGGACAAAGAAACAAGTTCAAAATCTTATCTAATATCAATAATACCCGATAGTGTTGAATGATGGACAATAGCTTCAGAGACTAGAAACATATATGAGGTCAGAAATGCGTTTCTACAGAGGGCTGCTGAAAATGTTTGATATTTACGTTTTGTTTAATGGCATATGAACCTCTGTGGGTTATTTAATGCCAAAAAGGTAGGGCTTTAAGGTATTTTTTAATGTTTGGTTATAGTAAGAAGGTTGATTTAGTCAGATTTTTCTTTTTAATTTTTTAAAGTTTTATTTTAGATAATTGAAGATGTCTTTTAGTTTGATATTCAAACAGCTATTGCTAGTATTTATTTTTTCCTTCAAATATATATATTCCTCTATAAATGTCTATTTTTTAATGTCCTGACCCGAGTTTGGGTATTCATTATTTGCCAATAGGTGGGACCCTAACAGATGCTACCACTCCATGTCAGAGTGGATCTTAGAACAACAGCAATTAAGAGGTTGTTCTATGCTCCTCACAACCTCCCAATCAGATACCTTGCTGACGGATGAAGTTTACCGTCATACCTAGGACATGCTGAAAAGTATGCAGACACACTATGTGAGTAACGAAAAAGACTGGAACCCCAATCGGTACTTATACTTAGAATCAGAAAGAGACCGTTTCCGCCGTGATGTTGTCTGTCTGTATCTTTTCTATAAATACTTTTATGGTAATTGTTTCGTTGTGCTCTTCGGTATGGCGCCACACAGTCTTTAGAAATTTAAGCGCAATACTAGACTAGCGTCGAGATCTCATCGATTTGCAGTTGGGCTGGCTAGATATAACCGTAAATTCTATGCTAACAATTTCTTTTCTCGCTCTTCTCGCTTGTGGAAGTCCCTTCTGGTTCTATACTTTCTAGCCAAGTTTCAGGCAGTCAGTTGTGCCATACGTGATACACGCTTTGGGCGATCATGACTCGAAAAAAACATGACTGACAGACGATTACCCCGCAGTAGGTTGCCATTGCTTTCTGCGGCAGATTGGTTGCCATCAAGGATTTAGAACCCAATCTGTCCTATTATTTAACCCATAACTGGAGGGAAGAGACGGATTAATACCTTTCACAAGGATATTTAAATGCAAGGAATTCACCTGGAATTCGAACTAGGCTCTCCGATTTGTCGTTCCGAGTCGATATCCACTGCACCACATCAAGTTTAATCTGCAAAAATATAAATATTACGTCAATCGCTGTCTACTGTTCTCCTGATTTCTCTTTTCTTTTCCCCCTCATGATTCTGTTCCTAATTCTTCCACACCCTGTAACACTTTGGGTTTTAGTGGCTTTACTATCTTGCATGGGGTGATACCAATTTAAAAAAATATTGTAATTTCTAGGACACATAAAAAGAAAAGACATTGGAAAAAATTACACGCAGAGGATCATTTGAAGGCAAGATGAATAGAAGTAAACAGCAAAAATTATTTGTTTGAACATTATATTTAATCGATTTTAAAAATAATGTTAAAAAATAATTTCATATATACATATGTAATAATTTATATATATATATATATATATATATATATATATATAGTCGTCCGCAGACAGATCTGTTTCGCTCTATCACAGCTCATATGTACGGTTAGACAGCCGATTGCCTTTTACCCAGGATTAAAACCCGACCGAATTGGCGTAAGTCGCGATTCTACCTCTGAGCTACGGCTGTTCGGCAGAAGGAGGCAGACTTTTTAGCGTGTATTTTATCATTATACTGCTTTACCCGCTTGTTTATATGAACGTCATAGGAGGGAGCAGGAATAGTAAAAGGACAAAATGAAGCCGTGAAAAGCCACTGCCCAGGTCCTAAATGTTCATGACCCATGGAAGAAGTAGCATATATTTGTAAACTGATATAACAGACGATAGGAAATGTAATCTGGAATAACAAAGGCCCATTTTTTTGGTTTAGTTTGAATGATGAGGTAGTCAACCGTTACATCTTTAAAAGCCGTAAGTTCTATGCCAACAATTTCTTTCTCGCACTTCTCGATTGTGGAAGTCCCTTCTGGCTCTATACTTTCTAGCCAAATTTCAATCAGTCTGTTGTGCCATACGTGATACACGCTTTGGGCGATCATGACTCGAAAGAAACATGACTGACTGGGCAGAAGGTTATCCCGCAGTAGGTTGCCATTGCTTTCTGCGGTAGAATGGTTGTCATTCAAGGCTATAGAACCCAATCTGTCCTGTTATTTTTAAAAATATATATATTGTAAATTCTAGGACACATAAAGAGGAAAGAAGTTGGAAAAATTTATACAAAGAGGATCATCTGAAGACAAGAGGAATAGAGGTAAACGGCGAGAATTATTTGTTTGAACATTATATTTAAATGATTTTAAAAATAATTTTCAAAATATAATTTCATATATATATATATATATATATATATATATATATATATATATATAATTTCTATAAATTCTATAAATGTATATACTACTTTACGCTCTTGTTTATATGAACCTCATAGGAGGGAGCAGGAATAGTAAAAAGACAAAATGAAGTTGTGAAGAGTCACTACCCGTGTCCTAAAATTCATGATCTATGGAAGAAGTAGCATATATTTGTAAATTGATATAACAGACGATAGGAAATGTAATGTGGAATAACAAAGGCGCATTTTTTTGGTTTAGTTTGAATGATGAGGCAGTCAACCGTTACATCTTAAAAATATTGCGAGCACGCTTCGTCGGACACCGTCTTATTGGCCTAGTTTACTCAGACTGAAGATAATTTTAACTAGGCATCACCTGCAAGGGATTTAAAGTTTTTATTAAGATTTATCATCGTAACACGCACTCTTAGCTCTTAGGAACGTGCCTATTATACATTATCAGATGTATTTTGGTAAATCGACTTTTGTTTATACGGCAACGTCTCTTAGATGACTCAATAATGATAATAACTAAACATTAAAAAGAACACCTGGGAACAAAAAAAGAAATCCCTGGCTTCTATGCTTTTCCTCAGAAGTAACAAACAACAAAACGCATTCCTACCCGAGCTTTTGACGTAAAGATTTATCCTCTGTTTCCTGTTTAAGATTGGGTTTCGGGCTCCTTTTAAATATTTTCATTCTCTTTCACTCTCAGTAGGCCCCTGCATACTAGGAACATTGTCACCATGCTTGGGGTGTCTCATTAAAAATAGTGGCTGAATATCGCGAGATTAAAAGCAGAGACAGTGGCATTTGTAATAGCTGCACACGACTAAAAGCCTATTCATTTGGGATTTTTTAACAAGCATCATAAAAATTGGCACAGTATGTAGATTATGAGAATAAAATATTGAAACTACTGACCGCTTAAACATAAACGTGTTTAGTATAATAAAAACTGATGGAGAAACGATTGTTGCGATTAATGTTCACTTAAGAGCGTAAGTCACCGAAGAGTACAAGATTAAAGTAGAAACAGAGGAATTTATAACGGCTGCACACGACTAAAACCTATCAACTTGAAATTTCTCACACTAAAAAACAAGAATACAAAGATTGACAGCTACTTAGAATAGTGAACAGTCGAAAGAGACATGACTGACTGGGCAGATGATTATCCCGCAGTTGGTTGCCATTGCTTTCTGCAGTATACTGGTTGCCGACCAAAGCTATAGAACCCAACCTGTCCTGTTATTTAACCCATAACTGGAGGGAAGAGACAGATTAATACCTTTCCAAAGGATATTTGCGCGTAAGTGAATGTAAGGAATCCAATTAGAATTCGAACGCGGTTCCCTGATTTCTCGTTCCGAGCTGATATCCACTGCACCACAACGCACATCTACTGATGAAGAAGCGATTGTTGCGATTAATGTTTACTTATGCAAGTAAGTCACCGAAGAGTGCAAAGTTAAAGTAGAAACGGAGGAATTTATAATGGCTGCACACGACTAAAACCTGTTAACTTAACATTTTTCACACACAAAAAAAAGAATACAAAGATTGATAGCTACTTGGGAAAGTGATCCAAGTATCTAAAAACATTATAAAGTTTATCGAAAATCCACAAACAAAAAGATCTAATTAATTTTCGATTCCAACCATAGTTATACAAAATCTGGGCTAATCATAGAATTTTACTCCAGTGCCATTAGGATATAAAACCCGAAATACCTCAGTGAAGAATATGAACATATTGAGTTAAAAATTTCAAACTTGTTCACTACCTTCATCATTTTATGCTCAACGTTAAAAAACGAGCTTACAACATCCACAAAGCCAAAAACAGACACCACCAATAACACTTCTAACAAACATTAAACAAAATTTATAGTCATGATCCCTCAACATTCTTTCTACTAAATTCGCAAACAAATTAGTCATCCCTAAACATCCAAAACCACCTCTAAGACCACCTCCAAGACCACCTCCAAGACAACCGGAGAAATAACTCGGAAGAAAAATTAACTCAACAGCAATTCAAATGCCGCAATTTATCAAATAAAGTTTACAATGCAAAAAAATGTATATGTAGGAAAGACCTTTTCTTCGTCTTCTCTGTGCCATATTCCTTCAGAACGTAGACGATCATAGCTTTCTACGTCTCCCTATCCCAAGTAGCTCTTAGCACGCTTTCTCTTGTTACCCCACTCAAAGCCCACTCTGCCATCTACCAGCTCAGGCCCTTCAAATAAGTTATCCGTTATTTTCCCCTTTCTCTCTTCCCCTCTATCTGACCGGTGAGTATCAGATTCCCCAAGCCTTCCTTTCTCATTACATGTCTCAAGAGCTTCAGCTGTCTTTTCCTGATGCTCAGTCTTAATTTCATTTTTATTTCCATCCTATCTAAAACTTTATCATTGCTCACATTCTCGATCCATGATATTTGCATCATGCTTCTGTAGAACCACGTTTTTTTTTATTTATCTTTGATGATATTGTCCAGCATTCACTGCCATACTGGAGGACAGATATCACCGAGCAATCTAGAACTCTCTTCTTTGTTTCTAGCAAAATTTTCCTGTCTCAGCTTCTGGAATGCGTTCTTGGCCATTTCGATTCGTCTTCGGATCTCAGTGTCGCACTTTCCGTCTTCCGTTAGAACACTTCCCAACAACTTAAATTTTTGTATTTGCTTGATTTTCGCGTCCCCAACTTGGAATTGGAATTTTTTAGCTCCTCCGTTTGCAGATGACCATATATTCAGTTTATTTTGAAATTTATTTGTCGTTCTTTCTTTTGACTTTCTTCATCTACCTTTTTTAGGAGGTCTTGCTGAATACTTTCCGTGTCGGAACTAAAAGTCCTCATCTATAATACAATAGAAACTGCGTCTGGGCAAATAATTTACCTCTCCTTTTGCATTGAACGTTGCTGGACATAACGTTGATTTCACTCATGCCAACCTAATTTTAAAAAAACAATTTCTTAAGGAGAAAATACATTAAAAACTTAAAAATATCATTAATAATAAATATCATCATACACCTAAAATACTGCATAACATTGCCATTTTCTCTGAAGCCATTCTTAATGAATCTAACTTATACCTGACTAATGCAAATACTACAGGTTTAAAAAGTTCAAAAGGTGTCATATTGTGACACCTCACTGAGCTGACTTGACAGCACGATGGCGAAGACATCAGAACTCCCACTAGACAGACGCACATACAAAATTACAAACACACAGGACCATCCTATGCTCACTTAGGCATACAAGAATCCTTACAAACGTGCATACATGTAGAATTATATACGGTTTTAATGCACGGGAAAGGGGTCAAACAAATGAGAACTGATCCAAACAAAATTAAGACATACCAGAATTTATGCTTCCTTATCTGTTTCATCTCAAACTCTGACTAAAACTAAATAAAAGTCTAAAGTTTTTGATTGATATACGCTTTCTATTTGATCTTTATTTAATCTTCTCGTATTCAGATACATATTTGATCTGCATTTGATCTTTTATTGATATATATATATATATATATATATATATATATATATATATATAGTGGCAATAAAATCACTATACAATTACTTATAAAAAAAAGCAGAATCAGAAAAAAATAGTACACTCGACACAAGCAATTTACTCGAGATGCATTTGCAGATTAAGCCGTCAGAACCATTACGTAAATAACAGTATTGGAACATTATTGCCACCCTATAGACACTCCTGATCAAAATTTTAAGACCAATTAAAAATCATTAAAACGAAATATTTTTTTTACGGATAGATTTTAAACTCCTCCCACTTAAGGTTACCAATACTACAATCTAAAAGGTTATGGAAACAAAAAGCTATATTCCAAACATTTTATTTAGAAATTTATATTTTTATAAAATGAGGCGATTTACACATGATCAAAATTATAAGACCAGAAACAAAAATTCTACGAAATTGTACAAAAAGTGTATGAAAAGTGTATGAAAACATTCAACAACCAAATTTAATAATGAGTTCTACCTCCACTGCTTTTGATGACTTCAGAAATTCTGTCAGGCATGCTAGAAATAAGCGTTTCAATTAAGGTGCGGGGGATGTTGATCCAGCTTCTGAAGATGGCTTCACGAATTTCATTTTTTGTTGAATATTGTTTGCCATTTCGATAAACATCTCTTGTCATCCATCCTCAAACATTTTCAATTGGGTTCAAGTCTGGTGAGCATGCAGGATTTCCCAAGAGATGGACTCCATTTTCTTGTAGAAGGTCAAGGTCCGTCTTGCAGCGTGGATTGCAGCATTATTCTGTTGGAATAACCATCCATCCACACACAAATGATGGCCCTCCATCATCAATGATGCTTTTTGTAGCATGCTAACATAACCAACCACTGTTTAACAACCCTGCACCACCTGGAGCTCCATCGTCCCTCTGTAAGAAAAGGCACCCCATACCATTAGGGACCCTCCACCACTATGACGTGTGGAGAAAATTTCAGGAGGCATGTTTTTGTTATTCCAATATCGTTGGAAGCCATCAGTACCATCTAGATTGAATTTTTTCTCATCAGAAAACAGGACTTTCTTTCACTTCTCAACGTCCCATGTTTGGTATTCACAACCAAACTTTAAGCGGTCCACCTTGTGACATGGATACAGCCGAGAAATTTGTTTACGCTTTTTATTTGCCATGCCTTTATGTCGTAAGTGTCATCTGATGGTTACAGGACTGCAATCAGCATCTGTGACTGCCTTAATTTGACTAGAAGAAAGTCCCTCCTCGTTCATAACAACCCGTCTTATTCTCTTACTCAATGCAGGAGAAATTTTTGGGGGCCTACCAAAGGATTTTGCTTTTCCATAATTCTCACTGTTCTCTAGAAAGTTGCAAATCACAGTTTTACTGCAATTTATCTTAGCTGCGATCGCTCGCTGTGACAAACATTGCTTATGGAATTCTAGAATTCGAGAACGCTCAACTTTGATAAGTTTGCTTGCTTTAGGCATGGTAACACCTTTACGCAGTGATTGCTAATCTCTAACTGAACTAAAAACATTGGAATTACCATAGATCTAACAATTTATACCCCTGGACTTATAATTTTGATCATGCGTAAATCGCCTCATTTTATAAAAATGTAAATTTCTAAATAAAATGTTTGGAATGTAGCTTTTTGTTTCCATAACCTTTTAGATTGTAGTATTGGTAACCTTAAGTGGTAGGAGCTTAAAATCTATCTGTAAAAAAAAGAAATTCTTTTTAAAAAATTTTAAGTGGTCTTAAATTTTTTATCAGGAGTATATATATATATATATTATTTTTAGTGGATGTTTAATCTGACATTATTTCTTATTGCTCTAAACGTTAAATTAATTAGATAAAGGTGTGTGAGATTTTTATCTTCTTAAACAGTGAATCTAAGTACAAGCAGATTACATTTAGAAGTACTATCAAAGAAGGATTATGTTTACGACAGATTTCCTGAGAGACAAAGCGATGAAATTTGGATTTTTAACAAACAAAGAACTCTTAAGATCTTTTCACAAAAACCAGTGTGTCTGTTTATATTTAGGCATGATTTTATAAATTATAAAAAAGACAGTATTTAGTTTTGTCTATATTCCTGCGATGAAGTACTGTAATTTTTTACATTATTTACATTGTTCGTGTTGTTGTCCTTATATTGGTTGCCATATTTACGACGTTTTGGCCTTTGTGCGCTCTGTCCCTCTGTAATTTGGAATTGAACCCTTTATTTCCACCACTGGAATAGATTGTTCTCGTTCCATGAGTAATCCTACTTCTGGATGTCTTGTTTGTATCCATCTATCCCGAATCCTTAATTTCTTTGTTTACCAGTGACACATGACCCAATGGATAAAAGCTTTGGTTAGATCCAGTGTCTTGACGCTAAGAGCTGTGAGTTCAATACCTGGCTAGGGCACTAGTGTTTATGTCAACAAAGATAAGGACAACAGTCCGAACAATGTAAATAATGTAAGCAGTGTTTGTTTATAACTTCGTTAATAATCTCTCTCTATATATGTGTGTGTGTGTGTGTATGAGAGAGAGAGAGAGAGAGTGTGTGTGTGTGTGTGTGTGTGTGTGTGTGTGTGTGTGTGTGTGTGTGTCTCCGTATCTGGAAATATACTATTTTTTTCTTTGGGTAAATCATTGTATTTCTGCCCCTGTTTTCTCTTATTCTCTTTTTATATATTTCTAGTGCTTTCTCTCTCGCTCCTCTCTTTGGTTCTCTCTCTCACTCTCTCTCACTCTCACTCACTCACTTTTTCTCTCTGTTGATCTATTTTTGTTGCCTCTGTTAGAACTGATTTCAATTTAGACTTTCTTCTCTATCAGCGCCTAAAGTATCAGACGATACTTCAATATTTGGCGCCATAACCTGAATCGCCATTCCTCACGTGCATAATCTATACAGATTAAATATTTAAATAGCGAACATGAAATTCTCTAATTTTTTTTCTTTCTCCGTTTCATTTTCACTTTTTGCAAACGTTTTTTTTCTTTTTTCTTCTTCATTTTATTTTCTCTTTTTGCAAACGTTTTCTTCTTTTTTCTTCTGTTTTAGTTTCTCTTTTTGCAAACGTTTTCTTTTTTCTGTTTCATTTTCTCTTTTTGCAAACGTTTCTTTCTTTTTTTTCTGTTTCATTTTCTCTTTTTGCAAACGTTTCTTTCTTTTTTTTCTCAGTTTCATTTTCTCTTGTTGCAAACGTTTTTGTTCTTTTTTTCTCAGTTTCATTTTCTCTTTTTGCAAATGTTTTCTTTTTTTTCTCTTTTTGCGAAAGTTTTCTTTTTTTTTCTCTCATCTTTATTTCATCATCTTAATTATTTCTTAACAACCTCTGTCATATTCTTTTTTCTTTTATTTCCGTTATTCTTGTTCTATGTCTCATCTCCAGTCAGTACGAAGAGGTCACGGCTCTTCGCAACTTCATCCTATTTAATGGCTCTAAGTAAAATTGTTTCTCTTTACTATCTCTTCCATTTACTGCTCTTTGAGTAGAATACTCAGTGTTTACTTCTCAATCTGAATATGTTTCTTCTCGAAAACCTTTTCCTCTTTCCGTTTCTCAGAAATTTCACATGACTCTTTCTTATTCTGATTTTATATTTTTTAATTGAACTGGTTTCGTTGTTCACAAACTCATTCTGTAGTATTCTCATCATCCTTCGGTTGAACTGCAGTTCTGATTCTTCAAGTAAGGGAATTGTACCATATTCATTGCCATCTTTCTTTTTTCCTGTCGTCCATTTTTTTTATTTCCGCTTTCCTTGTTTTTTCTTTTTTTTTTTTCTTTATCAGTTTTTGTTTTTCCGTTTCGGTTTCATTCTTTTGATTTTTTTTTGTTCTTACTTTTTACTCCGACGCATATAATTATTTCATTTTATTCTTATCTTTCTTTTTTTCTTCATTCCTTCTTTCTTTTAACATACTATTTTTCATTCTTTTTCTTTCTTTCTTTCTTTCTTTCTTTCTTTCTTTTGTTCGTTCATTCTTTTTACTGCTCTCATAATTATTTCAGTTCAACATCAAATTGTTTTTTTCATTTTTCTTTCTTCCTTTTTTTTTTGTTTTTTTTTTTCCTACATTAATAATTATTTCGGTTAAACTTTCGCTTCACTTTTTTATTCGTTCTTCTTTTATCATTCTTTTATTTTCTATTTTTGATTCTTTCTTTCTTTCTTTTTTTCTTTCTTTTTTCTTTCTTTCTTTCCTTGTTTCTTTCTTCTACATTTATAATTATTTGCGCATTCCTTGTTTCATTCTTTCTTCTTTTATCGTTCTTTCTTCCTTTCTTTCTTTCTTTCTTTCTCCTTCACTTATAATTATTTCAGTTTAACCTTAGCTTTCCTTGTTTCTTTCTTTCTTTCTTTCTTTCTTTCTTTCTTTTGTTGGTTCATTCCTTCTTTTTTCTTTCTTTCCTCTTCACTTTTTATTTCAGTTGAACGTTACATTTCTTTTTCCATTCTTTCTTTCTTTTATCTTTCATTTTTCTTTCTTTCTTTTGTTCTTTAATTCTTTCTCCTACACTTCTAATTATTTTAGCTTAATCGTATCTTTCTTTTTTTCATTCAGTTTTTCTTTTATCTTTCTTTCAATTAATTGATATTACTTAATTGATATTACATTTCCTTCCTGACTAGAAGCAATCGGATGTCTAACCGTACTAATGAGCTGTGATACAGCAAAACGGGACTGTCTGCGTATGGATTAAACTATATATATATATCCCTCTGTCACACTTATGAGTTCGGATTATTTGTGTTTGTTATTTTTTTATGTCTTAATGTAAAATATCCAGTAGTAGGTACATCAATATATATGTTGCCATCAATTTAGACAGCATATTGATATAAATATTTTGCTATCATATTTGACGGAACGGGCCCACTCGTGCAAAATAAATAATTAATTCAACTGGTTTTATTTTAAGCCTTTCGTATTTTTTTTACTTCAATTATTTTTTATTTTCTTCGTTCCATTTATATATTCACTAATTGTAATCTTAATTCTCTTTATTTATGTTTTTTTTTATTTATGTTTTTTTTTTCTATCATTTACAAAATGACTTGATCGACCTATCACTTTTACTGGTATTCAGTATCAGTTAGTTGTAGGCTCTTTCCATCTATAGATATAATTTATTTCTTTTCATCTCACTCACTCTTTCTCTCTCTCTCTCTCTCTCTCTCTCTCTCTCTCTCTCTCTCTCTCGCTCTACATATATCTTGACAAAATACAACGGTGAATCTGTAATGTGATCGATACCGATTGGCAGACCGGCTGCAGTCACTCTCTCACCGGCGTGACGTGGCTTCACAGTGCCTTTTCTATAAATACTTTCACGGCTACTGCTCCGATGAACTTAGACCACTAGTGCCCCCTAGGTATGAACTTACACGAGATCCTAGATTAGCAACTAGGTCCCACCATTTTACTGTGAAACAGATAAGATGTAACCGCAATTTCTACTCCAACAGCTTCTTTTCTCGCACTGCCCGCCTGTGGAATTCCCTTCCATATACTTGCTTCCTCGACAGCTGCAATCTCCAGGAGTTTAAATATAAGGTCAATAGACACCTCCTAACACACTAACACGCATCCATTCTTTCAAACACCCTTCCCATCTACCCAACCCTCATCCTCGGTATCCTTACCCGTCTAGCATCCTCCTTCTGAGATTTCCTATATCTAACCACTCTTTCTCGTCACTTTCCCACTATGTAACCCCCTGCGTAATAGTGGCAGTGGAATGCCTTGCTTGGGGTGAAATGATTAAAAAAATCTCTCTCTCTCTCTCTCTCTCTCTCTATATATATATATATATATATATATATATATATATATACACACACAAGGCCCCCGCAGAGCCCCCGCAGAGCCCCCGCAGACCTCGCAGACCGCAAGGCCCTGAAAAGCCGCAAGGCTCCTAGGCTCCGCAGATCTATTGTAATGAAAAAAAAATTAACAAGATCATTATTAGGATTAAATATAATTAAATAATTATCTTGTTAATAATATTGTCATACTTGTATGTTGAAATACCGCTCATTCGATAATGAATTGGACCACTCTAGCTATTGGGTGTGTTTATACGCGCTAAAAAGCCTGCCCTCTTCTACTGGACGCTCATGACCTAGGGGTAGAATCGCCGACTGACGCCAATTCGGTCGGGTTTCAATCCTGGCTTAGGAAGCAACCGGAGTCTAAGCCGTACTGATGAGCTGTAATACAGCGAAACCGATCTGTCTGCGAATGACTATAATATATATATATATATATATAATTTTTTATAGAAGCCATCCGGCCCTGAAGAGGTCGCAAATCATTTGTAATAAAAAAAATGAACTTGAGAGAGAAATAGATGATAGATATCTGTTTCAACATCCATAAAACGGAGCTAAAAGTTGTGAAAACGTTTGTAATGCATAGCTTCAAAACACCAAGTTCGCGATTTTTTCCGTTTTTCGTGATCATGGAATATCTGCGTTTCCGAGAGTATGTTATTTGGTTTAAAGTACCATTTATTGTGGGTTTAGCATGCTGCGGGTGGTGAGCAAGCTGCATTTTATAGGTAGAGGTGCCGCAAGTTGCATTCAGCAGGGCGGGGCCATGATGTTGCTAAGCACGACACTATATATATATATATATTAAAAAAGGATTAATTCAAAGATGTTGAATGGCCATTTCGATATGAAGATACCCATACCCATATATATATATATATATATATATGCACCTCTATCTCTACCTCTCTCACTTTCTTTCTTTCTTTCTTTCTTTAAATGTTACTTCTCTGGCTTGTGTTTCTACTTTCATTCTTTAGTTTTTAATATTTCTTTCTTCTTTACTATTTCTTTCCTTTTACTTTACCTTCATATATTCCTTTCTTGGTTGGTTGTTTCTTCTTTATTCATTACTTAGCAATGGATTTATGCTTATTTTCTTTCTTCCTTGAAATTTCTTTCATTTTTTTCCTCTTTACGTTTCTTTTTCCTTTTTCCTTCTTCTTTTTGTCATTAATACGTTTTTTTCTTTCTTTCTAAAATTTAACCATTTTTTCATTCCTTCTTTGTTTAATCGATCTCTCATTTCATTCATTCTTTCTTCGATTACACTGATAAGTTTTCATTTAATTATTTCTTTCTTTCTTTTTTGTCCTTTCACCGATATTTATAATTATTTCAGTTGAATCCTTTTCTTCTCATTCCTTCTTTCTTTCGTTATTTATTTCACATATTTACACATATCACTGGTTTAGTTTAATTATTTCTTTTTCTTTTTCTTCTCATTCCTTCTTTCTTTCCTTATTTATTTCACATATTTACACATATCACTGGTTTAGTTTAATTATTTCTTTTTCCTTTTCTTCTCATTCCTTCTTTCTTTCCTTATTTATTTCACATATTTACACATATCACTGGTTTAGTTTAATTATTTCTTTTTCCTTTTATTCTCATTCCTTCTTTCTTTCCTTATTTATTTCACATATTTACACATATCACTGGTTTAGTTTAATTATTTCTTTTTCCTTTTCTTCTCATTCCTTCTTTCTTTCATTATTTATTTCACATATTTACACATATCACTGGTTTAGTTTAATTATTTCCTTTTCTTTTTCTTCTCATTCCTTCTTTCTTTCGTTATTTATTTCACATATTTACACATATCACTGGTTTAGTTTAATTATTTCTTTTTCCTTTTCTTCTCATTCCTTCTTTCTTTCCTTATTTATTTCACATATTTACACATATCACTGGTTTAGTTTAATTATTTCTTTTTCCTTTTATTCTCATTCCTTCTTTCTTTCCTTATTTATTTCACATATTTACACATATCACTGGTTTAGTTTAATTATTTCTTTTTCCTTTTCTTCTCATTCCTTCTTTCTTTCATTATTTATTTCACATATTTACACATATCACTGGTTTAGTTTAATTATTTCCTTTTCTTTTTCTTCTCATTCCTTCTTTCTTTCGTTATTTATTTCACATATTTACACATATCACTGGTTTAGTTTAATTATTTCTTTTTCCTTTTCTTCTCATTCCTTCTTTCTTTCGTTATTTATTTCACATATTTACACATATCACTGGTTTAGTTTAATTATTTCTTTTTTTCTTTTCTTCTCATTCCTTCTTTCTTTCGTTATTTATTTCACATATTTACACATATCACTGGTTTGGTTTAATTATTTCTTTTTCCTTTTCTTCTCATTCCTTCTTTCTTTCGTTATTTATTTCACATATTTACACATATCACTGGTTTAGTTTAATTATTTCTTTTTCCTTTTCTTCTCATTCCTTCTTTCTTTCCTTATTTATTTCACATATTTACACATATCACTGGTTTAGTTTAATTATTTCTTTTTCTTTTCTTCTCATTCCTTCTTTCTTTTGTTATTTATTTCACATATTTACACATATCACTGGTTTGGTTTAATTATTTCTTTTTCCTTTTCTTCTCATTCCTTCTTTCTTTCGTTATTTTTTTCACATATTTACACATATCACTGGTTTAGTTTAATTATTTCTTTTTCCTTTTCTTCTCATTCCTTCTTTCTTTCGTTATTTATTTCACATATTTACACATATCACTGGTTTAGTTTAATTATTTCTTTTTCCTTTTCTTCTCATTCCTTCTTTCTTTCATTATTTATTTCACATATTTACACATATCACTGGTTTAGTTTAATTATTTCTTTTTCCTTTTCTTCTCATTCCTTCTTTCTTTCATTATTTATTTCACATATTTACACATATCACTGGTTTGCTTTAATTATTTCTTTTTCTTTTCTTCTCATTCCTTCTTTCTTTCGTTATTTATTTCACATATTTACACATATCACTGGTTTAGTTTAATTATTTCTTTTTCCTTTTCTTCGCATTCCTTCTTTCTTTCATTATTTATTTCACATATTTACACATATCACTGGTTTAGTTTAATTATTTCCTTTTCTTTTTCTTCTCATTCCTTCTTTCTTTCGTTATTTATTTCACATATTTACACATATCACTGGTTTAGTTTAATTATTTCTTTTTCCTTTTCTTCTCATTCCTTCTTTCTTTCATTATTTATTTCACATTTTTTAAACATATCACTGGTTTAGTTTAATTATTTCCTTTTCTTTTCCTTCTCATTCCTTCTTTCTTTCATTATTTATTTCACATATTTACACATATCACTGGTTTAGTTTAATTATTTCTTTTTCCTTTTCTTCTCATTCCTTCTTTCTTTCATTATTTATTTCACATATTTACACATATGACTGGTTTAGTTTAATTATTTCCTTTTCTTTTTCTTCTCATTCCTTCTTTCTTTCGTTATTTTTTTCACATATTTACACATATCACTGGTTTAGTTTAATTATTTCTTTTTCCTTTTCTTCTCATTCCTTCTTTCTTTCGTTATTTATTTCACATATTTACACCTATCACTGGTTTAGTTTAATTATTTCTTTTTTCTTTTCTTCTCATTCCTTCTTTCTTTCGTTATTTATTTCACATATTTACACATATCACTGGTTTGGTTTAATTATTTCTTTTTCTTTTCTTCTCATTCCTTCTTTCTTTCGTTATTTATTTCACATATTTACACATATCACTGGTTTAGTTTAATTATTTCTTTTTCCTTTTCTTCGCATTCCTTCTTTCTTTCATTATTTATTTCACATATTTACACATATCACTGGTTTAGTTTAATTATTTCCTTTTCTTTTTCTTCTCATTCCTTCTTTCTTTCGTTATTTATTTCACATATTTACACATATCACTGGTTTAGTTTAATTATTTCTTTTTCCTTTTCTTCTCATTCCTTCTTTCTTTCATTATTTATTTCACATTTTTTAAACATATCACTGGTTTAGTTTAATTATTTCCTTTTCTTTTCCTTCTCATTCCTTCTTTCTTTCATTATTTATTTCACATATTTACACATATCACTGGTTTAGTTTAATTATTTCTTTTTCCTTTTCTTCTCATTCCTTCTTTCTTTCATTATTTATTTCACATATTTACACATATCACTGGTTTAGTTTAATTATTTCCTTTTCTTTTTCTTCTCATTCCTTCTTTCTTTCGTTATTTATTTCACATATTTGCACATATCACTGGTTTAGTTTAATTATTTCTTTTTCCTTTTCTTCTCATTCCTTCTTTCTTTCATTATTTATTTCACATATTTACACATATCACTGGTTTAGTTTAATTATTTCCTTTTCTTTTCCTTCTCATTCCTTCATTATTTATTTCACATATTTACACATATCACTGGTTTAGCTTAATTATTTCCTTTTCTTTTTCTTCTCATTCCTTCTTTCTTTCATTATTTATTTCACATATTTACACATATCACTGGTTTAGTTTAATTATTTCTTTTTCCTTTTCTTCTCATTCCTTCTTTCTTTCATTATTTATTTCACATATTTACACATATCACTGGTTTAGTTTAATTATTTCTTTTTCCTTTTCTTCTCATTCCTTCTTTCTTTCATTATTTATTTCACATATTTACACATATCACTGGTTTAGTTTAATTATTTCTTTTTTTCTTTTCTTCTCATTCCTTCTTTCTTTCGTTATTTATTTCACATATTTACACATATCACTGGTTTGGTTTAATTATTTCTTTTTCCTTTTCTTCTCATTCCTTCTTTCTTTCGTTATTTATTTCACATATTTACATATATCACTGGTTTAGTTTAATTATTTCTTTTTCCTTTTCTTCTCATTCCTTCTTTCTTTCCTTATTTATTTCACATATTTACACATATCACTGGTTTAGTTTAATTATTTCTTTTTCTTTTCTTCTCATTCCTTCTTTCTTTTGTTATTTATTTCACATATTTACACATATCACTGGTTTGGTTTAATTATTTCTTTTTCCTTTTCTTCTCATTCCTTCTTTCTTTCGTTATTTTTTTCACATATTTACACATATCACTGGTTTAGTTTAATTATTTCTTTTTCCTTTTCTTCTCATTCCTTCTTTCTTTCGTTATTTATTTCACATATTTACACATATCACTGGTTTAGTTTAATTATTTCTTTTTCCTTTTCTTCTCATTCCTTCTTTCTTTCATTATTTATTTCACATATTTACACATATCACTGGTTTAGTTTAATTATTTCTTTTTCCTTTTCTTCTCATTCCTTCTTTCTTTCATTATTTATTTCACATATTTACACATATCACTGGTTTGGTTTAATTATTTCTTTTTCTTTTCTTCTCATTCCTTCTTTCTTTCGTTATTTATTTCACATATTTACACATATCACTGGTTTAGTTTAATTATTTCTTTTTCCTTTTCTTCGCATTCCTTCTTTCTTTCATTATTTATTTCACATATTTACACATATCACTGGTTTAGTTTAATTATTTCCTTTTCTTTTTCTTCTCATTCCTTCTTTCTTTCGTTATTTATTTCACATATTTACACATATCACTGGTTTAGTTTAATTATTTCTTTTTCCTTTTCTTCTCATTCCTTCTTTCTTTCATTATTTATTTCACATTTTTTAAACATATCACTGGTTTAGTTTAATTATTTCCTTTTCTTTTCCTTCTCATTCCTTCTTTCTTTCATTATTTATTTCACATATTTACACATATCACTGGTTTAGTTTAATTATTTCTTTTTCCTTTTCTTCTCATTCCTTCTTTCTTTCATTATTTATTTCACATATTTACACATATGACTGGTTTAGTTTAATTATTTCCTTTTCTTTTTCTTCTCATTCCTTCTTTCTTTCGTTATTTTTTTCACATATTTACACATATCACTGGTTTAGTTTAATTATTTCTTTTTCCTTTTCTTCTCATTCCTTCTTTCTTTCGTTATTTATTTCACATATTTACACCTATCACTGGTTTAGTTTAATTATTTCTTTTTTCTTTTCTTCTCATTCCTTCTTTCTTTCGTTATTTATTTCACATATTTACACATATCACTGGTTTGGTTTAATTATTTCTTTTTCTTTTCTTCTCATTCCTTCTTTCTTTCGTTATTTATTTCACATATTTACACATATCACTGGTTTAGTTTAATTATTTCTTTTTCCTTTTCTTCGCATTCCTTCTTTCTTTCATTATTTATTTCACATATTTACACATATCACTGGTTTAGTTTAATTATTTCCTTTTCTTTTTCTTCTCATTCCTTCTTTCTTTCGTTATTTATTTCACATATTTACACATATCACTGGTTTAGTTTAATTATTTCTTTTTCCTTTTCTTCTCATTCCTTCTTTCTTTCATTATTTATTTCACATTTTTTAAACATATCACTGGTTTAGTTTAATTATTTCCTTTTCTTTTCCTTCTCATTCCTTCTTTCTTTCATTATTTATTTCACATATTTACACATATCACTGGTTTAGTTTAATTATTTCTTTTTCCTTTTCTTCTCATTCCTTCTTTCTTTCATTATTTATTTCACATATTTACACATATCACTGGTTTAGTTTAATTATTTCCTTTTCTTTTTCTTCTCATTCCTTCTTTCTTTCGTTATTTATTTCACATATTTGCACATATCACTGGTTTAGTTTAATTATTTCTTTTTCCTTTTCTTCTCATTCCTTCTTTCTTTCATTATTTATTTCACATATTTACACATATCACTGGTTTAGTTTAATTATTTCCTTTTCTTTTCCTTCTCATTCCTTCATTATTTATTTCACATATTTACACATATCACTGGTTTAGCTTAATTATTTCCTTTTCTTTTTCTTCTCATTCCTTCTTTCTTTCATTATTTATTTCACATATTTACACATATCACTGGTTTAGTTTAATTATTTCTTTTTCCTTTTCTTCTCATTCCTTCTTTCTTTCATTATTTATTTCACATATTTACACATATCACTGGTTTAGTTTAATTATTTCTTTTTCCTTTTCTTCTCATTCCTTCTTTCTTTCCTTATTTATTTCACATATTTACACATATCACTGGTTTAGTTTAATTATTTCTTTTTCCTTTTCTTCTCATTCCTTCTTTCTTTCGTTATTTATTTCACATATTTGCACATATCACTGGTTTAGTTTAATTATTTCTTTTTCCTTTTCTTCTCATTCCTTCTTTCTTTCCTTATTTATTTCACATATTTACACATATCACTGGTTTGGTTTAATTATTTCTTTTTCCTTTTCTTCTCATTCCTTCTTTCTTTCGTTATTTATTTCACATATTTACACATATCACTGGTTTAGTTTAATTATTTTCTTTTCCTTTTCTTCTCATTCCTTCTTTCTTTCGTTATTTATTTCACATATTTACACATATCACTGGTTTAGTTTAATTATTTCTTTTTCCTTTTCTTCTCATTCCTTCTTTCTTTCCTTATTTATTTCACATATTTACACATATCACTGGTTTGGTTTAATTATTTCTTTTTCCTTTTCTTCTCATTCGTTCTTTCTTTCATTATTTATTTCACATATTTACACATATCACTGGTTTAGTTTAATTATTTCTTTTTCCTTTTCTTCTCATTCCTTCTTTCTTTCATTATTTATTTCACATATTTACACATATCACTGGTTTAGTTTAATTATTTCCTTTTCTTTTTCTTCTCATTCCTTCTTTCTTTCGTTATTTATTTCACATATTTACACATATCACTGGTTTAGTTTATTTCTTTTTCCTTTTTTCTTCATTCCTTCTTTCTTTCGTTATTTATTTCACATATTTACACATATCACTGGTTTAGTTTAATTATTTCTTTTTCCTTTTCTTCTCATTCCTTCTTTCTTTCATTATTTTTTGTTTTCTTTCTTACGGTTATTATACTTTCTATAAACTTTCATTTATGTATTTATTTTTTTACTTATTAACCCCAGTCCAAAATGTTACATCTCTTCAATATCTTCTTCCTCTCCTGTTTCTATATTTATTCTTTTAAATATTTTCTTTCTCCGTTGTATTATTGTCTGCATAACCATCCACAGTTTCATTCCACGATATATCATTCTCTTGAGTAATACACGCGTCCTTCCATTTGTTTTGTTTTTGGTTTTGTTTTGTTTTTTTTCAAACCTTCGACCATGATCAAAGTTGAGCCCAATAATCCCTTTATACTTTGAATAAAAATTCCCTCACGGATTGAGAATTAACATTATCTTCAGTTCAATCATAGTATTTATCCGATGCCATTTTATTTTCCCTCTTAGTTAACCCCCTTTTAACAAGAGTTTTCTAGTTTGCAATTAATTAAATTTTGCACTGATCAGATTGCAAATGATTAAATGGGATTAAATATTCCTTTTGTTTAATAAAGTATAAATTAAATTCGATGACAAAATATCAAAAATAAGAACAAGAGAGTTAAAATGATTATTTTATGGAAGAGCATTGTCAAAAAATGAATTTAAATTAAACGAGTTTTTTTTTAATAACGTGCAGCATTAGAAATATTGAATTAAAATGGTGATGAGTTTTGTAACTTGCCTGTTAAAGATTGAAAATAATAATAATAATAATAATAATAATAATAATTCTTTTCACGAGGAATTTTCAGGCAAATAATTTACATAATAATATGGATCCGAAATGCAGGTTCTGTGATTTTTACCAAGAAACAATAGACCATCTAATCTCTGGATGTTTTGTACTTGCCCCAAATGAATAAAAAAATCTTCACAATAGAGTGGGGCAATATTTATACTGGGCAATGTGCAAACACTGTGGAAAATATGTAAACAAACACTGGTATGAACATCACCCCGCTCACCATTCTGTTCAATGACACCATCTAGACAGACAGAAAGACTAAAGTAAACGGCCGGACATTATTGTTAAAAACCAAAATGTAAAAAAAAACTTGCCTATTAATTGAAATGGCTTGTTCAGCGGATTTTAACATAGCAACCAATGAATTCGAAAAACTGTCAAATTATAAAGACCTGGAAATTGAAAAAGAAAACATGTGGAAATTGACAACAAGAATCGTACCAGTGACAGTAGGTGCAGTTGGAATGATAAGAAATGAGACAAAACTACATTGAAAGAATCCCTGAAATCCCAGCTTAAGAGATATACAAAATATTGTCTTGTTAAGTCCAACTCACACACTAAGGAGAACTTTATCTATGTTTTTTTTTTTTTTAATCATTTCACCCCGAGCAAGGCAGAAACGCCACTGATGTGCAGGGGGTTACATAAATGTAAAAAGATTAATTAGAAAAGAGTGAGGAGTACAAGCTAGTTAGAAAGGAACAATAGAAAGCTGAGAAAGCAGGTGCAATGACAGGTACATGGGCGGAGAGAAAGGGAAGGTTATACAGGGGAGGGGAGAGAGCTACAGGCCAGTGGTTAGTAGGTGAGTATTAACTTTGCTTTTAAATTTCTGGAGGTCGTAGCCGTCAGGAAAGCAAGAATACGGGAGTGAGTTCCACAGGCGGGAAGTGCGAGAGAGGAAGCTGCAGGAGTAGAATTGTCGTCTGCGTTTGGCTAACCTGACTGTGAATGGGTGGGACCCAGTTGCCAGTCTGGTTGAACGGGTAAACACCTGTTGAGGAGGCATCAGTGACTTAAGCTCATCCGAGCAGAAGCCATGAAAGTATTTATAGAAGAGACAGAGGGAGGCCACATTTCGACGATGGGAAAGTGGCTGCAGACGAGTCGCCAGATCAGTACCTATCACATTACAGACTCTCCTTTGGAGCTTGTCAAGAACACTGAGGAGAACGGCAGGGGCACCTGACCATAAATGGCAGCAGTACTCCATGCACGGACGGATGGTTGACTTGTATATATGCAGGATGGATTCAGGTGGAAAAAACATCCTGGATCGATATAGTGACCCAATCTTCTTAGCAGTAGATTTTGCTATGGATTCAATATAGTGCTTCCATTTGAGGTCTGAGGACAGGGTAAGTCCGAGTAGGCGTAGTGTATTACTCCCCGGGAGAATCATCTGGTCCATGCTTATGGGAGGCAGAAGAGGTTGCCTGTAATGGTTGACAGACAACAGCTTGGTCATAGATGAATTGAAGTTGACAAGCCACTTCTTGCCCCAGTTCACCACAGAGTGTAGATCCCGCTCAAGGTCAGCAGCGAGATTATGTCTGTCCGCCACGACAGGTTTCTTACTGGAGCGGGAGTATATTGTAGTGTCATCTGCGTAGATGCCTACTTGGGACTTGATCTCATCTGGGAGGTCGTTGATGAAAATAAGGAAGAGCGTTGGGCCCAGGATAGAGCCTTGTGGGACACCAGCATTCGTGCTGTAGGACGAAGAGGCACGCCCATTCAGAACGACCTTCATTTTGCGGTTATTTAAGAAAGATTGGATTAGGTCAAGCAGGCGACCGGTAATACCATAACCGCGTAGTTTGCATAGGAGGCCAGGGTGCCAAACCCTGTAGAAAGCCTTGGAGATGTCCAGAGCATCCGCGCGAGCCTCGTCAGACTCATCAAGGGCCTGTAGCATGTACTCCGTTACAGTAGTTAGCAGGTCGGCTGTGGACCTGTCAAATCGGAAACACTAGGGATGTTATGGAAGAAAGAAAATCATGAAATGGAGCCATCACAACACACTACGACAATCTTTAGTTCTTTCCGTAGACTTGGTAAGTCATGCGACCACAGCAGAAATGGAATTATGATGTGGTAACTGCTTTTAAAATTTTCCTCTCCAGAGAGCTCAATTGTAATGAGAGAATAATATATTTGTGATCCACATACAAGCCTGTTTCGATGTATCACAGCTAATCTGTTTGGCTAGACATCTACTTGCTTCTTGCGGGGATATTACATATCGGATGCCCATTTCGAATGTTAAATTAAACAACAATTTTATCAGCGAAACCAAAACACTATATGATAATAAATTTATATATTTGTGTGTGAAAAATAACGGAAGAAAAGGAAGGGAAAAAGAAAAAAGAGACAGATGATTGCCACAGACACACACACACACACACACACACACGCACACACATATATATATATATATATATATATATATATATATATATATAGGTGGCCAGTCCGTAAACGGTGAGGGTAATCCATCAGGATTATCTTAATAAAAAATATTAAGTGGTAAATCCATATAGAGAGCTCGATGGTTGTTAACCAGAGCGATATGAAATTTATAAAGGAAAACTCAAAACTTCATTTCAATTGGCTATAAACTCTAGCTCATTTCAATGTGTTTACTTAGCTCATTTCATCAGACCTTACAATATTCCTTCCATCTGGTACCGAATTCAGTGAGCTCTGTAACATGTCCACTATATACTTAATGGAGTTTAATCCTGTCAAGCTGGGGGTAGGTAAGATAGAGTACCTGATAGCATAGTATTTTCGAAATCACTTTCATGTTACTCGCACAGGTTAGTCAATTTATCAATAATCCTCACCACAAGTTAATAAAACTTAAAATGCTCAAATTATCTTCGACAAACTCTTCGTATACCATACGCATCAATGAAGAATCATAATTTATTCTTATGAACATAAACAGACAATCTTGCATAATATCGTGATATGCTAGACTCGTAACTAGTCCTGGGTATGACGGTAAACTGCATTGGGTGGTTGTGAAAAGCGTAGAAACACCTCTTAATTGCTGTTGTTCCCAGGTCCACCCTGATCCGGAGTGGTAGCACCTGTTAGGGTCCCAGCTATGGGTAAATAGTTAGCTCCCAAATTGAGGTCAAAACACTATGAAATTTTAAAAGTAGGCTTTTATAGAAATATATACATAAAATAAACTTTTTTCGGAAAATATACATTTTTGGACAAAAAACAATTATTACTATTACAAATTTTAAAGGGGAACAAATTGCCATCGTACATTTTTGAAGAAAAAAAATTATTGCCAGCAATACATTTTTAATACAAAACTAGAAGACATCTTCAGTTTTCTAAATAAAAAAGTAAAAAAGAATTTAAAAAATCTGACTAAATCTACCTCTTTGCTATAACCAAACATTTGAAAAAATATCTTAAAACCGTACCTTTTGTATTAAATAACTCATAGGGGTTGATATGCAGTTACAAAAAAGCTCAAAAGACCAGTAACCATATGCAGTGTCCTCCAAGTAGGAACTCTTCCGTCTGCATAACCACATTTCTGGAGTTTATTTGCGACGTTCTGCTAGTACGGAGTTGTAACCGATGAAATGATGTCAATATCCGGAACATTGTTAATCGGAAACTACTGTTATTGACGGATCGGTAATGAAACGCAGTATGAGATGCAGTATTGCCCTTCACATATTCCAAGTATATGTGATAAAAACGAAAAAGATGAACACAATAGTCCGAATATAAATAGTGTAAATAATGATAACTCCTCTACACAAAATTAATTTTCTATAGCTTAACAAGATCCATATTCACCCGAGGAAGGCTTCAGGACACAACTACCGAAACGTTATGATAAAACCAACAAAAACAAAGGACAATAGTTCGAATATAAATAGTGTAAATAATGATTATTTCTTTATTTCAGTAATTATAACAAAAAATCTCGTATGCGGTCATATATACATATGATGAGCTATAATACAGCTAAACAGATCTGTCTGCGTATATATATAAATAATACACTAATCATTAGGTCACACTAGTTTTTAAAAAATTATGTATTTCATACTATTTATAGTATTTTGCGAAGTAAACAATTACAAATGAAAATAGAATGGTTGTGCATCAAATGAACTGTTCTGGTGTCCAGTTTTTCTGCTCTCTACCTCATACTAGTTTCTTCTTATTGGCTGGCCGAAACAAAAGGCTTCCTGGCTGTCTTGTAAAATTATGCAAAGTAATAATAACAAAGGAACCATTCTATTTTCATTTAGAATTATCCACTTAGCAATAAATACTAAAATTAGTATGAAAATTATTGTTTTAAACTGGGGTGGTCTGATAATTATGGCCGTTAGTGTATACATATTGTACCTTTGGCATTTATGTATCGAGGTGCAGATCATTTGTGTGTGCATTGGGAAAGATGGCGAATATACGGGTATATTTTTTAATGTTTTATTTGTTTCAGTTTCTTCTCTATCTGTAAATCTGTCATTTGTTCTGTGTATGTGTATTTGTTTAGATGTGATACTTTTTTCCAGGGTTCGTTCTTTCTATAGTTCCATTTATTTTTCTTTTTGAAACTGCATTTAATTATGTGTACACGTTCGTCTTCCAGCTTTTCTTTCATTTTTTAATTACGATCAGTATAGCCCGGCGTTGCTCGGGTGTAATGAAAGCTTTAAAACTAATCCATGGTCCTGGAGCTCAGACATTTTGGACGTTGGCACGAAAGACTAAAAAGCAATAGAAGTTTCCAGTTAAAGCGAAACTGAAAGAAAAATGAATGGATGTAAGTCAAATTTTCATTTCCTGGTATCGATATCAAATAAGTCTTTTCGTCGTAAACTTAATTTTGAAGGCTAAATAAGCCCCCTGAGTAAATGGTATCATGGCTGAGACTAAGAACTACAATTATACCTACTTAGAGCCAAACCCGAAGCAAAAACTAAAATAAAAGGGCTGAAAAAATACTGACTTACAGGCAGATAAACAGACACACACACAAACATCTTGCCTTATATATATATATATATATATATATATATATATATATATATATATATCATCGATATTTTCTGCACTATTGTAAGAACTGCAACCTTGAAACCTCTGAATATCGTTTCTTATGTCTTTGTCTATGAGTGTATCAAATTTGATTAAAATCGGACCACTCCTTCTATCAACCGATTTTTTCGATTATCGATTTTCGATATTTATCGGGGCTACCTCGACACAAAACCTAGCTAAGAACACTCGCAGACGCTTATAGTACAACTATAAGGAAATCGGTTCAGCCATTTCGGAGTCTATAGGTAACGGATACACACACACACACACACACAGAGGCAGAGTTCTATTTATAAATAAGTTTAGATTTCTGTGCGCCTTCATCAATTCTCACTTTCGTTTTGTTTCATTTAATTCTCCATCTTTCTATCGACTTCCCATTTTTTCTGTTTTTCTTCGTTTGTTTGATTTCCCATTTTCATACTGCTTCATCTCTTACATTTTGTTCTATCTATATAGTATTTCTTTTTTTTTCACATTTATTTTCATTTTTCTCTTTACCTGTTCTTTACTTTTGTCTTTATTTTGCTTTCCTTCATTCTAGCCATCTTCTTCCCTTTCTTTTTTTTCTCGCTTCACATCCTTCTAAATTATTCTCTTATTTTGCTGTCTTTCCATCTCATTTTCTTCTGCAGTCACCTCTTCTCTTTCTCCTTTTCATATAGTCTAACCTATCGCCCGGTTCACACTCCACCCACGTCTATTCAACCGGTGTAAAGGCTCATCCCTTGTTCCCTGTTTAGGATGTGGTTTCTAGCTTTCTCTTTTCCAATCTTTTCACTCTTTTCTTTTTTTTTTTTCAATTGGAGTAGATAGACTAAACTATCATCCGGTTCATACTCCACCTACGTCTATTGAACCTGTGTAGAGGCTCATCCCTTGTTCCCTGTTTAGGATGTGGTTTCCGGCTTTCTCTTTTCCAATCTTTTCATTCTTTTCTTTTTTTTTTTTCAATTGGAGTAGACAGACTAACCTATCGCCCGGTTCACACTCCACCCACGTCTATTGAACAGGTGCAGGGGCTCATCCCTTGTTCCCTGTTTAGGATGTGGTTTCCGGTTTTCTCTTCCAATCTTCACTTCTTTTTTTTTTCAATTGGAGTAGATAGACTAACCTATCGCCCGGTTCACACTCCACCCACGTCTATTGAACAGGTGAAGAGGCTCATCCCTTGTTCCCTGTTTAGGATGTGGTTTCCGGTTTTCTCTTCCAATCTTCACTTCTTTTTTTTTTCAATTGGAGTAGATAGACTAACCTATCGCCCGGTTCACACTCCACCCACGTCTATTGAACAGGTGAAGAGGCTCATCCCTTGTTCCCTGTTTAGGATGTGGTTTCCGGTTTTCTCTTCCAATCTTCACTTCTTTTTTTTTTCAATTGGAGTAGATAGACTAAACTATCGCCCGGTTCACACTCCACCCACGTCTATTGAACAGGTGCAGAGGCTCATCCCTTGTTCCCTGTTTAGGATGTGGTTTCCGGCTTTCTCTCTTCCAATCTTTTTACTCTTACGTAGCCCCCAGCACATCAGTGGCGTTACCGCCTTGCTCGGGGTGATAGGATTTTTAAAAAAACTCTCCTTTATGCTTTTTCTTTCCATGTCTTTCTTTATCTTTTCTACTTTGTTCCTCTCTACCGCATTCTTTTCTCTTTCGTCGTTACCCTTTCTTGTTCACTTTTCTTTCTATCTCCATTTGTTTTCTTTCTTTTTTCCATCTGACTCATTCTCTGTACTCTTTCGTGTTTCTCTCTTTCTCCCTGTGACTTCTCTTTTCTTTTATACATTTTCACGTCACATCTTATTTTTCCTATCTATATTTCTCTCACACTCTACTTCTCTCAGTTTCTACCGCTCTCTCTCTCCTTCTCAATTTGTCTCTATCCCTCTTCTTAACCCTTTCCCTATCTCACATACACACACACACACACACACTCTCTCTCTCTCTCTCTCTCTCTCTCTCTCTCTCTCTCTCTAATCTCCAAGCTGTCCGTAGGCCATTGTGATTTCTTCAAATCCCGCCAAAACCTAACGTAATTTCTCCACGGTTATTATTCCATTTGTCCATCTCGACCAATAACAACAAGCTTCTTCTGTCAAATCCTTCTCCAGTCGTCTCTAGCAGTAATAGGAAACCATGCAAGCTTCGGGAATTTCTTTATTCACTAACGACTAACTTAAATAGCTCATATATCGAGATGTTGAATCTATTTTTATTCAAATATGAGACAGTCAGTTTTGAGATACGGGCGAGCGCCCAAATGGACGGTTTCACGTTCAGAATAACATCTTGAACCTCAGATTCTCTTCCCTCGGGAGAATAAAATGATGTCGTTTTAAAATCGTCGCAAGTTCATGCAAACAAGTTAGGTCAATTCGAAAGAAAATTAGGTTGATTTGACCCGAGTAAAATTGCAGTTATTGGTTGTGAGGGGTTCTTTTGCTTCTTTCAAACTAACATACTCTGAAACTTATAGAACTAATTTAAAAATAATGTTTTAAGACAATGCTTCTGTTGCAAATTAATGTCTGGAAATGAACAAGTCAGTTTACAGACCTTGGTTCTTTACACAAATAAATTTGTTGAGCATCATTGACATATATCACCAGACTGGGATAGATAGATAGATAGATAGATAGATAGATAGATAGATAGATAGATAGATACAGACAGATGGATACATAGATAATGAACGGATGTAGATAATGAACAGATGTAGGTAGATAGATAGATAGATAGATAGATAGATAGATAGATAGATAGATAATGAACAGATAGATAGATAGATAATGAACAGATAGATAGATAGATAGATAATGAACAGATAGATAGATAGATAATGAACAGATAGATAGATAGATAGATAGATAGATAGATAGATAATGAACAGATAGATAGATAGATAATGAACAGATAGATAGATAGATAATGAAGACATAGATAGATAGATAGATAGATAGATAGATAGATAGATAGAACAGATAGATAGATAGATAGATAATGAACAGATAGATAGATAGATAGATAGATAATGAACAGATAGATAGATAGATAGATAGATAGATAGATAGATAGATAGATAGATATGAACAGATTGATAGATAGATAGATATTGAACAGATAGATAGATAGATAGATATTGAACAGATAGACAGATAGATAGATAATGAACAGATGTAGATAGATAGATAGATAATGAACAGATGTAGATATAGAGAGATAGATAATGAACAGATGTAGATATAGATAGATAGATAATGAACAGATATAGATATATAGAAAGATAGATAATGAACAGATGTAGATAGATAGATAATGAACAGATGTAGATAGATAGATAGATAGATAGATAGATAGATAGATAGATAGATAGATAGATAAATTTTTTATTAAATACACAAAATCTATTTTGTTATTTACAGATATGTTTAAAAGAAGAATTGCTGTCCAATATTAACAACATAGATCCATGTTCTAGGATGAAACTATATGAGTAGTTTCTTTTCCTAAGCATCGTGTCCTTTCAGGTCTTGGGCGATCATTGTTTTCCACAAATTCCTTTGTATCCTTTAATAAATTTTGTCTTTTTCATATCTCTCCTAAAGCTCATTACACCATTCATTTCCTCAAGTTCACTCGGTAGTTTATGCGCTTTTCCTCTCCCTCCCTCTTGCTTTTAATCTGCCCTGCGAATATCAAATTTTCGAAGCCCTCTTTCCTCATTATGGTTACTAGAAATTTTAACTATTTCCTCCTGATGTTAAATATATGTGTTCATTTTGTTTCAATTATTTGTAGTGCTCACATGCTGAGGTCATCCTTCTGTAGAACAACATTTCTGTTGTTTTACATCTTTTGAAGAAATTATCCAGTCTTTTCTGCTGCCACGTAGGAGGATAGATATAACATTTCAGTACTTTTTTTGTGTTTCTAACAAAATTTTCATTTTTTTCAATACTTTGCATAGATTTTGAAAAGCATCTTGTCTCGGTTTATTTTACTTACATCTTTAAATTTTGTCGCGTGGAATGACCTTTGATTTTTCTTGTTTTAAGCCAAGTCTCCAAAAATGTATAACATGTCGTACCAAATGTAAGAAACGATCCCGTTTTGGCTGTAACATCTCTTATTTCTCAAAACAGTCTTTTCAGTCAGAATCAATACCTTAGACTGTAGATTTTCTTATTACTCCACTTAGTGCTGCAATAGACCCTAATTTTCAGATCTCAAATACTTATTTCGGAAAGATCAATTTCCATTAAAGACATTTTCCTACAGTAAAAGTTTTGTGCAACGAATCGGGCAGTATAAGTTGGTTTACTTGCTGAGAAAATGTCTTACCTTTAATGCAGTGTAATGAAATTTAGTCAATTTTCTTATTTAAACGAACTAATGTTGAGTCGGGTAATTGTACAGACATTTTCTGTTGAACAATGTTTGAACATAGAAATTTAAAGTTGTAGTCAAGGCTAAAATTGAAAGGGAAACAACACGGGCTAATTAGACGTGATAGAAAATGTTATGCTTGTCGCTAAAATGATGGACACAACAGGTGAATTGAAAATTGGGGACACCAAAATAAAGAAAGTAAAAAAATATATAATTATCTCAAAATTTGTCTATATTTCTGAGATGTGGCAGTACAGGGTGACCCCCAAAAAACGGGAATTTTTTAAGTGTGTGTTGGCAGACATGAGCAAGTGGCAGCACTGCGAAACAGTGCCCTCACGAAGTAAACACTCTGCCATTTCAGTAACTATAGATCAGTGGAACGGGCAACAGTGTGCGTTAGCCGTAAAAATGTTTTTATAAAAAATGTTAAATAAAAATGTTTTTATAAAAAAAGTTCCCAGGTTGGTGCTGTTACATAAAAACACACAATAAAATGTTGGATTAATAACTTTGAAGAGACTGGATCTGCCCTAAAGAAGAAACCAACAGGACGACCAAGAAGTGCTCGTACTCCACAGAATATTGATGCTGTACGTGAGTCTGCCTTACAGAGCCCACGGCGTTCAATTCGTAAGCAAGTAGCTGCGGTTGAAATGTCCCGGGAAAGTTTTCGCAGAATTCATTAGATTTTAAATTTCATTCATACAAGCTGCAGACAGTGCGACAACTGAGGGAAAATGATTACCAGCTGCGATTAGAATTCTGTCAAAAAATGTTAACAAAATTAAAAAATGATGATAGATTTCTCAGCAAGTTATCTCAAGAGAAAAGTGTACACGACTCGACCAATAAGTCTGGATGAGTTAAAACAAAGAATTCAGGATGAAATTCACAGTATCCCGGCGGTTAATGAGGAATCTCAACAGCAGATTTCGAAAATGCATTCGTACAGGAGGACGCCATCTACAGGACGTAATTTTTAAAAAATGAAAATTCCATCATTGTTTATTAAATGACATGTTTTAAGGCTTCAATTACTTTGAATAAAATATTTTTCTTCCATCACTCTTGGTCTTATTGGATTGTTAAAAAGTACCCGTTTTTTTGTTTTTGCTTTTTTTTTTTTTGGCTCACCCGGTATTCACACTATTCACATTATTCGTCCGAAACGTATTACAAATGACAAAAAACAATGAGAACAATAGCCGAATAATGTAAATAGTGTATTTCGGAATTGTTTTAACAGAGAACGGAAAATGTGAAACGAAAATCTGAAGACACATTTGTATAACGAAATATTATTTCCTTCCTTCTAAAAGCCAAGAAAAGTATTAAGAAACAGGAAAATTTCGTTCGAAACAAAGAAAAGAGTATTGAACAGCTATGTAATATCGGTCCTCCTATATCACAATAAATGCTGGAAAACTTCTCACGGATACAGAAGAGACAAAAAAACCGATATGAAGTTTCTGCAGCAGACGGACTTTTTAGAGAAAATGGCAAGAATATAGAATGTAAGCTTAAAATATGAAAAAGTCTATTGAAATTACAGAGAGCATTTTTATTATCATTTCAACCCCCAAGAAAGGCAAAACCCCTACTGGTGCGCAGTGAGAAAAAATAAAAATTAAATAAGGTAAAGTGGATGTTGAAGAAGATAAAGGATAGCTGGGATTCAAATACAAGATGCCAACTGACGTTGCATTTAAACTGTTAAAGATTGTGGCTGGGGAAGCAAGTAAACGGAAGGAATTTTCACAAACAGAAAGTACAAGAAAAGAAGTTGTAGAAAACTCGGTCACATTCACCTATTTCGGCGGTAAAAGGATGCCAGTCAAGTAGCACGTGTAAATACATGTGGTCAGGGAACCAGGGAAAAAGCTCGTCAAAGCAGTAGCCATGAAAATACTTGTGGAAAAGACAGAGGGAAGCTACATCTCGCCAGTGAGAAAGTAACTGAAGGCGGGTTGCCAAGTCTGGATCGATTACATTGCGTATCCTTCTTTGGATTTTGTCGAGAAACTCAAAACGAATAACTGGAGCACATGATCAGATATGGCAACAGTATTCAATGCATGGTTGAATGGTAGATTCATACATTTGCAAAATGGATTCTGGCGAGAAAAAACTTTCTGGCTCGACACAGTGACCCACCCTTCTTAGCAGTAGATGCAGTTATACATTCGATGTAGTCGTTCCATTTGAGGTCAGTTAAGAGAGTGAGACCAATGAGGCGCATTGTGTTGCTCTCTAGGAGACTAACATTATCAATTCTGATGCTAGATAGGAAAGATTTTCTGTGGTGTTTAAAGGAGAGCAGCTTCGATTTAGAAGCATTCATATTTACAAGCTATTTGTTACTCCATTCAATCACAGATTGGAGGTCCTTTTGAAGAGCAGCAGCCATGTTTACTTTGTCAGCCTTGGCAGATTTACTATTGAGACGAGAGTAAATGAAAGACATTGGAAGTTAGTTTGTTCCAAACGACCTTCATTTCACGATTTCAGAGGAACAATCAGATTAAAATCAAACAATCGCCCAAAAATACTATAGCTCTGGAGCTTGCACATAAGGTCAGCATGCCAAACCCTGTCAAACTCTTTCGAGAAATCAAGAGCAACTGCTTGAGCCTTGCCGTTCTTATCAAGAACCTGGTATATATACCCAGTGATGGTCGATAGTACATCAGCAGTAGACCTAGTGAAACGGAAGCCATATTGTTTGATGATAGTCTCGAATCAGTCAGTTAAGTGCCATACGTGATACACTCTTTGGGCGATCATGTCCCGAAAGAGAGATGACTGACTTGGCAGAACATTATCCCAGAGTAGCTTGCCATTGCTTTCTGCGGTAGACTGGTTGCCAGTCAAAGCTATAGAACCCAATCTATCCTATTATTTAATCCATAACTCGAGGGAAAAAACGGATTAATACCTTTTCCAAAGGTATTTGTGCGTAAGTGAATGCGAGGAATTCAACTGGAATTCGAACTCGGTTCCTTGATTTCTCGTTCCGAGCCAATATCTACTGCACCACAACGCACATCCAGCCTCAAATACCTTGCCAAAATGAGGAAAGAGGCTAATAGAGCGATAATTAGAAGGGTCGAATAATTAAGAAATCTGACTCTCACAAGGCGTACTGAAGGCAATAGAGACATAGGAGAATGGAGCATAACTTACGTGACAAGTTTGGAATAAATGGTTGTCAGAAGAGAGAATAAAATACACAGCAAAAAAGGTAAGCCTTACTAAGAGTCTCAAAGGATCTAAAATAATGAAGAGACATAATTGCCCGCGTCCAAAAAGGACACGGTACATGGAAGAAATCGTCATGTCGACTGCTAATGAATCTAACTCAAACAATTCTATCTTATTCAAATTAATACTGCGCTTCCTAAGGTCAACTCTCACAACAGTCCTCAAGTGGAATGACTATATAGAATCCACAGCTAAATCCGCTGCTAAGGAGGCCGGTTCTCTGTGTAGGGCAAGGAAGTTTTTCCCGTCTGAAACCATCCTGCGCATATATAAATCTACCATCCGCCCGTGCATTGAATACTACTGCCATATTTGGTCGGGTGCCCCTGCTACCCCACTAGGTGTCCTCGACAAAATCCAAGGGAGAATTTGTAATGTGATTGATCCCGACATGGTAGCTCAGATACAGTCACCGGTGCAATGTGGTTTCCCTGTGTCTCTTCTACAAATACTTTCACGGCTTCTGCTCCGATGAACTTAGCTCACTGGTGCATCCTATATATTAATTTAATCGAGTTACAAGATTTGCAACTAGGTCCCACCCTTTTACTGTGAAACCAATAAAATGTAAACACAAATTCTACTCAAACAGCTTCTTTTCTCGCACTTCCCGCCTAAGGAATTCCTTTCCATTTACTTGCTTCTTCGACAGCTACGATCTTCAACAATCTAAATGTAAAATCAATAGTTATCTCCTATCTCACTAATCTGTATCCTCTCTCTCTCCCTCTCATGCTCCTTTCTCCATCCACTCCATTCTCATGAGTATTCTCATCCTTCTTTTACCCACTTTCTGACACCCCCTTTAACCTGTCACTTTTTCTCATAACTTTCCTCCTAAGTAACCCGCTGCAAAACTGGCAGTAAAATGCCTTGCTTGGGGCGATATGATTATAAAAATATCCACTAACCAGTGTGCCAGGGAGTCCTCGTCCGAACATACACCTTACTTTCTCGTTTGAGATGTCCGAGTCGCTGCCCGCTCACCACTGGGGTGGGTGTTTACATATCTGTGTTATGTATCTTGCTGAACATGCACGCAGCCGAGATGCAGCTGGGTTGGTCACGCAATTCTGTACTCTGTGATTGAAAAGCCATCTCTCTGGAAAACCCTGCTTCTCTGAAAGACATTCTGGCATGATCTGGCGTGAGATATGTCCATTTTTTAAGTACAATTTTTCTTCAGAATTTTAGCGATCATGTGTCTTCACAATTTCTTATAATTTGCAGATCAAAGTAAATTTCGTATTTTCTTATAAACATTGTTCTAATAATCTGCGTTGTGGTGCAGTGGGATATCGGCTCAGAACCAGAAATCAAAGAGCCGTGTTCGAATTCCAGTCGAATTCGTTACATTCACTTACGCGCAAATACATAGGAAAGGTATTAATCAGTTTCTTCTCTCTCCAGCTATGGGTTAAATAACAAGATAGATTAGGTTCTTTAGCTTTAGTTGGCAACCAGACTACCGCAAACATTAATGGCAACCTACAACGAAAAAATTTTCTCCCCAGTCAGTCATGTCTCTTTTGAGACATGATCGCCCAAGCATGTATCACGTATGGCTAACCATTTACATAAACTCCTTAGGTAGGTTACATGCTGTTTTCCTCTGTCCCACTTCCTTGTAATATGAATATGTTGCCGTGATGTGGTTTCTGTAAATGATGCTGAATATAGTAAAACAAATAAGAAAATAATAATGAAGTTTTATAAAATTATCAGCGAGAATGACGGAATGAATGAAAAAAAGAAATGGCTTATTTATTTATTTTTTTTTTTAGAAGTACGGATCAAACAGGATAAGCCTTTCATCTGAGCGAAAGTATTACAACTCCAAAGTTCACTGCCGATCGAAACACAATGAAAATTCAAAATGGAAAAATATCAACGTACAATGGATTAAAGGAACTGGAAACAGTGAAAACCGATTTTAATGTGATTTCAAGATGAACTGAAGGGTTGGTTTTTCATGAATATTCTACAGGATGAACTTGCGTCACGATTTACAATTTATCTGCTTCTCATAATATCTGCTATTTCCCATATGGTGGTTATTTTAAGATCTGGTATTTTAAAAATAACAGTGATATTTTTAAGATTCTAACGAACAACAACATTAGACAATATAAAATTATTGAACTTTCTTTTAAAGCTAATGTTATCCAACTATATAATACTTCGACATTTAACCATGATTCGAGCAGAAATCGCTTTTTTAAGACAACGAAATAAAGTTTCTATCTTGCCATTGAATATCGACTCAACTATCAAACAACAAATCGAGGTTATTACATGATTTAAAAAGAAATTTAAATTATTTATGGTCGTAGAGCCAGTGTGTAGTTAAGCACTTGACCATTCACCTCCGAATATATGAGACTGAAAGCTGGACAAGTGGTCTTTCATTCGATTAATATAGGTTTGGGATGTTTTAGTTTGTACCCAGTTAGTATGTGGTTGACATTAACCTTCAAATAAATGAATGCATAAATACATTTAAAAAATAAAACTGAAAAGATTATGTTAGTTCTATTGACGTCTGTTTGATAATAAATATATATATATATATATATATATATATATATATATATATATATATATATACTACTAACAATAATTATTGGGCGACCTCAGTGTTTAAAAAAAAAGATGTATTTTATACTATATTTTTAGTATTTATTGCCAAGTAAATAATTATAAATAAAAAAAATGGATGGTTCTTTTGTTAATACTGCACAATAACATGTGCATCAGACGAATTTATAAATATTTAATAATTACCTATATTGCAGTTTCATCAATGAAAGAATGAAAAAAATTAAGGTGATTCGGACGAGTTCATCTTTGCTTCTTTGCTTTGTAAAATGTTGCAAACTAATAATAACAAAAGACCCATTGTATTTTCATTTGGCAATATTACAAAAATAGTATGAAATATAGAATCTCTTTTAAAAAAATGGGGTGGCCTAATAGTTATGACCGGGGATATATATATTTATATATATTGAAATCCGACAAAATGAATAGAATAAGAAAAGAACAAGTAAGAAAAGTGTTTTTGACATGTTTTACTTTTGAAATTTCTTCAGATATTTCGTAATAAGGCACGTATTTTTTAAAATTAAAATAATCATGAAACAAAGAGACAGTATGTTGACTGAGCCTTGATTTTATTGGTCAGATACTTGTAATAAAGCAATGAACGACCATTTTTAAATATAGGAAACCTATGCTTGCTTATATGTATGCGTGGCACATGTAATAAAAGCAATAAATGTTTATTTTAAATGTAAGTTTTATAAATATATGTTTAAATGTATGTATGCAAAAATAATGCACGTGTGAAAAGTATTTAAACGATGGACGATTGTTTTTAAATTATGTGCATAAGAAGATCTTGGGTGGTTTAATGTATGAAAGCGTGTGTTTATAAGTCGGTAACTTAATATGTGTGTGAATAATACAACGAAATACACTCCGTTTAAAATTGTAGGGAAATAGTGTACAAAACTATCAAGCAAACTTTTTGTAAATAATTTTTTGTTGTTAACGGTTGGAAATCTTCCATTGAACTAATATGTATTAAAATACTAAATATCTAAGTATTGTTTAATATATTACAATATTATAATTAATATAAATAATATTAAGAAATATTTTCAAAATATACATATATACTAGCAGTATAGCCCGGCGGTGCTCGGGTGTAATGAAAGCTTTAAAACTAATCCATGGTCCTGGAGCTCAGACTCCTTAGACGTTGGCACGAAAAACTAAAAAGCAATAGTTGTTTCTAGTTAAAGCGAAACCGTAGACTGAAAGAAAAATGGATTTAAGTCAAATTTTGATTTCCCGGTATGGATATCAAATTTTCTGCACTATTGTAAGAACTGCAACCTTGAAACTTCTGAATATCGTTTCTTATGTCTTTGTCTATGAGTGTATCAAATTTGATTAAAATCGGACCACTCCTTCTATAACCCGATTTTTTCGATTATCGATTTTCGATATTTATCGGGGGTACCTTGACACAAAGCCAAGCTAAGAACACTCGCAGGCACTTATAGTACAACTGTGTAAATTTTCAAGAAAATCGGTTCAGCCGTTTCGGAGTCTATAGGTAACGGATACACACACACCCAGACACACACACAGACAAAGTTCCATTTATAAATAAATTTAGATCTATCTCTCAGTGTGTTTATATCTATCTATCTATCTATCTATCTATCTATCAAAGTTTCATTTATAAATAAGTTTAGATTTACATTAAGGTATTATATCATTGCAATATTACATTTATTATTATATTAAAGTACTATATCATATTATTACAACATTATAATAAAGTAGTATAAATAACATTTAGAAAAATTAAAATATACACAAATATTAAAATCTTGGGATTAATAAAATTTTTAGCGGTTGGAAACTTTAATTGAAATTTATATATAATTATATAATTTTCCTTTTTTCCGTGTTGCTTAACCTTACATCAATTCAACACGCCGTCCGTTAATTTTAAGTTACTATTCTCTTTCTTTTTTTGCGAACCCAGACGATGTCAATTTTTTCTTTTCTTATTTATTTGATTTTATTTTGTTTTATCTTTTTCTTTTTCTTTTTCTTTTTCTTTTTTAATTTCTTTGCAAATCTATTTAAAAAGGAAAATTAGACTGGTTTTTCTCCAGTTTCTGAAAGGATTTTTCTGTTGCTGAGGTGATGTGTGATCCCCCGTGGGGATTTTCATATCGAAATGATCATCCAACATCATCGGATTAATCCTTTTTTAATTTATATATATATATATATATATATATATATATATATATATATATATATATTGTGTATTTAGTCAGCAAATCTTCTTTTAAGCTTGCCAGATTAAATAAACTGCAAACACTATGTTTGCTTATTTTTAATAAAAATCCTTTCATACTCACGGATAATCTTTCGCGTATTACAATAAAAAAATGTGCAGTAATGTAGTCAGATGTTATTTTCATTTATTTCTTAAAGTACCCAAATACTTTCAACCTCTTTCCGAGATCATCTTCAGGGATGTCTGACCATTCATCCACTTATAGACATCTACAACAATATTCCTGTGTACATTCACCACACAAAATAATAATGATTGATTAAAGAACTATCCTACATCAAGAAAACAACAAAAAAAAAACTACAGATTCTCGAAGCCATATTCATTAAAACACTTAAGCCGTCAATTAATAGAATCAGCTATGAAAACTGTAGTAATGTTCTCAAATGTTTCTAAAAAGAACAGATTTTTCATGCTTTAACACGTGCATGACCATTACATGACATCATATAAAAAAATTCCCTTTTGGATAATTTTCACGTTCTAATGAACGCTAGTAAATTTGTCAACCGTTATATTTGAAGAAGGAAAAAATGTACAGTAATTTTTAGCAACAAAATTTTTCGGTTACGTTTGTTACCATAACTTACACCAACATATCCACTGTTGGTTATTCGTGGACGAGAGATCTAAGACGAGCCAGATTAATTGGTGGCTTCCCCTATGTGGAAAGGGGTCGCAGGTTCGAATCCTTCTGAATGACGCATTTTCTTAACAAAAATTTTATCGTAAATAATCAGGCCGGTAGAAATAAATATATAATACCGTTTGATTATAAACAGAATATCTACTTAAATACGAATATCGATCAAGAATAATGTTGAAAGAAATCATTTCAAATATATATATATATATATATATATATATATATATATATAGTCATCCGTAGACAGATCTGTTTCGCTGTATCAAAGCTCATCAGTACGGTTAGACTCCGATTGCTTTTAACCCAGGATTGAAACCCTACCGAATTGGCTATGGACGCTCGGTAGAAGAAGGCAAACTTTTTAGCGTGTATTATCCTTATACACGGCCAATAGCCAGAGTGCTCTAATTCATTATTGAATAAGCGATGCGTACATGCCAGAGTAGCTACTGTTTTTCAAAGGTCTAATTCATTATCGAATATGTATATATATATAAAACATGTTTCACTTTAGCAAGCTTCTTCAGAGATTTTTAAAACGAACGACGTAAAAAACTTTTTAAACATTTAAAAAGGTGTTTTTATAAATCCACAGAGACAGTATGTTGAATGAGGTATAATTTCATTGGTCAGATAGGTGTCACGTCTAATAAAGCAATCAAAACAAGATTTTTATTCAAAATGATGAAACACTTTGATCTTTCCTCGTATTAATAACAAGGATTTACACGATAAAACTACGATTTTATTACGTCAGGAGCTTTTTCTTCGTTATTTTTTTTGTTTTTTTTTGTTTTTACCACCACAGCGTGATTGCAATTTTGTAAAGGTACTTATATAATGGTTTTTCTTTCTGAACAGTCGTGGACAGTAGTGTGTAAAACTGTCCGAATATTCAATATATCCGACCGCTTTAATCTATATCATTAATTATTATAAACGATGATATATACATATATATATATATATATATATATATATATATATATATATATATATATATTAGATCCAGCATAATTAAAAATATTCAAATGTTGGACAATTTTTTCATTATTTTCATATGAAATTAGAGTCATATACGATGTTTAGAACAACTCATGATTAAACATAATAGACATTCATTGTCTGTTATATTTAACAGTAAATGTTTAGAAACTTATCTGCTGCCTTGATACACCACATATATATATTGATTGATTGATTGTTTAATTCCTTAGTTTCTGGTCTAATAAGATTAGACCGCTGCACATCTGTATTAAAAGCTGTTCAATACAATTATATTGGAGAACTTTTGAATATTTTCCATTTGTAATCGAGTTTTTAGCGACCTAGGTTTCTACCATGAGTAGTGTCTTGAAAATTGCCTGAAGACACCCGTTTACAAATAGAATATATATACTTATAAAAGCATATATATATATATATATACATATATATAGTTTAATACTCCTCATCTCGCACGTCAGGAAGGCTAAGAATTAATGCCAATTTTTGGGCGATTTTTTTCTTTTTTAATAGTAAGGCCCGAGAAACACTCGAGGTAGATTCTTACATTAAGAGGCAATATATGCTGATGGAAGAACATGAAAATTAACCCTAGAGTTGAACAGGTTAATATTTTAATGTTCGGGCAAACATTATTTTAGGAGTCAGTTCCACAAAGCTGTGGTTTTCGGGATGAATCAGCTCTAGTTGAAATTACTTCTGAACAACAAAATACGGAGAAATATGGGCGATTTGTTACACTGGTGGGTCCTAGCCGTGAAGGTCAGAACTAGTGGAACCGTTTTCACGCCCTTTCCATGAAAGTAGCAATAGCTTAAGCGTTCGGTTGTATTTTTCTGCTTCAAATGTCGAACTGTGCTTTTCTTCAAAATTAAAAGAAAAGAAAGATCAATAAATTGATTGATCTATTAAAATGTCGCAACATTTGAATTTACTTTCGTAATCGCTGCATGCAGATTTTCATTCAGTTTATGATGATATAAACTCTATTAAAACTCCCCAAATATTCTCAATTCTCGTTAAATCTTTACGTTTAGAATTTATTTGTGTCAAGCTTATTTCTCTTCATAGATATTTCTTTTGTTTATTTCCATGTCTCTTCATAAACTAGGCGATCAGGATTCTACACATATTTCGGTAAAAGGGCGCTTCGATGTGGTGTAATGGTTAACAAACTTGTCTCACGAGATCAATTACGAGTGAATAGTGACTTCGATACTAAGTTTCAACCTTATGCCACGTGTAAGATACCATTATATATATATATATATATATATGAATTGTACATTGCGACACAGAAATTTCTATATTTCGAGATAGATTCTCATCATCAGGCAATGTTGATGTTGGTTGTGCAGATAATTTACATTTAAATGACAAAACTTTGGTTTGCTGTGTATGTATGTGGGAAGATATAAAAATTTACATGTGTGCTTCTTTTGGCCAATCAGAGTGGAGATTCATTTTGGGATTTGGCCCCAAAGAATACATACTAACCAACTGTTTCTCTTTTTTATTTTTTTTTCCTTTTTTCGTCCCTCATTCCACCCTTTTCCCTTTTTTCTTTTCCCTCCTTTACCTGAAGATGTTAACCTGCCTTTAACCTGATCTTATCATTTTCCTTTCTTTCCCTACAGTTTTATCACTTTTGATGTGATATTTTCATTCAGCACTGATTCTATATTTTTTTTACTTAATTATCATTTTTAGACTATTTATTTATTTGTTGTAAATTTTTTTTAAAAAATGAAAGATTCTTTTCATAAAATATAATTTTTTGGTCTATCTATTTATTTGTTATAAAGTTTTTTGATATAAAATGTAAGATTTATGTTTAAAAAATAATTTTATGTTCCAATTTATTTTTATATAGTTCGTCAGTAATTATTTTTCTAAGCACTTGTTGGTTATAAGTTATCTTCACCTGGAGTTATATTTATATATATATATGTGTGTGTGTGTGTGTGTATGTGTGTGTGTGTGTGTGTGTGTGTGTGACACAAGGTCTATTTTTAATGAGGGAATTACGTACTCGCATGCATGCGCAAAAAAAAAAATTCCCGTAAACTCTGAATATCACAGGGTCAGATTTGTGTTTTTTTTGTTTCCACAGATGGAAAAGATAGAGTGTCCGATAAGGCAGACTTCGACGTGCGGGCATGCGGGCGCGCGTGTATGAGCGTGTGTGTGTGTGTGTGTGTGTGTGTGTGTGTGTGTGTGTGTGTGTGTGTGTGTGTGCGCGTATGTGCATTTGTGTGCATGTATATGTGCAAACACGCGTGTGTGCGCGCACACACTCACACACGTGTTTGTTTTTATGTTTGTAGATAAACAGATGAATAGATAGATATGAACAGATTGAAATCAATTGATCTGAAGAGGCCGGAACGGATATATAGATTATATATTGATTTTTCGAATTTTATAGGTAGCCAGGGCAATTTTTCGCCCAAGTTTTATAGGTTACGCAAAAGCATTTGACAAGGTACTCCTCAAAGATCTTCTTCTTCTTCTATGTGCCCTGTCCCTTCAGGACGTAGGCGATCATGACTCTCCACGTCTCCCTATTCCTTGTGGCTCTTAGTATGTTTGCTTCTGTTACTCCTGGCAACCCCCGTTCCGTCATCCACCTGATCAGTCCCTGCAAATATGTTATCCGCTGCCTTCCTCTGTCTCTCCTTCCTTCTATCTGTCCAGTCAGTATCAGGTTCTCCAGGCTCTCCTTCCTCATTGCATGTCCCAGGAACTTCATTGTCTCTTCCTGATGCTCAGCATCAATTTACTTTTTGTTGCCATTCTTTCTAACACCTCGTCGTTGCTTGTATGCTCAGTCCACGATATCCGTAGCATCCTTCTGTAGAACCATATTTCGGCCGCTTCCAGTTTTGTTCTCATCTACTTGTACTATTGATAACATTAAATCTAGAGTTTAGAATAATTCAGATCTTATGCCGAGCGCAAACCAACAGCATACGGATAAGA
Organism: Ascarosepion bandense; assembly: GCA_037127315.1. NCBI lineage: Eukaryota > Metazoa > Mollusca > Cephalopoda > Sepiida > Sepiidae > Ascarosepion > Ascarosepion bandense. Next base: position 1,749,433 of record JBBBDQ010001916.1, on the reverse strand, counting down.
AATGAAATGATTACCTCCACAAAAAAGAACCACAAGTATACGTCTAAGACAAGGATAGGCCTTCTCTTTCGATTTTATCAGCCTTTAGATCGAGGGTGTATATATCGTTGGACACTATGTTAACAATATAAGACATGCAGATGATACTGTGTTAAGGGTAGACACAAAAAACATTTATGAACCTCATAGTCAAGGTAGTAAAGAAAACGAGACAAATGGACTATCAGCTGCAAGAAGACATCATGTTATGGTATCAAATGAGAGAAAAACACAACATGCAATCTATGATTTAGAGATATTAACATCAAACAAGTCAGTCAGTTAGGTGCCATGCGTTATACAAGTGTGGGTGATCATGTCTCGAAAGAGACATAACTGTGCAGAAGATTTTCCTGCAGTATGCTGACATTACTTTCTGCGGTAGACCGGTTGCCAAACAAGGCTATAGACCCCATTCTGGCTTGTTGTTTAACTCATAACTGGAGGAAATACACGAATTAATACCCTTACCAAAAGTATTTGCGCGTAAGTGAATGCAACGAATTCAGCTGGGATTTGAACTCGGCTCTCCGAGTTCTAAGCCAATATCTAAGATACCACATTGCGTATCCTGTACAGAAGTATATGATAGATAATACGACACCGAAATCCGAACGTGTATTTGATTAGGGAACGATGTGTACGGATACCAAAGGTGATTATCTCCCATTGATCGGGATAAAGTCCTGTTGTCACATGGCAACTGCTTGTGACGTCACTACAGATAATGATGCAAGCACTAGTTACACTCTTTCAGGTAACAGCAACCGAGAAAAAAGGTTGTTTCCTTCTGCGCGAGCAGAATCTACCTACGGCCATGTTTCGCTTGAACATAAAAAATCCTGCCACGTCCTGTTGGGACATAGATGATTCCTGCCGTATCTCTTTGCAATATAGATGAATTCAGGCCCTCCAAATCTGGATTCATAACAATGGCCGAACAGAAGTATTTTTAAGTTATATGTAAGACCTTTCCTTTTGTTCCTTCTAATACTTTGTCTTGCGTAAGATATTATAGATATGTACTTCTGCGCGTGTGGACACTTGTTTGTATATATGTAGTATTTGTTTATGTCATAATATATAAAAGTCTCTTTGAGAACAAGCGTAAATTTATTTCTCATTTCTGCCTTACCGTTATGTTGATGACCCGACAGTATTACTGGGACTGGGAAATCGATATATTCCTTTACTTGGGAATAATAAGATATATAATCCCTTTAGATGTGTTACAAATGTAAAAGAAAGAGGAAAATTTTGTTAGAAACAATGAAAAGCAAACTGAACTGCTAGGTGATATGAATCCTCTTGTACGACACGAAATGCAGGACATTTTCCGTATAGATGAATAGAAAACTTGAGGCAATAATGCTATTCTACATAAGGATACAGAGAATTCTATGGATGGAGCAGCTTAGGAACGAGAGAAAAGAAAATGACAACAAAAAACACATGCATAGATTTGGAGAGAGAAAGAGAGAGAGAGAGTTAAAATTTCTTGTATGCATAATGAGGGAGGAAGCTTTTGAAACTGGAAATTTCAAAGGGACTACAGAATACAAGACAGGTAGGTGAATGCAACAGGAAACATACCAGCCGAGGCGTTGTGATTGGGTGATGGCATAGGGTGGGGTGGTAGGGAGAGAGTTGTGAAGAGCCATGATTGCATACACTCTGAAAAAATAAATTTAATTTATTTGTTTAAACATTAACTTTTAAAGGATACTATTATCTGAGTAGATAATCTGTTTTTTCATTTTTTAAATATTAAACAGTATATATATATATATATATATATATATATATCCACTAGAAATGGTACATTTGTTTCGACATTGAAACTTCAGTTTCTCATCAGGCGGTATGTATAGAAAGGGAAAGCCTTTTTTCTTATATTTGGTCAGTTGTGTTTGAGATGTTGGTGGGGGTTAGTGATAAGGGAACAAGTCTCGTGTATTGACCGTTAGACGGAGTGGTAGCACTTGTTAGGGTCCCACCAATTGGCAAATCGTTTATCCCAAACTGGGGTGAAAACACGATGAAATATAAAAATGGACTTTTATAGAAAAATATACATTTTTGAAGGAAAAATATTACCATTTCTGAAGGAAAAAAATTATTACCATAATACATTTTTGAAGAAAAAATAAAATTATTACCAGTAATTCATTTTTTAATACAAAACTAGAAAATATTTTCAGTTTTCTAAAATAAAAAAAATAATAAAAATTTTACGAAAGTCTGACTAAATCAATCTTCTCACGATAACCGAACATGAAAAAATACCTGAAAACCATACCTTTTTTGGCATTGAATAACACACAGGTTGTTATGCCGTTAAACAATACTTACAGTTAAACTTAAACTCAAAGTAAGCTACGCACCCTAGTAAAACTAACTGTATTTTGTACTCACTTACATGTTTGCATTTTTCTCCCATTTTTTTAAAATTTCTATCGGTCAATCTATGGCTATTGTACAGGGTATGACCGAAGGACGAGCTAAAGAAAATCACTGAATTTTATATAAAGATTAGAGCAGATTCTTTGAATCGATCGGTCGTTGGTGAGAATTTTTGTGGCATTATCTTCTTTAGTCACGAACCCCTTTAGTCACAGACTTCTTAAGCCACGGAACCAGCGCTTCATAGAGAAACAAATAAGCAGATACTCACAGTCTGAGTGGTTTCTCACAACACTTTTACCTGCATTTATGTATACATCATGCAAACTGCACACATATCGCTTTTCAGTCAACCACGCTTGTGAAAAATTGTGGTCAGTTAACCCCAACCAGTAGATGAAGAGATAATTAAGCCATTATAAACTGTGGAAATTGAGAATTATCACTTGTTTTTACGGAGTGGCAAAAGATGGCGGTCGTGCAGAGAATGATTACACACGTATGAATGATGAACAATAGACGCCTAATGGTCGGCACTATAAGTAATGGCTGGGTGCGTTTTCTTTCAATGGAAAACATTTGATTGAGAGATGGCTCGTATAGCGGATACAAATGTTAGTTTTATGTAAACCTCACGGACCCCCTGAAACCATGGGTGTCTGTGGACTCAAGGTTAAGAAATCTTGGAATAGATATTTTCTCAGCCTTTTTACCCGTGTGTCACACTTGAAATAATTGTAATATCTCAGGTTAACACTGCATGAAAATTGTTATACATTGCTTTTTTTTTTTTTTAGAATTAATTTAATTTACATTGTGACACGGAAATTTCTACGTTTCGAGATTTTATGTTGTCATCAGGCAATGTTGATTCATTGTTATGAAAATGATTTACATTTGAATGTAGAAAACAATACGCTTGTTATTTAAAGAGTTTAATATGGATGGGTGATGACAGAAAAAGATACGTGTGTGTTTAATTTAACTAATCAGAATGAAGTTCATGTTTGGGGAATACATTGTTTCTTCATTCAATCTTAACTGGGAAGTGTCACTCCATTGAGCTACAGTCTAAACTGCTCTTTTCCGGTGTGATGTAACCATTATTGTTACAAGATTATTGTCCTAGTTTTTCTCTGTATCCAAGCATATTTTAAAGAACAGAAAAAGAAAGAATACATTTCTTTTATTTTTGATCTGATTTTAAGGGACCTTTGAGTATGGTTATACTATTTTTATTTCGGAAAACTGTAGCTCAATGGACTGACTCTTGATATTCTTGTTTGGTGTTTATCAAATTTCTTTTGAGTCGTTTTCTTCCTAAACTGCGACGACCTGGATCCTTGCAGCAAATGTTTGTCGATTCTGAAAATCAAATCTAAGCTCCCCGCTCCGTGCTTAACTAACCTACAGGCAAACTCTAAACATACTTCTCGGAATTTTGATAAGGAAAAATCAAGCGCAGATGTTTCTCAAGAATCAAAATGCATCAAAAATAATTTTCTAAATTTAACATTAAGGAAGTATCCAACGCAGCGCCTGCTTTCTCTCTTAATATCTACTGGTCATTTTATAGTGTAGACTTCGATCCTTAAGGCCAGGGCAATTTTTCCGTAATCGCGTTGCAGTCTCATTTGTGTTTGTTTAACATACACAGAGCACCTCATTGGTTTATAATATAACTATTATGTGCGGACCTTAGTTACAGTTTTTGGGAGGGAACACGTTATCTAATGTGAACAACAGTCTGAACAAGGCCAGGACGCTCACATTTTCGGTCACGATGACTTATGAGTTCGACTTAGCACAACCATCGGCGGCTCCAAAATGGTCCCGTCTACATTATAAAGTCACCTTTCTGAGAAATCGACCATGAGCTTCAGGGTCAGAACGTTCTAACTACTACGCGCCTAGCATCATTAGCATTACCATTTATACCTGTTCTGTTATATATCGCCAAACGCGACCGCTACGTTAATCACTCTTTCATCCTGATTGCTTTATCTAAAATATGTCCCGTGAGGAATGAATAGTAAGTTTAATACAGAGTACATTTACGGCCAATTTCTTAAAACATTTACCATTCTGTTATCACAATGTGAGATATGTAATAACAAAAAATGATGGAAACCAAAAGAAAATTATCGACTATATAGAATCCATATCTAAATCCGCTGCTAAGAAGGCCGGCTCTCTGCGTAGGACAAGGAAGTTTTTCCCGTCTGAAACCATCTACCGCACGCCCGTGCATTGAATACTGCTGCCATATCTGGTTTGGTGCCCCTGCTCTCCACCTAGGAGTCCTTGACAAAATCCAACGGAGATTCGGTAATGTGATCGATTCCCGACTTAGCAGCTCAGATACAGTCACTTTCTCACCGGCACAATGTGGCTTCCCTGTGTCTTCTACAAATATTTTCACGGCTTCTGCTCCGAGGAACTTAGCTCACTGGTGACCCTATATATGAATTTACTCGAGCTACAAGATTAGCAAGTATGTCTCACCCTTTTACTGTGAAACCAATAAAATGTAAACGCAAATTCTACTCCAGCAGCTTCTTTCCTCGCACTTTCCGCCTGTGGAATTCCCTTCCATTTACTTGCTTCCCCGACAGCAATAATCTCCAAGAATGTAAATGTAAAGTGAATAGTCATCTCCTCTCTCACTGACTTGCACCCTCTCTCTCATGCTCTTTTCTCCGTCCATTCCACTCTCGCCAATATTCTCATCCTTCTCTTACTGACTTTCAGACACCCACTGTAACCTGTTACTCTTTCTCATAACTTACCTCCTATGTAACCCCCTGCGCACCAGTGGGAGTAAAAGGGCCTTGCTTGGGGCGATGGGATTATTTTTTAAAAAAATACGCTAGATTATATACCCAAAACACACTGAAAAAATAATTTCTAAATTTAAAATTCCCAGAGTCTCTTATTTATGCGCATTTGTAGTCGCACCAACATAAATAAACATAGTCTGATGACGTCCCAAAGAATGAAACGCGTCATACATATTTTTTTTCCACTTTTTCATACATCTTGCCTTGAAAACTGTTCTTGATTACAAGACTGGCGACAAGGTTTCATTATTTTACAATTGAAATGACTAGATGTAATCATAAGTTATGAAATTTCTGAATTTCAGCTTTTGTCATACGGAAAAGCAAAAGAAAAATATCAATTACCTGAATATTTCTTGAATATCAAAACCCAGTCCAGATTTTTATAATTATTTAACCACAAGCAATGTAAGATCGCCACTTGTGCGCAGGGGGTTACAATGAGAGAAAAAATGTTACATTGCTTTAGTTATATCTCATATTCTAGTATATACTAACGAAAAAAAACTTTGCGGTGATATAAGCTGCCTCTGCAAAAATTGGCTCACGTTGTAGTGTCGCAATTTTGCCATTGATATCTGTCACGGCTGATTGGTACGGATTGACGTCTGTCGACGAAATTAGTTTCCTAATGTCTGCAAAGATTCTTTGAACAAGATCGCTAATAAGCTGAAGCCATTGAAAAGGAACGGACGGACAATACTTTTAGGGGCGGTGGCCCATCAGTCACGAAGCTGAGAAATGAAAGAATGTTGGTAGGGTGGCGAAGGACTACTTCTTTTTCTGACTCCCTTAAACTTGTCATATAAAAGTTATATAATGCTTCAGGATAAATAGGCCAACAGTGTTATTGGCTGACTGGTTAGATTTATTGATAGCAACGGACAGGTTTAGATTGATATGAAGATTCTCAATAGAAAGTTTTGAAACATTATAACTGAAAATACAAACACACACACACAAACATTTTTAAGTCAATGGTTTTATATATATATATATATATATATATATATATATATATATATATAAAACATATATATGTTGATATATGTAGTGATAAAATAGATATATTTTTTTTATTTGGAAAAAAAAATCCCGTAAAAGACTTCGTATCCTTTCATCTTTTTTTGTAACATTCTTATCATACATGATAAAAATATGATTGCCATAACCAAAACGATAGAAAATTAGTACGTACAAAATGAAATTATTATTATTACTGATAGAATTAACAGAAAAAGCTGATAATTCAATTCTTCTGGTGAAAATACGCCCCCTAAATTTACTGTCATGCATTTGCGAATGGTCAACTAAAATTTCAGGCCAAGGTTTATAGATTCACGTAACAACTATCACTGTAGCTCTAAGCCCCTCATCCTAATTTTTCTTTTTCTTTTTAGGCCAAGGCCATCTTATCGTCTGGGATAAAATACAGACCCCAATATTAGCTAAAACTGTAAATTTAACCTTCTCACCCCGATTTTTTTCCTCCCATGATTCTTTTTGTCTGGATAAATCTGACCCATTCATTGAAATCTAACCCATGAATTTGATCTGATGAGCGGTCTGTAAGAGCTCCACGATATGGATATATATCCAATGGATTTATAAGAACAAACAACTTATTTTCATTATATATATATATATATATATATATATATATATATAATATATATATATATATATATATATATATATATATATATATACAATATATTGTATTTTTGCTCTACTTTGGTACTTTCATATTGAGTTCTCTACTGTGAAGTTTTTCGTCTTGGTTTTTTTTCTTTCAAACAAGCTCTTGACTCATTGTTATTGGGCTTTGTTTCTTTTTTTCTTCCCCTTTAACCCATGTGGTAGTCCTCGTTGGTTTGTTGACGACTTACGTTACTGATTTGTTAGCGTTAGTTAGTCATTTGCTAATACCTAAAAAAAAAAACGAGTCAACCGAAATAAGCAACTATTATTATATTTGTGTTAATTATATATATATATACATATATATATATAATAGCACCTAATGAGCCAGACGAACCTAGCCTAGGTTTCTCCTAAACGGATCATAAGGGAAATCTGGCTCTATATATAATCACGTTTATATATATATATATATATATATATATATATATATATATATATATATAATTGATGATTATATATATGATTTATATATATATATATATATATATATCCAAGTATGGGTGGAATAATATTCCCCATCCAAATTTTCGAAATAACAACATCAACATCATTTTCGAAATAACAACATCACTTGAAAAGACACAAAAAGTGTCGAAACAAAATAGCTACTTTTGTAGTGATATATTAACATATCAATGTTATAATTTATTAATAAATATTATTATTATTATATATATATATATATATATATATATATATATATATATAATTGATGATTGTATATATGATTTATATATATGATATATATATATATATATTTGTGTGTGTGTGTGTATTGATAAATATAACAGACAATGAATGTCTATAATGTTTAATCATGAGCAGTTCTAAACATCGCATTTTAGCTTTAATTTCAGGTGAAAATAAAGACAACTTTGTTCAACATTTGAATATTTTTAATTATGTTGTTTTTAAGTTTTCGGCCAAAACACGATGTTTAGAACGGCTCATAATTTAACATAATAAATATTTATTCTGTTGTATTTAAGAATATATATTTAGGAAATTATCTGCTGCCTCGATATACTAAATATATAGGATGTGTGGGTGTTAAATATAAATATGCACCAAAGAACGTTAAGAATAAAAATATCAAAAGTTAATTGCAAAAAGAAAGACAAAATTCAAAGAGAAAATTCAATAAGAATAATAAGAATACTACAAAGGTTGTTACTATATTTTCGCGTGTGCCAATTTCATGCCAATCATATATATATATATATATATATATATATATGGCATATTTAAGTGATATTGTCCTCAGTATTAGAAATAATGTATATGTAAATATAAAATGGGTATTTATGGCAAAACCCAGCGGGGGTCTTTTGTTTCATTTTTAAACGCAATCTGCAGAACATTCCCTGAAGAATGTAAGAATTTCTAACTCCATAAAACTGTATTTTAGTATATGTATCTTTTGATGTGCATTGTGGTGCAGTGGATATCGATGCGGAACGACAATTCAGGGAGCCGTGTTCGAATTCCAGTTGAATTCCTTGGAAAAACGTATTGATCCACCTCTTCCCTCCAGTTATGGGTTAAATAATAAAGCAGATTGTGTTCTATAGCCTTGGCAGGTAACCAGTCTACCACATAAAGCAATGGCAACATTCTGCGGGATAAACTTCTGCCCAGTCAGTCAGGTCTCTTTCGAAACATGATCGTCCAAAGCGTCTACGACGTATGGCATTCAACTGAACTGATCTCCTGATAAACAGAAAAACACTTTCAATATATATATATGATTATCTCAGTAACACTACTGATGTCATTTATTGATTTAACCGCATTAATCACAAATCTAAATGTTTGTTTATCCATTTTGACGTAGTAGATTATACTTCTTCAATTTCAAAAGACTTGTTCATTTTAACTTTGTATTTTGCCATTGTATATTCTGACCTCACAAATTAGGAAAGAATTATTATATCAAACTCCAAACAATCGGTTATCATCCACAACATTGATCACATTCCAAGAACCTATTCAACATTAATATGGGATCAATAGATTCTGCAGTTTTATAGGATCTCGTTGGTCTATTTATTTTGCACAATGTAACTGCGTTTAGTAATGTTGAAATAATTTTCATGAGATCTCAGTATTTTCAATAATTGTCAGTCAGTTGGATGCCATACGTGACACACGCTTTTGAGCTATCATGTCACGAAAGAGACATGACTGACTCGGCAGAAGATTATCACCCAGTATGTTGCCATTGCTTTCTGCGGTAGACTGGTTGCCAGCCAAGGCTATAGAACCTAATCTTTCCTATTATTTAATCCATAACTAGAGGGAAGAGACGGATTTATACCTTTTCCAAGGGTATTTGTGCGTAAGTGAATGCGAGGAATTCAACTGGAATTCGAACTCGGCTCCCCGATATTCGCTCCGATTTGTTATCCACTGAACCACAACGCACATGCAATAATTGTACAAACTCT
>JBBBDQ010001916.1:1677500-1735000 GCA_037127315.1 Ascarosepion bandense | reverse complement strand
ACCAAACCTTTTGCGTCTGGATAAAAAATGAATTCAGCAGATGTAAAAAATAGAAAGGGGCGTAAGACAAGGATGTAGTTTCTTATCGGTTCTATTAAACTTATACAACGAAACAATTCTGAGAGAAATAAAATCCTTGCCATGATTCGTCATTGGCGGCCACAATCTCAACAATGTAAAATATGCGGATAATAAGGTGCTGATAGCAGAGACCAAAAAGAAAATGCAGGAGCTCATTCATAAGGTAGCAAAAGTAAGCGAGAAGAAAGGACTCAGCATAAACTTCAAGAAAACTGAGTGTACGGGCATCAGCAAAAAGTAGATCCAAAAAAATTCCAACTACTGGTCGGAGAAACTAAAATAAATCAAGTAAAGAAATTTAAATACCTGGAAAGCGTTCTGACAGAAGATGGAAAATTCGACAGTGAGATCCGAAGACGCATTAGCATGGCCAAGAACGTATTTCAAAAGCTAGCTAGAGCATTGAGAAATAGGAAAATCTTATTGGAAACAAAGAAAAGATTACTGGACTGTTATGTGATATCTATCCTTCTGTATGGCAGTGAATGGTCGACGATCTCATGAAGGATGAAGGAAAGACTTGAGGCAGTATAAAGGTGGTTCTACAGAAAATGCTGAGGATACTATGAACCAAACACGTGAGAAACCATGGAGTGTTGAAAAGGATGCAAACGAGAAGAAAATTCAAACTTAACGTCAGGAAAAGGCAGCTGAGTTTCCTGGTACACGTAATGAGGAAAGAGAGCGAAGAGAATCTAATACTCACAGGACGAATAAAAGGCAACAGAGACAGGGGAAAGCAGTTCGAGACATATTTGATAGGCTTGAGCAACTGGATGGTGTAGCGGCTTTTACGAGATGTTAAGAAGAAAATATTCAAAGAGACAAGAAACAGGGGCAAGTAGAAGTCCATTATTGCCTATGTCCTAAAGAAGAAGAAGAAGAGGAAGAAGAGGAGGAAGAAGAAGAAGAAGAAGAGGAAGAGGAAGAGGAAGAAGAGGAGAAGAAGAAGAATCTAGACGCACACATAATCAGATTGTTTAACTTTTTCCATTCCCCTCCTCAACTTTCAAAATAACAATTTCTATTTTCCAAAACAAATAATTTTCAGCATTTATTTTAAAACTAGCAGTATAACCCAGCGTTGCTCGGGTGTAATGAAAGCTTTAAAACTAATCCATGGTTCTGGAGATCAGACTCAGCCTAAAGAATATTTGTGTGAAGTTTGATGAGAATCGGATAAAAATTGTGGATTTGTATAAAGGACATACAGACAGATAAACAGACACACACACAAACATCTTGCCTTTCATATATATATAAATTCGATTTTCTGCATTATTGTAAGAACTGCAATCTTGAAACTTCCGAATATCGTTTTTTATGTCTTTGTCTATGAGTGTATCAAATTTGATTAAAATTGGACCACTCCTTCTATAACCCGATTTTTTCGATTATCGATTTTCGATATTTATCGGGGGTAGCTCGACACAAAACCTAGCTAAGAAGACTCGCAGACGCTTATAGTACAAGTGTAAAAATTTTCAAGAAAATCGGTTCAGCTGTTTCGGAGTCTATAGGTAACGGACACACACACAGACAAATTTCCATTTATAAATAAGTTTAGATATAACCTAAAGAAGAACCACATAGGTATGAAAAATGAATTTGTTTTGTTAGTGATAAAATGCTTTATAAATCATTGTAATAATAATAATAATAATATATATATATATATATATATATATATTGTGGAGGAAGAGGGAAACCGAGACTTCATTTAATCATCGTGTCTCAGATGTAAGTGTGATCATTATTTTTGTTCACTCACTGTGACATTATTTATTAAAGCATTATTCAACTTTTCTTTCTAAATAGTAAACAAAAAAAAACGTTCAATTCACTTGGATATCTCAATAAATACTTTTTAAGCCATATTAAAAAGCGCAGACATTTCAAAATAAATTATGAATTATTATAAAAAACTTTACTTTCATTTTGTTTTCAGCAAATGAAATTTAGAGACCATGATGTTAATAAAATGTTCAGAATTAATTCAGATAAATGTAAATGACTTCATTAATATTAGAAATTCAGTCTGCAAATTTTCCTTTTCTGAAAACGTTGATTTTAAACATTTAGATAGAAATTAAAAGCCGAAATGTTTGTAGTATTTTTAGATAAAACGATGTAAAAATAATTATAGGCTGAAGCAGTGAATTTATTTAGCGGTAGATGTGTCTTTTTTAATTTTTTAAAGACCTAATGCTTCAGTACATTTTGTTGTATGGGAATTATCTCAACCTTGTTTCGTTATTTTGCGTTTATCTTTTTTTTTTATCTATCTTACGAGTTTCATTTCTTGATACACCACCGCTGTTTCTTTCTTTCTTTTTTCTTTTTTCCTGTCTTTCTTTCTTTATATGTATGTGTGTATGTATAAGTCAATCTGTTCGCATCAATCAATCGATCGAACCGTCACATTCTGTTTATATTTATCTAATTTTGCTAATTATCTCTCTTAATCTGGTCCATTTAAGTTTACTAATTATATGTCTTAATCTGGTCTATCAAAATTTCCAATTTTCTGTCTTACTCTGGCCTATCGAACTTGGCTAATTATCTGTCTTAACTTGGCCTATCTAATATCTGTCTCAATCTGGTCTATCTAATTTTGCTAATTATGTGACTTAATCTGCCTTATTTAATTCGGCTATTTATCTGTCTTAATCTGGTCTAATTTTGCTAATTATATGTTTTTATCGGGTCTATCTAATTTGGCTAATTATTCTTTCTTAATCTTGTCTAACTAATTTGGCTAATTATTCTTTCTTAATCTGGTCTATCTAATTTGGCTAATTATTCTTTCTTAATCTGGTTTAACTAATTTGGCTAATTATTCTTTCTTAATCTGGTTTAACTAATTTGGCTAATTATTCTTTCTTACTCTGGTCTATCTAATTTGGCTAATTATCTCTTAATCTGATCTATCTAACTTAGCTAATCATCTGTCTTAATCTGGTCAGTCTAATTTTGCTAATGATATATTTATCTATCACAGTTTGTTCTGCCTATTTATCTAAGTTTTCTAATGATCTATCTCAGTCTGTCTAACCCAATTATCTATTTACATTGTTTTTTCTTTCCTCATTTTTTTATTTTCTATTACATTTCTTTACTTTTCTTCTTTATTTTACTCTTTGACTTTATCTTTTATTCTCTCTCTCTCTCTCTCTCTCTCTCTCTCTTTCTCTTTTCTCTTTCTTTTAATTTTCCATTCTCTTTTTTAGTTCGCGTTTAATTTCATTCTCACGAAGATTTTCTTCGCGTAATATTCTCTTTCGTTTCGTTTACTTTCGGTATTTTTTCTTTTTTATCTTCTTCTTTTATTTCTTTTTTCATTATTTCTTCAATTCTCTTTTTTTGAAAAATAAAGACACAAACAACAAAAAAGAAAAGAAAGAAAAAAGGAAGAAAACGAGAAATTCTCCTTATTTAATTTTTCTTTTTTTCCACTTTTTCTTTTTCTCTTACTTTCACTCATTCTTTTTTCTCTTATATTCATTCTGTCCTTTGTCTCTTAATTTCACTCTTTTTTTTTTCTCTTAATTTCACTCTTTTTTCTCTTAATTTCACTCTTTTTTCTCTTAATTTCACTCTCTCCTTTTTTCTTTTGTTTTCACCTTCTTTCATTTTTTTCTCTTAATTTTACTTTCTATTTTTCTAAATTTTACTCATTTTTCTTTGTTTGTTTCTTTTTATTCTTGACAATTCTTGTTCTTTTTTTTTCAAATTCTCCTATTCCGATTTTCTGTTCATTTGGTTTATTTTATTTATTTTATTTTTCTTTTCTTTCCTTTTTTTCTTCTTTTTTTATTTTTATTTCATCTCTGTCTACTTTTTTCTTGTTTTCTTCCTTTCTTTTTCACTTACTTTCACCTCTTTTCTTTTTCTCTTCTCTTCATTTCATTTCCTTTCTATTTTTCCCTCATTACCATTCTCTTATTCTCGAATTCTTATTCTTTTTCAATATCCCCGCTTATTTTTCTCTCTTTTTTTAACGCGATCATTTTTCATGAGATTTGAAAATAGAAATCCTTTATCAATCCATCTGCTTCTGTTCTGTCGTCAAATTTGCTTCCCACAGCTGTCATGAAATTAATTTGTAGGCGGTAGGTACACAGATTGCATTATTCATAGCTTTTGTTCCAAAGATTTTCTGCAAGTATTTGCCAATCGTTACCAATGTCTGACATGTGAAATTTTAACTCTTCACAAAATACTGACTCCTTTTCTTCGCCTTCCGATTGTCTTATTTGACAGAGAAATCGTAAACAAGGAAAACCGTCGAGGAACAGAAATGATTGGCAGTTTTATATCATTTTCTATAGAAATGGTTAGACGCCAGGAAACAGAAATAATGGGTCCTTGCGTATTGCCCAAATAAATTGCGTTTTTCTTTTAGTAATATTTGCAAATTCATGCCAGAATTATCTGTTGATTATCGCTGGGAATCCCTTTACCAAATCTCGAGATATCACATAGTAAGGGTCTATCCAGAGTTCCTTCTAAGCTTTGTGCTGGGTGAACATTAGCATAAAAACATCTAAGTAATACTATTGAGATTTAAGCGTGTATCTCTAAATACCATTGATCACGTGATCTTTACCCAAATTTTATCACTGACAGCATCTTTAACTGACTTTGAACGGCTTTCACCAGCTGCTGTCCACTCAGCTGACTGCCGATTTGACTCCGGAGTGAAACGGTGGATCCATTGATGAATACACTATATTCGCTATCTTTTCCTCTTCCCTTTTCTAAACAAATGTTTATTTCCGGTCACACTAGAATTTCTCGTTACACGTCCTACCGAGATTGATGAGACGGGCTCTGAGAAGCGGTAGAAATGGTTATCCCTCAAATAGAAAACACGGAATTTACTTCTAAAATAAATATCTGCTGTGTGAATTAAATTTACATTGAGCTCTTTGTTGGATCTGTTTTAATATTTAATGTAATTTTACTAGGATCCCCTGCGATATCAAATTTAATTGTTACTGCCGGTGAAAGTCTACACATGATGTTGTTAGTGGTCTTTGTTTGGGATTATGAAGCACCAGTCAACAAGGTTCGAAAAAAAAAACACGCTCCTCGCTAAAGCCTACAGGTTTCATTCACACAGAAATACAGACACACACAAACACACATATACACACATGTACACAGGGCAATTGTTATCTAACAGGCTAGTATTCGTAGCCAAATTTGTAGAGTCACGTGTTGACTATATAAGCGGTTTTTGAAAAAGAAATACAGGTTTGGTTCTAAACTTTTCATTAATGGTACGTCTCAATCTAGGCGGGACTTTATAAATTTCACTGTTTCATAATCAGGAGACTAGCAACCTATGAGGGTCGTGAGGTCACCACATGTTTACCGAAAAAAACAGCTTGACGCAGAGCAATCATTGATTTTTCCTTGTTTGGTTAACAGATTGCCATTCAAAAATACAGGACGAAGTAAGTCCTGCTATTTACCCATTGCTGGAAGAGAAGATGGATTCATACCTTTCGAGAGGTTATTTGTAAGCAAGTGAATATAATGAACTCGAATGAAATTCGAACTTGGTTACCGCTTCCTCAGTCCGAACCGTTAATAATGAGTCCACCAAGCCTCCAACTATTTTACTATTTAAAAATTTATTTTTTAAATATTTATTTTCCTCACTTTTGGCTCAGAAAATTAATTTCACTTTTTTTATTATGAGTATATGTTTTCTTTTACTCCGAATTTCTGGTAAAACCTTATCCCACGTTCAATCTATGTTATTAGCAGTACTTAGAGAACGACATTTCAAATCTTTTCTTTATTAACGAAGAAAAATTCCAGTATACACTGACATGTTAGACAGTAAGTATTAATTAAGTACTATTTTTTTTTGGTGAAAAGGATATTTTTTCTATTTATGCTTAGTTACTGAAAAGATAATATGATGGACTTCAATATCATATTTCCGTTGCATCAAAGGTTACTTAATATTAAGAAAAGTAAACGGTTTCAAATTATGGTATTATTATTATTAATATTATTATTATTATTATTATTATTATTATTATGTTGTCATTTTTCATCATATTTCAATTTCTGCTATGGTCGCACTACCTACCAAGTTTTCGAGAAGACCTAAGGCAGGTCCTCGTGTGTTGTTATGGCTCCATTTCATGTTTTTTCTATCTCCCCTAACATCCCTAGCGTTACATAGACAAAGCTCTCTTTAGTGTGTGGGCTGTACTTAACATGACAATTTTTTGTATATCTTTTAAGTTGGGGTTTCCAGGGATTCTTTCAATGTGTTGTTTTGTTCCATTTTTTATCATTCCAAGTGCAACTTCTTTCACTGGCACGATTCTTGTTTTCAATTTCCACATTTTTTCTATTTCAATTTTGATATTATTATTATTATTATTATTATTATTATTATTATTATAGCTGGTATAATGATATATATATATATATATATATATATATATATATACCAATAACTGTTTTAGGAGAAAAATATATGGCAAAGGAGAAAAAGTTTTCATGTGAGTCGATTCGTCCATTAATCTGACGTAGTCTTGACGGACGGAACGCTTAAAACAGGAGAGAATATTAATTTAGGTAAATAGATAATTGGGACAGACAGACTGAGATAGATAATTAGGAAACTTAGATAAATAGATAGAATAAATTGCGATAGATAAATATATAATTAACAAAATTAGATAGACGAGATGAAGACAGATAATACGCAAACATCGAAAGCCCAAATTTCGACAGATAATTAGCAAAATTAGTCTTGAATTATGAAACGCTTAAATCAGTAGAGAATATTTTGTGTTAGTCGTTTCGTCCATTATTCTGATGTAGTCATGACGTATGGAACACTTAAATCAGAAAAAAAATTCTCATGTGATTCGTTTCGGCCATTAAACTGAAGTACTCCTGACGGAGGAAACGATTAAATCAGAAGAAAAAATTTCGTTTAAGTCGTTTCGTCTATTGATCTGATGTAGACATGACGGACGAATCGCTTAAATCAGAAGAAAACTTCTCTGGTTGTCGTTTCGTCCATTAATCTGATCTAGTCCTAGAGGAGGAAATGCTTAAAGAAGGAGAAAAGTTTTCGGTTGAATCGTTTTGTCCATTAATTTGATGTAAAGCTGACGGACGAAACAATTAAATAAGGAATAAAAATTCCATGATTCGTTTCGTCCATCAGTTTGATGTAGTTCTAACGGACGAAATGATTAAATCAGGAGAAAAAATGTGTTTAAGTCGTTTTGTCTATTGATCTGATGTAGTCATGACGGACGAATCGCTTAAATCAAAAGAAAAGTTTTCTTTTGCGTCGTTTCGTCCATTAATCTGATTTAGTCCTGAAGAAGGAAACACTTAAAGCAGGAGAAAAGTCTTCAGATGTGTCGTTTTGTCCATTAATCTGATGTAGGCCTGACGGACGAAGCGCTTAAATGAGGAGATAAGTTTTCGGGTGAGTTGTTTCGTCCATTAATTTTATATACTCCTGACGTAGGAACGCTTAAAACACGGAAAATATTTCACTTGAGGGGTTCGTTTATTAATCTGATGAAGTCCTGAATGACGAAACGCGTAAATCAGGAGAAAAATTTCCGTGTGAGTCGTTCCGTCCATTAATCTGATAAAATCCTAGCGGACGTAACGCTTAAATCAGGAGAAAAGTTTTCTCATGTGTCGTTTCGCCCATTAATCTGATGTAGTTCTGACGGACAAAAACGATTAAATCAGGAGAAAACTTTTCAGGTGAGTCGTTTTGTCCATTATTCTAATGTAGTTCTGACGGACGAAACGATTAATTAAGGAGAAATTTTTTTGTGGGTCGTTTTTTTTTATTAACCTGATCTAGTTCTGACGGACGAAAGGATTAAATCAGGGAAAAAAAATTGTGAGTCGTTTCGTTCATTAATCTGATGTAATCCTGAGAGACGAAACGCTTATTGCGAATTTTTTTCCACTTTGTCATAGATATTTCACATATACAGTTTGGTCCAAAAATCAGAAGTAGGTGTATATTCTTATTCATTATTGTCATCGTTTACCGTTCACTTACATTTACACCACTCTTTTCTATATACGGTATTAGATATTACTGTGTATTTCTGGAGCTCCATATCATACTTTTTACCATCGGAATCTAATGATTAAGAGCAGAAAACTATTTGATATATTTGCACGTCATTTCGTATAAATCAGGACATCGGATTTAGTTATGAGAAATGAAATAAAAACAAAGCTGAATCGAAGTACCTTTTCTGTTTTCTTTAATGAAGCTTGTATAAAAGAGTGATTACTTCCCAAATACACAATTATATATGTTTAGGATTTGTCCGAAATAGGTGGACAGTAAATGTTAACTTCTATTTTCGGATTATGTATAAAATTATATTTACTAATACTAGTATTATATTGACAAATCTTATTGCGTATAAGACTATAAAAGCGCTTAAGTTTCATCAACGCAGGTACCCAAACTATTCAATTTGACTTCTTTGATTTATCCATTTCCCAGGAAATGTTTCAAGATACTCACACGCTAGTCATGAACAATGTGGAGGAATAACTACAAGTATTTTTCTAGCTAGTGAACTGAGAGCTTCTATCCCTGGTGCTGCTTATTCAATTTCACCTCTTTGGTCAATCCATTTCTCAGGAAATGTTTCAAGTTATTCACGGACACCTCTTGAATTGTGTAGAGAGAAAATGTACAGAACACCACTGCAATAATATCTACAAGTATTTTCATGGCTACTGAACTGAGAGCTTCCTTGGTACTGGTTATTAAAAATCGATTTTTTGGTCAATCCATTACTCAGGAAAGGTATCAAATTAATCACGGACACCACTTGAATAGTGTGAAAAGAAATGTTGTACGGGAAACCATTGCAATATTATCTACCAGTATTTTTATGACTATTGAACCGAGATCTTTCCTGATACTGGTTATTCAATCTGTCATCTTTGGTCAATCCATTTCTCAGGAAATCTTTCAAGTTACTCACGGACCAATCTTCAATATTATGGAGGGAAAATGATGTACAGAACACCATTGCAATAATATCTACAAGGAAATGTTTCAAGTTACTCACATACACCTCTTGAATATTATGGAGGGAAAATGTACGGAACACCATTGGAATAATATCTACAAGTATTTTCATGGCTACTGAACTGAGAGCTTCCCTGGTACTGGTTATTCTAAATTGACTTTTTTGGTCAATCCATTTCTCAGGAAATCGTTCAAGTTACTCACGTACACCTCTTGAATATTATGGAGGGAAAATGTACGGAACACCATTGGAATAATATCTACAAGTATTTTCATGGCTACTGAACTGAGAGCTTCCCTGGTACTGGTTATTCTAAATTTACTTTTTTGGTCAATCCATTTCTCAGGAAATCTTTCAAGTTACTCACGTACACCTCTTGAATATTATGGAGGGAAAATGTACGGAACACCATTGGAATAATATCTACAAGTATTTTCATGGCTACTGAACTGAGAGCTTCCCTGGTACTGGTTATTCTAAATTTACTTTTTTGGTCAATCCATTTCTCAGGAAATCTTTCAAGTTACTCACGTACACCTCTTGAATATTATGGAGGGAAAATGTACGGAACACCATTGGAATAATATCTACAAGTATTTTCATGGCTACTGAACTGAGAGCTTTTTTCTCTGGTGCTTCAGTTACATCTATTTATATGTATTACTGCAACATTGGCATCAAAGTCGGACTCCTTTACCGTCGATGTAGTCAAATGTAACCGCCTCATCTACCCAGTTTCTTTTCTCACACTTTCCGTTTGTAGGACTCTCTTCCGTTTTTTTTTTTTTTTTTTTTTTGCTTCCCTGCTAGTTACAACTTTCAAATGTTAAAATTCCACGGCAATCACTCTTTCCTATCTCCTTTATTTGCGTCTTTCACTTTTCCTTTTTACGACATTCCATGTATCTTGTTTTTTATCGTTCACTGCAACCTCTGAGCGGTCCAGTCTTGCTTAGGGGAAAATGATTATGAAATACAAAGAAAAATAAAACATAATCGATACACAAACGTATTCCACATACTATCGACTTACTTTGCGATATATATGTATATTTTAATTTAATCGGTTGTCTATCCATACTGATGAGCTGTGATACAACGAAACAGATCTGTCTGCGGATGACTATATATATATATATATATATATATATATACACACACAAACGAAGTGAGATATTATGTTATTCCCAAACAAAAATGAATTACTAAATGAAAGAACAACAATTAAGACTAAGTGTAATCATACCAAAAAAATATCTATTAAGTTCATACAACCATGGATGAAAACATTATAACTTCTAATTTTAAAAATTGCATGTTTCAAAATTCCCCGTTACGTGAGCATTCAAAAAAAAATCCCCGTTACGTAACCGTTCTTAAAAAATACGACAAAATCAGTAATTGCAAATTGCCTGAAGACACCATATGGTAGAAACGTAGGTCTCGTAATAACTCGTTTACAAATGATGTATATACACATACAATATATATATATATATATATATATATATATATATATATATTTGATGGGTTACCTGTCTCGTAATTGTAAAACAGGGAAATTTATAAAAAGCTAAATTCAGAACTCTTACTAAAGAAGACTTACGCCTCTAATTAGAATTGAACCTGTAACTATTTTTTTCAAAAATTGCTTCTATAGCCGAAACATGACAAAGGTTTGGCTACGAATGAGTGTCTGTCGGATAACTCCACCTATTTACTACATATATATACACTTGTGCTTTTCTGCCCAGTGTAGTCGTTTCAACTTATTCTCCTTCTTTAATAGTGGTTTCTTAACTACTACACAGCCATTAAGCCCAGAAGAATTAAGCCGTCTCTTAACAGTAGTAACAGATACTGGATGTTGCCGAGTAGAATTCATTGCAATTGTTAATTCCGGGGCGATATTTCTTCCATCTCTTGCTAGATATGATCAAGTTCCTATTCTCTACAATAGATGTTACTCTGGGCCAACCAGATCTTTTTCTGTCAATATTTAACTCAGTTTCACGAAGTCGTTGAAGGCAATAATTCAGACCATTCTTTGATAGGCTTAATTTTTTAGCGATAATACATTCAGAATATATATATATATATATATATATATATATATATATATATATATACAAACTTGAAGAGGCTTATCCCTTATTTCCTGTTTAGGATGCGGTTTCCGGTTTTTCTTTTCTAATCTTCTCACTGTTTTTTCAATTGGAGTAGATAGACTAAACTATCGCCCGGTTCACGCTCCACCCACGTCTATTGAACAGGTGAAGAGGCTCATCCCTTGTTTCCTGTTTGGGATGCGGTTTCCGGTTTTTTCTCCTTTCTAATCTTACTGTTTTTTTTGTTTTTTTTTTCAATTGGAGTAGATAGACTAAACTATCGCCCGGTTCACACTCCACCCACGTCTGTTGAACAGGTGAAGAGGCTTATCCCTTGTTTCCTGTTTAGGATGCGGTTTCCGGTTTTTCTTTTCTAATCTTCTCACTGTTTTTTCAATTGGAGTAGATAGACTAAACTATCGCCCGGTTCACGCTCCACCCACGTCTATTGAACAGGTGAAGAGGCTCATCCCTTGTTTCCTGTTTGGGATGCGGTTTCCGGTTTTTCTCCTTTCTAATCTTACTGTTTTTTTTGTTTTTTTTTCAATTGGAGTAGATAGACTAAACTATCGCCCGGTTCACACTCCACCCACGTCTGTTGAACAGGTGAAGAGACTTATCCCTTGTTTCCTGTTTAGGATGCGGTTTCCGGTTTTTCTTTTCTAATCTTCTCACTGTTTTTTCAATTGGAGTAGATAGACTAAACTATCGCCCGGTTCACACTCCACCCACGTCTATTGAACAGGTGAAGAGGCTCATCCCTTGTTTCCTGTTTAGGATGCGGTTTCCTGTTTTTCTCTTTTCTAATCTTCTCACTTTTATGTAGCCCCCTGCACATCAGTGGCGTCACCGCCTTGCTTGGGGTGATATGATTAAAAAAAAAAAAAAAAATGATACTGCTAAAAATGAACTTTTTTATAAACTTACAATAAAGATTTGGGTGGTCCCAAACTTATGGTCGGTAGTGTGTGTGTGTGTGTGTGTGTGTGTGTGTGTGTGTGTGTGTGTGTGTGTGTGTGTGTGTGTGTGTGTGTGCAAGTTTCGTTAAAAATCATAGGGTGCTGCGGTTAAGTTTTGTATATAATTTTTCATGTTATAATTGTTTTCTTCTCAATTATATGAATATTTCCCGCTTCTTTTATTTATTTCGGCTATAATTTTAGCCATTATCAGGGCTGAATTTTATTTTACTTTTAACTGATTATATGGAGAGTCTTATGCATGTATCTAGATTTATTGAAATTATTATTTATATTATATATTATTGTTATTATCTTAACAACATGGTCAGCACATTGTTGCTTTGTACATAGTTGATATTGTTGAGTGTTGGCTTTTTTAAATTAATAATGCTTCCATTTTACATGTGGATGATGCTGTTATATTTGTTTATCGACAACTACGTTACGAATAAATTTCGGTAAGGTTCCATGAGTATTAAATGAGACCTAATAGAGCTATTGTCAAAGCGATGTAATACGAGACTTCTTGTTAAACATGCTGTAGTATATCCAATGTACCTATTTACGAATTTAGATTGCTTAGAAACACAGTTCCTTAAAGAGTATGCAAATTTGTAAATAATATTGGTTCTCTGTAAATTGGATCTTGCAGATGAATTATGATTGTTGACTATGAGGTTAGCGGTTTAAAGTTTTTTTGTAATAGATAATTAATTTAATTTTCTTGTTTTTTCATATGAATTTGTGTGTTGCTTTATAATGTTTCTAAGTGAAAATTAATTTTTTTTATAGTTACTATGCATTGGATTTTTGTAAAAATAATTAATGTTTTTTTTTTTGTAAATTTATAAGATGGTTTGGAAAACCGTTATTAACAAACATTTGTTCCTCGTTATTAAGTTCCTGGTGCAGTGGATATCGGATCGGAACGAGAAATCGGTGAAGCCGAGTTCGAATTCTAGTCGTATTCTTTGCATTCACTTACGCGCAAATACCCTTGAAAAAGGTATAAATCCGTCTCTTCCCTCCAGTTATGGGTTAAATAACAGGACAGATTGGGTTCTGTAGCCTTGGTCGGCAACCAGTCTACAGCAGAAAGAAATGGCAACCTACTGCGGGATAATCTTCTGCCCAGTCAATCATATCTCTTTCGAGACATGATCGCCCAAGCGTGTATCACGCATGCCACTTAACTAACTAACTAAAAAACGGAAATTTTTAATAAAATCTATTTTATATCTAAGAGGACATTTATTGGTAAAATTAAGGCGACAAGATATTTTACTGGTGGGTTTTTTTTATATAGTGAAATAGTGAAAGTATTATTACTAGACTCCACGAAAACATCCAAGAAATGGGAGTTTATTTTTTGGGCTATATAAACAGAAGTGAGAGACGTAAGTTTTTCTTACCAACGCATACAGACCTAAAGGTGAGATTCAAGTAAACACTTCTTTACTGCTCACCGAGACCAGAAAATAACAAAGATATGCAAATACATGCCACAATAGGCTGGTTAGGTTAGGTCAATATAATATAGGCGACAAGTAAAACAGCGATAACACACATTTTTTTCCTCTATCTTTGCCCATCTTGATAGTACATCACATTGATCGCAGATAAAAAAAAGATGATGTCATTCGAAAGTCTTTACATTTAATCAAAACAGATTGAAAGACGGGAAATAATGTCTCTATAAAAGTATATAATTATCTTGAGCTTTAGCAGAAAAAATAACAGTTTGAATAGTTTTTGTTTTGTTTTTGTTTTTTGTTGTTTTTTTTTTGTTTTTTTTTTAGTTTTTTTTTTCACTCTTTGAACAGTTCTTCTCTCTATATTCGAGAAAGTGTTTATATGCTCCGGTATTATTAGTACAAATAAAACGAACTGCTTCGATTTCATACAGAAACACATGACACCAAAATGGCGACACCGCTATAAAAATTTAATAAGAGAAGGATAAAAAATTTATTTTTTTTACCTCTGTGTGCTTGCATGTACTGTGTTTGATTGAATCATATTATAGCCATTCGAATGTATAGCATAATATAAAAGAAAAAGGAGAAATGATTTACATATTCTGATCGGCCTCATTTATGGTCTTTTTTGAACGACAAATTACTACATAAAAAGAAAAATAAATCTTAAATAAGATACATTTAGCAAAGCCAAAAAAATTAACTTCGTATACAAAGAGTTGTATGGAAGATATAAAAGTTTCGGTTTATTTTTTTATAATTATGCCGATGTTTACCAAGGTTGCGTCTCTTGATTTCTTACCCAAGAGATCGCACACACACACACACACTCACATCTACTATATATATATATATATATATATATATATATATGCGTGCATGTATGTGTATGCGCGTGTGTCCGTGTGTGTGGACACTGAGGTCAACACAGAGCGATGAGAATCTTACTAACGCTTGAACGCAATCTTTACATATAGCCACAAGATTGGTTTCAATTCATGAAACAGTATTTACTTTTATATTTATTTACTATATATATATATATATATATATATATATATATATATATATATATATATGTATGTATTTTGGCAGCAAATTTTCCTTTTAGGCATGTCAGATTAAATAAATTGCAAACTGTCTGCGTATTTTTAATGAAATCCTTTCGTAATCACGGATCATCTTTCGCGTATTATAATTGAAAGATGTAAGAAATATGCTGTAACATTAACAGATTATTTTATTAATAATTTCTTGAAGTTTAAAAGTACTTTCAATCTCCTTCCGAGATCATCTTCAGCGGTGTAAGCTATGGTAACAAAAAATGAGCTCAAAAGTGTGTTGCTAAAAATTACAGTGAATTTTATTCTTGCTTCAAATGTAACGGTTAACAAATTTCTTAGCGTTTGTTAGAACATGAAAATTATCCACAATGGATTTTTTTATTGTAATGTCATGGTCATGCACGTGTTAAAGCATGAAAAAAAAACTGTTCATTTATAAACATTTTTTGTAACATTACTACAGTATCCATAGCTGATTCTAATCATTTATGGCTTAAGTTTTTCAATGAATATTACCTCGAGGATCTGCACTTGGCTTTTGTTGTTTTCTCGGTGTAACGTTAGTTGTGTTATCGATCATTTTTTTATATTGAGAATGAAGACAGGAATGTTGTTGTAGATGTCTAGAAATAGACAAATGATCAGACACGTGTAATGTAAGACGTCTTGTCCATGCATTTGCTGTAAATTATTTATATTGTGAATAATTTTCACTTTCTTATGAACGCTATGCAATTTTATCAACCGTTACATTTGAAGAAAGAAAAAAATTTACAGAAATTTTTAGCAACACAGTTTGGCAGTTATTTTTTTTTTTACCACAACTTACACCCCTGAAGATGATCTCGGAAGGAGATTAAACGTACTTTGGAACATCGAGAAATGGACAATAAAAATCTTCTGTCAAATTTACAGCGCATTTCTTACGTCTTTCAGTTATAATAAGCGAAAGATTATCCGTTAGTACGAATAGATTTTATTAAAAATAAGCTGACACAATGTTTGCAATTTATTATTATATATATATATATATATATATATATATATATATATACTATGTCCAATAAGTAAAATTCACTGGTGAATTTCAAATAGAAAATATATTGATTGTAATCTCAATTTCTTCAAGTTTTCTAAATTCATCATTTTTTTTTTTTACAATTTGACAAGTTTGTAAACAAAAGTTAATTCTCGGTTTTAAAAAATCTTTAAAAAATAGGATATATATATCTGTGACACGTTATCTTTAGAAAATTTGCAAATTTAAAGTTCAATTAAATCTGATTTACCCAAGTATTACTTGTTTATAGCTTGAAATTTAGAATAAAGTATTTCTTAATCACGGAGCTCTGATCTTTGAAGTGAGTGATGACAGCCATATGACGTTTAAGTAATTGATGATAGCAAAGGATGGTTCACCAGAATTGGCATAATTATCTAATGTTATTCTTTTAAGTCACGTGTGTCAAACCGTGACACACGTGACTTTTAATGTAATACAGAAAATACCATACATAAAATAATCCATATACACAAAAGAAATAATTATTTAAAAAATCTTTTGGCTGAATGATTTATATTAAATGTTTCAATTTTAGATTCGCAAATATAGTCTTCACTTAATAACGTAATAATAATTCCTGGTTATTGAGACATAACTTCTTTAAAATAAGATCCATATGTTTAGACTTTATAAAATTCATCAGAGTACGAAACGCGGCTGCAAAGATTAGTTTTTCTTTTGTCTTTATTCACATGTAGTGTCTGTTGGGAGGTATACATGTGCAAAGCATCGTAAATTGCTTAAGCATATTTTTTTTGTTTACACTTTCTTCTTGTAAAATATCATACAATGATAGTGACCAGCAGAAAATATTTGGAGACACAATAGGTATCTCTGACAAGAGGAGAAGTCTTCATCTTCAAATTATTCTGCCCTTTTAACTCTAGCAAGCCAATCACCAAACCATTCAACTTTATTTTGTGTTTGAGAGAGAGTGAGAGAGAGTGAGAGAGAGAGAGAGAGAGAGAAAGATGTTGTTCCAATGAATGAATTGATTACATCTTTCTTTATGATCCCCTTCCAGACCTAAACCGGGGATCGATCAATTTGACTTCTTTTCAAAGCGAGGTTACACCAAACCTGGATCGATCGTACAGATAAAAAAAAAGAAAAAAGAACTCTTCCTTTCAAACAGTCTTTCCAACCGTACCTGTATCTGTTCTGGCTACACAGACACACAGACAAATGAATTAGCAAGAATCTTTTCGTTTATATGAATCTATACCACGGTGATAAAGAAGCCACCCCTTTAGAGGGGATAAAGATTTAAAAAAAAATAATGCGAAATAATTTATCACTTCAGAATGTCGTTTAAGTTGCCTTCGGACCTGAGTCTGCATATATAGCTAATATTCTACTGAATAAAATTCTTCTGAATTGAAGGGATACGTACATATCCGGATGATGAATTAGAGAAAATGATTGCTTTCTATCACGTCTATTTTGTTCTATTTTATTTTTATTTTTATAAATTTATTACAATGTCCTGGAAACTGATTTAGCGATCACAGATAATTTTCCTTGAAAAATGTTGCATAATTTCCGTAAGCGTAGAAACATGTCATGAATGCGATGTATCTCTTGTAAATGATTTCGTAGTAGATAATAAATAAAATGGAAGCTTAGGAACTTTCCACAGGTGATTTTATGCAATGGGTTTGTTTCTTTATATTGCCAATGAAACCTCATTTATTACCACACAAAACTAGCTTGATTAACACCGCAACAACGATTGGGTGAATATTTTCGGACGTGCTAACACCTGAAAAATATAATTCACATTTCTATAGAGATTAGGCTCAGTGTCCTTAAAAAAACATAAATCTATCTCTTCTCTCTGTAACTATGAATTAAATAACAGGATAAACTGAGTTATCTTACCCTCGTATTCTTTGTTAGCAGCCAATCTAGGAGAACGAACATTCTGTATTCAAAATGGTAGACAAACAATGATTAACTCTCCTTCCTGTTGTTTTTAATTAATTTTATTCAACTGCATATCAGTCTCTCTGGGTTATTTAATTATTAATTTAATTAATGAATTAGCAAGAATCTTTGCGTTTATATGAATCTATACCGCGGTGATAAAGAAGTCACTCCTTTAGAGGGGATAAAAATTAACAAAAAAAGCGAAATAATTTATCACTGCATATCAGTCTCTATGGGTTATCTAATGCCGAAATCTATATAATTTGAATACAATTTTATCGGTTCAAGTAAATATATTTTGAACGCAACTGTATGCCTCTTACGATATATAAAAATGTATTGTTGGTCATTTTTACTCTATGTATTGTTTATCTTTTTTATCTGAAAATATATTATTTGTACTTTTACTATTAAAATGTATTTTTATACGTTCATAGTGTTTTTGTTTGAGGGGTTAGTTATATCCTCATTACTGGGATCCTAACAGGTTCTACGACTCTGGGTCAGGGTGGACCTCGGAACAATAGCAATTAAGAGATGGTTTCAGGCTACTCAAAAATATACTCATAGGTATTTTATGATTTATCATTGTTATAATAACGTCGTGTTTCCTAGTTTTCTTCAGATGCCTGACTATCCGAGTAAAGAGCTAACAATTTCAAACGGAACACTTTATTTAACGTACCGAATAGATTCTTCGTGTTAAATTGTCTATGTTATCTGTTATCTCGTTATTTTAAATACTGCACAGTGACTGTTCAACCAGCTTTCGATGCAAAGATGTCTGCATTACCCGACCCAAGGATCGTAAATCACAATTGACAAGCTCCAAAGGAGAGTCTGTAATGTGATAGGTACTGATCTGGCGACTCGACTGCAGCCACTTCACCATCGTCGAAATGTGGCCTCTCTTTGTCTCTTCTACAAATACTTTCATGGCTTCTGCTCGGATGAGCTTAAGTCACTGATGCCTCCTCAACAGGTGTTTACTCGTGCAACCAGACTGGCAACTGGGTCCCACCCATTCACAGTCAAGTTAGCCAAATGCAGACGACAATTCTACTCCTGCAGCTTCTTCTCTCACACTTCCCGCCTGTGGAACTCACTCCCGTATTCTTGCTTTCCTGACGGCTACAACCTCCAGAAATTTAAATGCAAAGTCAATACTCATCTATTAACTACTGGCCTCTAGCTCTCTCCTCTCCCCTGTATAACCTTCCCTTTCTCTCCACCTATGTATCTGTCATCGCACCTGCTTTCTATTGTTCCTTTCTAACTAGTTTGTACTCCTCACTCTTTTCTAATTGATCTTTTTACATTTATGTAACCCCTGCACATCAGTGGCGTTTCCGCCTTGCTCGGGGTGAAATGATTAAAAAAAAAATTACTAGGCTATGTTAATTCGATCTTCGGTCTGGTTGTACCAACAAAATATAAAATTAGCCTTACAATAATAAGAGAGCTGTTCGTCTGTCTGCCCGAAGACACACGTAAAGAGAGGATAATTAAGAATTAGTGGAGTCAGGTCTGTAGGGGTATCGGCTATGTTTGTCAAATTGGCCTTGTACCAAAACAACTGAAGTTCCCACAATTTAAAACATCAGAAGGTTGAAGGTTGGATGTTGGAATGCGGAAGAATAAAATATTTTGTTTTGTATGTTAAATTAAAATATTATTATCTAAACAGAATAACAAATTTGTAAGAAGAAAATGTTCAAAGAGAAGATTAATGTAGTTAAATGTTCCAGAGAAATAGTCGTAAGGAATTAAATAAATCCAGCTTATTGTTAATAGTAGCAGAATGTGTAAATAATGTAGAAATAATAACAGGTTACTAATAAAGTCTGTGTTCCCTTCCTTTTTTTATGGCCGGCGAGAAAATGAAAAGGAAGGTCAAGCAATAAAGGAAATTGTACTTATCGGATTTTAGTTTTTAGGAGTCAGCTGAAGTATCTTGTTTCTTTGACGCCGTGTAAGTGAAGATGAAGAAAGGAAAATTAGAAGGAGAGGAAGAATGAATGTATGCCGACGAGACATGACAGAATGGGCGTCTTAAAATTTTTTGGTTACATTTTAGCGTGTCATCTCCGTGCTGCTTCCATTTGACTGACTTTTGCCGGTCAGGAGACGTGAATCAGTAATGAAATCTAGATCACGTCGCCCGCTCAAAGCACATACCCATTTTCTAGGTGTTAAGAAAAATTGACCGAGGACATAGATCAATCTGCTATTTTCTATCCAATCAGAATCCAGAATCTTAATTTTCACATCGACTAGTGAAATTTGATTTGTTCTGGGTTTTTTCGAAATGTTTTCAGTCGTTCTGATCCATTTTCGAGGGTGTGCAACTTTACTTTTTCCATTTTTTTAGCTGTCGGATTCTATAGGATTTGTATCCTATTGCGTTGTGGTGCATTGGATATCGGCTCGGAACGAGAAATCGGGGAGCCGAGTTCGAATTCCAGCCGAATTCATTGCATTCACTTACGCGCAAATACCCTTGGGAAAGATATAAATCCATCTATTCCTTCCAGTTATGGGTTAAATAACAGGACAGATTAGGTTCTATAGCCTGGGTCGGCAACCAGTCTACCGCAGAAAGTAATGGCAACCTACTGCGGGATAATCTTCTGCCCAGTCAGTCATGTCTCTTTCGAGACATGATCGCCCAAGCGTGTATCACGTATGGCACTTAACTGCAGTACCTGTAGGTACATTGACGCTTGAATGCCTGTCGAGATTATCACTATCAAGATATTTCAGCCCGTGTTGATATAATACACACACACACACACACACACACACACACACACACACACACACACCAACAACCACATTCTCTTTTCAAATTTGCCGTCTTAATCAGCTTCTCACGATTGATGACATTTCAAAAGACACGCTAGAACCAATAATTAAATAAATAGCGATTGAAAATAGAGCAAATGACAAAGTGTTGGCGTGTTTAAAATAAGTTAATATCGAAATTAGACGATAATAAATGGTATGGAGATATTTTTCAAGTTGGGTAAAACATACAAATTGTCGAGCCGAGTTCAATTATATAATGTAAGTAATAATAATTACTGTAACAACTTTTATTGCAAATATGAATTCAAATATGTGTAATTAATATTAAAATTTATAATATTGTTACTTCATTTTGTATCATGGACTGCTTTTTCAAAGAAACCGAACAGGTTTATGGGTGGTAAGTAAGGTTTGCAGAGGCAATTTAGTAATCATGTTGTAAAAGAAAACAAAGACGCTCAGAGGCTACGCCACACATACGCTTGGGATAAAATGAAATTAGCCGCACGCAGGACTTCTGCCGAGTGGAGTGGAGCAAGTAGGTCGAAGTCTGGACGCTCCACTCAGCGTTTGTATCATCGATGAATAGCGCTCCCTTAACGCACTTACGGCAGACGGAGTTAAACCTGCGGAAAACTATCGCCGAATGTTGAAGCAATATCGAGTATGCATCATGGATCAATGAAAGGTGAATTGGATTTTGAAGCATGACGGACGAAATTAGTGGCTTCCCGTCCATATCACGCACGGGAGAACACACCCAAAGATTTGGATGCCTTCATCAAGGAAGACCGACGAATCACGTTAGCACAAATAGCGGCAATCGTGGCCATCCGCTATATATCTGCACAAGCTATAGTGTATGACGACTTCGGATACGTTAATGCTTGTGAGGGCTGGGTGCTCAAACAAGAAACATTCATGTCGATGTTGAAAAATTCATGGTCTAACAAAGGGGCTAAAAAAACCTGATATTTAGTCATTTGAGCTGATATTGGGAAGTGAGTCTTGCCGAGAAATCTCCCCACATACACCTATATAGTGTGTATATAAAGTCCATGGGCACATTAAAAAATGTATAACTTTATTTGTATTTGTGATAGAAATAATCTGTAAAACATGTTATAAAGTTTAATGTACCTAGTTTCACGCATAGTTATTGAATAAATCCTTACCACAGAATCTGCAACAATTTTTAGATAAGTAAAACATTTTGTTCTTAAAATCGTATTACCCTTTGTATTTCTAATGATGTAGAACATGTGGAAACTTAAATAAAACCTTAAAAAATATATATTTACTTCTTTCTAATCCTTTTTGCAAATTATTTCTATCGTAAAAAGAAGTAAAATTATAAATTTTTAAAGTTCACAAGAAATTTATAGACACCCAGTATCTATCTATCTATCTATCTATCTATCTATCTATCTATATGTGTGTGTGTGTGTGTGTGTGTGTGTGTGTGTGTGTGTGTGTGTAATTATTAACCAATTATTGGTCAGGATTAAATTAGACCAGTACACAGTTGTATTAAAATGTGCTAAATACGTATATAATATAAAAGCTATTAAATATTTACATTCGGAATTCAGCCGATTACGCAATCTTGGTTTCAACATTTCGGTATATTTAGGAGTTTTATATTAACTGATTTCCCTACGGCTTTTGAAAGCATAACAGGAATTTTCAAAACACTGAACTGGAATTTTAAAGTAAAGGATGAGCTGTTCAAGAATTGTAAACATTTTCTTCCGGAATATTTATGATCCCAAATTTATTTTCTGACGTGTTTACATCCAGACATTATTTCAGACCTTTCATTTACCAACCTTTCTCGTCCTGGAAATGACACCATGGCTAACTTGTTTTCTTGGCACAATCTGCAGACATCACTACCGTTGCAAGGTCTGGACATTTTTTAGTCTGCTCCAAATTACATAAGGTTCTTAGCTATTTTGATTTTGATGGGAAGCCATCAACATTTTTTTACAACCATTCTAAAAAAATAAGTAAAAAAAACAGCAAAGACCCTTCAAAATATTCGTAAATTGTAATTAGATATTGTTTGGCTTTAAATAACCTGCAAAAGTTGATAAGCCGAAAAGAAACATTAATCAAAACCTAAAATTCACGATGGAGTATATTCCTATTTAATTGTTAACATTTAAAGAATGTAATAAAGGAATAAATCTGTGGTACAATTATAGAAAGGCAAAAAAAGATAATCTCACGTTGGTGGGAAAGTGTTTGAAGCCAAGTACCCAGATAAAAACCGATAATATCGCTTATTCTTTTTTTGGGATTTTACCAAGAAGATCAAGGTAAATAGGAAAGCAACTGACCATATGTGGCAGCAATATTCTAAGCATGAATGAATGGTTGATTATTGATATGTATGATAGATTGTGGCGAGAAGAATTTTCTAGCACGACAATGAACCAGATTTCTTGCAGCTGACCTTAGAAATAGATTTAATATAGTCTTTTCCACTTCATGTCAGTTGAGAACTTTAGCCCGATAAGTCATATATATATATATATATATATATATATATATATATATATATAGTCATCCGCAGACAGATCTGTTTCGCTGAATCACAGTTCATCAGTACGGTTAGACTCCGATTGCTTTTAATCCAGTATTCAAACTTGACTGAATTGGCGTCAGTCGGCGATTCTACTTCTGAGGTACAGGCGTTCGGTAGAAGGAGGCAGACTTAATATATATATATATATATATATATATATGTGTGTGTGTGTGTGTGTGTGTGTGTGTGTGTGTGTGTGTGTGTGTGTGGTTGGGTCTTGAAGGCTGTCACAATGCGTTTAGTAAAATATTTTACTAAACGCATTGTGACAGCCTTCAAGATCTAACCATACACCTCATATACACAATACTTCAAGCAAATTACAAAACATTCCCATATATATATATATATTTGTGTATTTAGTTAGCAATTTTTTTTTCATGCTTTAACACGTGCATGATATCATAACATATAATGAATGCTAGCAATTTGTCAACCGTTATATTTCAAGCAGAAAAAACGTACAGTAATTTTTAACTATGCAGTTTTCCAGTTACATTTGTTACCATAACTCATACCCCTGAAGATGATCTCGGAAAGAGGTTGAAATTACTTGAGTACCTTGAGAAATGGATGAAAATAACATCATTTATGACATCTTTCAATTACAATACGTGAAAAAGTATGAACGGATTTTCGGATTTTATGAAAAATCAGCAAACATAATGTTTGCAATTTATTTAATCTAACATGTCTATGTGTTTTTAGCAGTACATACTTTTATATTTAAGTCGGGTGCTCCTGCTATCCACCTAGGTGTCCTTGACAAATTTCAACGGAAAATATGTAATGTGTTAGATCCTGACTTTGCAGTTCATATACAGTCAATTTCTCACCGGCGCAATGTGGCTTCCCGTGTCTCTTCTACAAATATTTTCACGGCTTCTGCTCCGATAAACTTAGCACACTGGTGCCCCCTATATATGAATTTACTCGAGAACCAAGATTAGTAACTAGATCCCACTCTTTTACTGTGAAATCAATGAAATGTAAACGCAAATTCTACTCCAATAGCTTCTTTTCTCGCATTTCCCGCCTGTTGCATTCCCTTCCATTTACTTGCTTCCCTGACAGCTGCAATCTCCAACAATTTAAATGTAAAGTCAATAGTCATCTTCTATCTCACTAACCTGCATCCTCTCTCTCGTGCTTCTTTCTCTGTCCACTCTACTCTCATCCGTATTCTCATCCTTCACTTACCCACTTCCTGACACCCCCTATCCTGACACCCCTATAACCTGTTACATTGGAGGAAGGTTATGAGAAATAGTAACACCCTGCAGAACAGTCGAAGTAAAATGCCTTGCTTGGTGCGATAGGATTATATATATGTATATTATTTTATTTGTTTATCTAAACTTATTTATAAATGGAACTTTGTCTGTGTGTGTGTGTGTCCGTTAACTATAGACCACGAAACGGCTGAACCGATTTTCTTGAAAATTTACACAGTTGTACTATAAGCGTCTGCGAGTGTCCTTTGCTAGGTTTTGTGTCGAGGTACCCCGATAAATATCGAAAATCGATAATCGAAAAATCGAGTTATAGAAGGAGTAGTCCGATTTTAATCAAATTTGATACACTCATAGACAAAGACATAAGAAACGATATTCAGAAGTTTCAAGGTTGCAGTTCTTACAATAGTGCAGAAAATCGAATTTATATATATATAAAAGGCAAGATGTTTGTGTGTGTGTCTGTCTATCTGTATGTTCTTTATACAAATCCACAATTTTTATCTGATTCTAACCAAACTTCACAAATATTCTTTAGGCTGAGTCTGAGCTCCAGGACCATGGATTAGTTTTAAAGCTTTCATTACACCCGAGCAACGCCGGGCTATACTGCTAGTATATATATAGACGTTGGTTAGTTTCTGGATGAATATATCTTTCTATGTATGAGTTTATGTGTAAAGACGTCTGTGCGTCTTTAGCTATAACTACTTTTGTATTTAAGGATTCGGCTTCATAAACGGGTGTGTGCAAGTTTATATTTGCGTGTATGTGCTTCTGTGTGTTTTTGTCAGACGCTTGTACAACTGCGCGTGCGTATTTATGTGTGCCCATGCATATTGGGAATTGTATTTTTAATGTCAGATTTTGAAACATTTACATTTAAGTTTTCTAATCTCATGAAGTTTATTAACTTTTGTATTTGATGCGCAAACAGTTCCAATCCCCAAAAAAGTTTTTGCGCGCCAATAACCAAAGCGTCATTTTCTTTT
Source organism: Ascarosepion bandense (assembly GCA_037127315.1). Classification (NCBI taxonomy): domain Eukaryota; kingdom Metazoa; phylum Mollusca; class Cephalopoda; order Sepiida; family Sepiidae; genus Ascarosepion; species Ascarosepion bandense. The sequence goes on along the minus strand of JBBBDQ010001916.1, from coordinate 1,709,619 downwards.
GTTTGCTGAATGATGCAATCATTTTTTTTTTTTTGAGAAAAATATTCACATAACTCTGTCCTTCAGGACACATGGCCCAGTCGATAAAGACGTTGGTTAGTTCCTGTGACTTGACCCAAAGGGTTGTGAGTTCAATACCAGGATCAAAGTAGCTTAAAGAATTAGAGGGAGATAACTCATGACTACCAAAAAAGGCTCTACGCAAGGAATGAGAATGATATACCCCAGTGATTGTAATAAAGTGTTCGGTTTTAAATTCCTAGCACCTGAAGAAGGCCGGAGCGTACAACGGCCGAAACGTCGTACAACATAGATGAGGAAAATTTCCGAATAATATAAATAGTGTAAATACTACCTCATTTCAGATATATAGACAAATATATAAATGTTCTTCCTCCATTAACATTATTGGTAATAAAATTGGCATCAGCGTGCCGAATCAAATGCTTGTGTTTAATATACCGATAAGAAAAAGCATGCATCTATTGCCTCTCATAGCTATGGGTTAAACGATGTAGACTGTGCTGTCTAGCCTTTTATAGCAGCCAGTATTAGAGAAGGCGTTTTATTTAATTCAAATTATGACAATACTAGATTTCCCCTCAAAATATTGGAAATTTACAGACAATATAAGAAATAGGATCCACGGGAAGTTACAAGAAAGAATGGTAAAGGATCAGAAGTGATCACAGTTAAAAGAGATAGAAAATTGTAATCTCTACGCCCTGAGGGATGTCCTGGGTACGACGATAACTACATTCGGCATCAAGGCTTCTAATCAGGAGGTTATGTTTAGCGTGGAATCACCTCTTAATTGCTCTTGTTCCTAGGTCCACCCTGAGTTGGGATAGTTAATCCACAATCTGGGATCAAAACACTCTGAATCTATAAAAATACATTTTTATAATAAAAATTCATGCGATATATTTTCATAATTCAAAAATTACCAGAAATACTTATTATAAAATAGAAAAAAATTACCAGTAATACAAATTCTGTAAAAAAAACTACTAAAGCTTCCCCCAAAATTAAATTTCGGCCTTAAATGACCCATGAGAAGTTGATATGCCGTTAAACAAAGAAACGTCCTAAATGAATTCAGCATTACAAAAAAAAAAATTCATCATTATATTCTCTCATGTGGGTAAACATCAATATGAAAGTACTTTTTAACTCGACGTGGGTATTTCAATGTAATTTTGCTAGTTTGACACAAGGTTACAAGAATGGTAGACTCACTAAGAATAGACATTTATCAGGCCGTTTTTGTTGGTATCTTTTCTGTAGACGCCAAAATTGAGTTTGTTGTTATTTTTGTGTAATCTAGGAAAGGAAGAATATAATTAGATTCAGTTTCGAAGGTAAAATTTATAGTAGGTTCAATGCTATTGAGTTTGTTGACAAGATCAGCTATGTTAGTAGTTCTGGATAGATTAGAAGAGAGTCGTCTATATATCTAAAGTAGGCGGAATTTGGTGGTAAAATGTTTCTGAAAAAATCTCTTCCCATCTGGTGCTTCTGCTATATGTTTAACCAGAAAAGATTGCTAACCATTAATCCACCCTAGAAATTAAATGTATAATTTTTAAACCAATCTCTGGAGCGTCTCCATAAAGAATTGGTTAAAATTCATTTCTGAATAGTCTATTAACACTGTGTTTATTAACCGCTCCATATGGGTAGCCTTTCGATTGACTTGATTAAATTTAGTAATTACTTATATGTATTTCTGAATACATTTATTTTTCTTGAAGAGCATAAATATTCTATCCTAATCTGGTGCTCAGATTTTAGGACTCGTGCCAGACGAAAATAAGCTGCTTAAATGATCACATATGCGTGTGCTCGCCAAAATATGTGGTTATACAAATATTTTAATAACCCAAAGGTGCACAAAACCAACGTGAAGAATCACTTAATATATGAGGGGTTGCGGAGAAATTCTCAGTTTAACTTCTTCTATGTGCCGTGAACGTAAGCGATCATGGCTTCCCACGTCTCCCTATTCCTTGCATCTCTTAACACCCTTCCCTTGTCACGCCTATCAAAGCCCTTGCTACGCCATCTATTTGCTGAAGCCAATCAAGTATAACATGAGTTTCTTTCCCCTTTTTTTCTCTCTATCTGTCCTGTGCATATCAGACTCTCGAAGCTCTCTTTCCCCATTATATGTCCCAGAAACTTTAGCCGTTTTTTCTTGATATTACGTATACGTTTCCTTTTAGTTTCCATCCTCTCCAAAAGCTCGTTGTTGCTCACATGTTTGGTCCATGGTATCTTTGTGGGATGGGTCATGATTGTCCCCCTCCTAAAGGGATACGGCACATAAAAGAAGAAGATTGATAATGGTAAAAATAATTTCAGAGGTGTCCTTATAAGGAAATACTCAACATTAATTGTTTGTTGATTTCGTCATTTAATGACATATCAACTTCTTATGGATCATTTAATGTAGATAATTAATTTTCTTGGGAGCTTTGTAGTAATAAAAATACGTTATTCTACTGTCACATTTGAATACAAGATAAATAATACTCAGCTTTTGTGTGTATATATATATATAAGCCGTACTGATGACTGCGGATGACTATAGTATATATATATATATATATATATATATATATATATATATATATGTATAAACGCATTATAAATTTTCAAACTGCGTTTGCTATTTTTGGTAACTGTTATGATTGCCTACCAAAGTTTTATATCAACGCAAGATAAAATCGTCGCTGATGGTAGATGTTTTTATGTTAACATCCTTGCAACCTCTCTGAAGATGGCTCCATGTGAGTCGAAAACTTAGAACCAACTTAATAAGAAATTATCCAAATTTTGGAGAATTTTTGTCTTTATTTTCACCTGAAATTAAAGCCAACATACGGTTCATGATTAAACATAAGAGACATTTATTTTCTCTTGTATTTAATAGTATATGTTTAAAATTATCTGCTGTCTCGATACACTATATATATATATATATATATATATATATATTTGTAGAGACATTATTTTTAGAGGTAGTGATATGCGTGGTTTTTGTTGGAGTTTTGTCAAAGCTATTACTTCGGAATGCAGGTTGATTTCTTTTAGTAATTGTAGCATATTATATGAATTGATGTCATGAACGAGTTCTTTTATATTAATTGAGGCATGGTTGGTAAATTTATTATAAATAGATATTGTTAGTAATTTTTTATATAAAATGTATTGCTGATGTTTTTACTACAAAAACGTATTTTTATACTTTCAGAGTGTTTTGTTTTGTGGGTTCCCTATTTGCCCATAGCTGGGACACTAACAGGTGCTACCACTCCGGGTCAGGGTGGGCATGGGAATAACAACTACTAAGAGGTGGTTCCATGCTCCTCAAAATTCTCGGTCTCTCGATCAGAGATCTAGCTTTTGGATGTACTTTGTCATCATAATCAGGACTACGGCATTCATTGACCGAATATCCAGTACAACTGTCGGTGGAAATGTATAAAATCATTCTATTAAAAAATGTTTTCAGAAAAATAGGTTTCTCAACTCCATTAGCTGTTATTGCCCTTTCCAGTATTGACGAGATTTCCTTCCTAAACTTTTATTTGAAATACTATAGAATAATATATTGATTAATTATATGCAATATCCCTGTATTAGTTGCCATTATTATATATATTAAACAAAATAGAATTTGCAATGTTGTCGATCCTGACCTGGTATCTCGGCTTCAAGTCACTTTCCCACCGCCGTAACTTACTTTTCCTCGTTTTTTCTGCATATATGTTAAGAGTAAATTGTTCTGACGAGCGTTCCACTTTATTGTTTCGACATTACAAATTTAATCTGGTCCTAGGTATGACAGTAAACTGCACCCGGCAGCAAGGCCTCTGATTGAGAGGTTATGAGGAACCACCTCTTAACTGCTGTTGTTACTAGGTTCACCCTCATCCGGAGTGGTAGTACCTGTTAGGGTTCCAGCTATGGGCAAATATTTAAACCCCATACTGGGGTCAAAACACTATGAAAGTGGAAAAATATACTTTTATTGAAATATATGCATAAAAGTGAACTTTTATTGAAAAATATACATTTTTAAAGGATAAATATTGCTAACAATATACTTTTGAAGGAAAAAATATGACCAGCAAAAGTATTTTGAATACAAAACTAAAAAGGATCATCAGTTTTCTAAAATAAAAAAATAAAAAATAAAAAATTTTCTTCAAAATCTGACTAAATCAATTTTCCCACTAAAAACGAACATCTAAAAAATACTTTAAAACGCAATCTTTTTGGCATTAAATAAGCTACAGAGGTTGATATGCCATTGAACAAAACTCAAGCTCAAACAAATTTAATCACAGTCGGGGAGCCGAGTTTGAATTTCAGTTGAACGCATTGCATTCACTTACGCACAAATACCCTTGGGAAAGGTATTAATCCGTCTCTTCCCTCCAGTTATGGGTTAAATATCAGGACAGATTGGGTTCTATAGCCTTGGCCGGCAACCAGTCTACTCCAGAAAGCAATGGCAACCTACTACGGGATAATCTTCTGCCCGGTCAGTCATGTCTCGAAAGAGACATGATTGCCCAAGCGTGTTTCACTTAACTGACTGACTAGATTGACAGCTAGACCTTATCTTTTACAGATGAAATCCGTTGATGTATCCGAAATTTTATGCTAAGAGTTTCTTCTTTCGCATTTCTCGCCTGTTAAACTCTCTTCCAGTCACATGCTTTCTGGCTAATTTTGATCTTCAACAATTTAAATATAATAACAATCGTCACCTTCTGTCTTCTTAATTAATTTACTTTTACTGTTCTCAATCCGCTAGAAAGTTTCTTTTCATTCTCTCTTAGTAACCTCTTATACCAAGTACATTTCTGGAAGTATTTCAAATAAAAATAGATTCTAAAAGTTGAAATTAAAATGTATACTAATCATACATACTACTGCAGTAATACTTCTCTCATATACCATCCAGAAATACCTGCCGCTTAAGTGATCAGTAACAGGCTGCTGCAAAAATACTTCACTCATATACCATCCAGAAATACCTGCCGCTTAAGTGATCAGTAACAGGCTGCTGCAAAAATACTTCACTCATATACCATCCAGAAATACCTGCCGCTTAAGTGATCAGTAACAGGCTGCTGCAAAAATACTTCACTCATATACCATCCAGAAACCTACTAACCATCCAAAAAGAACTACCTGCCACGTAATCGTAATACATTAATAACAGGCTGGTGCTGTAATACTTCTATCATATACCATCAAGAATATAGTCTTTCCAGTTCATGTCCGCAGAGAACATTATTACGAGAAGTCACTTTTCTGAAGATTAGCATACTATATATACTTCAGAACAATTATTATGAAAGTATTTATCAAAAGTTTTATCTTAAAACGCGGTTCCACTGCGTTTCTATCATTTTTCAAATTTTTCAAATTAAAAATATCAGAATATATTTTGAGTTATTAACTTCGCTTAATTATTTTTTTCTTTATTGCTTAATTTATGAAAATATTACAGCCCCTGCCAGTAACATACAGACAATAAAATTCATTAAAATTTCAGGCTTTTTCCATTCTTTCCATATATTCTATTATGTTAATATAGCAGAGACGGGTTACATTAAAAGCCAAATTAATATGCTTAAATTCAAGAACAATCACTATCGGAAACACACACAACAACATATATATGCACCGGTTTCAATAAGCAAATATTTTGATGCCTTTTCGTAAAAGCGTGTTGCCATATTAGGACAAACAAGTTAATAATATCTTTGTGCATATTTCAGTGTAAATGCATAATGCTGTGAGAGTGCTTGCATTGAGCTTTTATTTAAATATATTCATAAAGATATTTTTTGGTTTGTCGTTTAATTTTTCTAATAGAAGTTTCCAATTTTAACAAATATCTTATAAATATTGAATGCATTAAAGAACCAACGCTAACTGTGTGTCTGAATGTGTCGGTGGGCGATTTTGTCTGTGCATGTGTTGTGGAAGGCACGTGATGTTGTTAATAGCTACACTTTTAACTGATTATTAGACAATGAATTTACGGTGGAAATGTTGTTCTTTGGGAAACACTTCTTTTTTTTCTTTCGCTCGTGAAACAGTAGGTGAATGAATAAACTAGTTCAACCAAAACCGAGTTGAAGAGATTGAGAGCTTGCCTTTTTAGTATTCCATTCCGCCTTTCGAATTGACATTTCAGAGACCAGTCATTTGTTAACTTATGGCTGAATTTCTGTACCTATAAATTTATGTAACTGCTTTATTTTAAAAAGGAAGCAAAGTCGGTGTTCGTAGTATCAGAAGGTGGACGCATAATTAGGCAAGATGGCTGATTTTTAAACATATCACTCCAAGCAAGGCGGTACCGCCACTGATGCACAGGGCCTACATAAGAGAGTAAAAGTTTAGACAGAAAAGAGTGAAGAGAAAGACGAAGCATTTACAGGGGGTGTCAGAAAGGGCAAGAGAAGGATGTGAACACAGGAGTGAAGACATTTGCAAAGGTAGAGAGAAAGAAAAGATATACAGGGTTATGTAGAAAGAATTGGAGTCAAGTGGATAAGAGATAGTTATTGACATTGTCTTTAAATTCCTGGAGGTTGTAGCCATCAGGAAAGCAAGTATATGGAAAAGAGTTCCACTGGTGGAAAGTGCGAGAGAAAAAGCTGATGGAGTAGAATTGTTGGCTGCATTTGGTAGATCTAACCGTAAATGGGTGGGACCCAGTTGCCAGTCTGGTTGCACGAGTAAATTCATGTGGCAGGGACACCAATGACTTGAGTTCGTCACAGCAGAAGCCACGGAAATATTTGTTGAATAGACAGAGGGAAGCCACATCATGCCGGGGAAAAAGTTGCAAGACTCGAGCTGCCAAGTCGGGACCTAACACATTACAGATTCTCCATTGGAGCCTGTCGAGAACAATGATATAAACAAAAAAGAAGACCGGAAACGAACAAAAGAGAACCCGGATACTCAAGAGGGAGAGAAGGAAACAGTGAGTAACCTACCTAACAATCCTCTGTAAATGTATTTCAGAGCATGGACTGCAAGTAAAAGAGCTTCAAATGATAGGAAATTTGAAAGAGCCATGAACGTCCACTGCTAGAAAAGAGACTACAAATGAAATAAGCAGAAGCATACTGAAAAGTAGGATAATAAGTATTGATGGTTTTTTTCCTGTTCAGTCAGTCAGTTAAGTGCCGTGCGCGATACACGCTTGGGCGATCATGTCTCGAAAGAGACATGACTGACTGGGCAGAAGATTATCCCGCAGTAGATTACCATTGCTTTCTGCGGTAGACTGGTTGCCGACCAAGGCTATAGAACCCAATCTGTCCTGTTATTTAATCCATAACTGGAGGGAAGAGACGGATTAATACCTTTCCCAAGGGTATTTGCGCGTAAGTGAATGCAAGGAATTCAACTGGAATTCGAACTCGGTTCCCCGATTTCTCGTTCCGAGCCGATATCCACTGCGCCACAACGCACACCCTGTTAATAATAAATAAAAAAAAAAACAGTATCTAATGTTGATAATGTACTGAACAGAATATTTCTACAGACAAACCCCACTTAATCCTTTTGCTTGCACAAGGAAAGCTGTCCTGAATTATTAAAAATTATTTTCCGGATCTTCTAATCAGAGTGTGATCTGCATAGAACTTAGAATATATACATTTAAGCAACACAGAACGTTCCTTACTCTGTGTGAGGTGCTCCGCAAATGCATCCTCGAATGTAACGCAAGACCTAAATCGTGTGGTATACTTATCCTCAGATACATCAGAAAAATGCTGAGCAATTTCCCCCTGAGGAGGCTCAGTGGTCCTGCCTATGTCGACTTGTTTTAAAGATAGACAGGTTGCACTTACAAACAGATCTCGATATGGACCAAGAAGAGAGAACACAATTCTCGGATTAGTTGAAAAAAAAAAGATATCAAACACTAGCGGAAAATTGCTTAGCAAATCTCTCATCGGATTCAACAATCCACGACAGTCTTAGATAAACGGGGCATTTTTCCAGACCGCAACGCTTTGGCATTCGGAAAGGCGCATACTTCACATTAACGTTCGATTTTCACAACATCTAAAGGATAATGATTCTAGCAAGATATCTTTCTGAAGGATTTTAGCTATTATTCTAATTTTATAGAAAGGACAGATCTATAAAAGCAGATGGACTAAGGTCATTATCTGATTAATCTTGTGTCTTCTTGTATAAAACTTATCTCAGCCAGTATTCTTCTTGATGTACCGAGTCTCTTCAGAACGAAGGTGATCATGGACCTCCATTTGCCCTTGTCTCTTGTAGCTCTTAATATGTTTTCCTTTTGGAATCTCTACCAAACCCGGCTCTGCCATGCGCTTGCTCAGGCCTATCAAGTAGGTCTCGCGCTGCTTTCCTCTGTTTCTTTCTCCGGCTATCCGTCCTGTGAATATTTAATTCTTCAGGCCTCCTTCCTCATTACTTGTCCCAGAAATCTAATCTGTTTTTTATTTATGTTAATTATGAATTTTCTCCTCGTTTCCATCCTCTCTAAGACCTCGTCGTTAGTCACGTGCTCAGTTCATAGTATCCTCAACTTCCTTCTGTAAAAGCCCATTTCTGCTGACTCTAGCCTCTCCTTCATCCTTGAAGAGATCATCCAACATTCATTAATTTGACTTCGTTTAGATATATATGTTTTTGTGTGTGTTCAAAGAGAGAGAAAGAGAGAGAGAGAAGATATAGACAAGAGCATAAGATAAATTACTACTTTTTCATGTACCGTATCCCTTCAGAACGAAGGTGATCATGGACTTCCATTTGCCCTTGTCTCTTGTCGCTCTTAATATGTTTTCCTTTTGGCATCTCTACCAAACCCGGCTCTGCCATCCACTTGCTCAGGCCTATCAAGTAGGTCTCGCGCTGCTTTCCACTGTCTCTCTTTGCCTCTATTCGTCCTAAATTCCGTAAACATGCTATTCTCCTTTTTTATGCTATTTTGTATCAAATTACTTTAAAGGATTTGTTATATTTTCCATTCTTAATTTCGGTATCTGCTTGATTTCAATTACCTCAATATGTAACTTATACATGGGTTACATATTTTGCTAACAACCAGGCATTCTCTCTTCTTACAGTTAATATACAAATCATCTTTCTTATTTACTTCCATCTTTACTAATTGTCCTTGAGTTTTCTTTCTGAGTTTTTCATTAAAACGGAGTCATTCTCATATTGTTTACTGTTATTAAAAGTTTTATCGCTTTAAACCTTGTTTTTAATGGACATAAATTCCGTTATTACCGGTACTGGTGAAGAGGCTCATCCCTTGTTTCCTGTTTAGGATGTGGTTTCCGGTTTTTCTCTTTTTCACTTTTCCAATCTTTTCACTCTTTTATTTTATTTTATTTTTTTTCAATTGGAGTAGATAGACTAAACTATCGCCCGGTTCACACTCCACCCACGTCTATTGAACAAGTGAAGAGGCTCATCGCTTGTTTCCGGTTTAGGATGTGGTTTCCAGTTTTTCTCTTTTCCAATCTTTTCACTCTTACGTAGCCCCCTGCGCATCAGTGGCGTTTTCGCCTTGCTTGGGGTGATATGATTAAAAAAAAAAGAAGAAATAACGGTAAACTTCATCCGGCAGCAAGGCCTCTGATTGGGAGGCTGTGATGAGCATGGAGGTACTTCTTAATTGCTGTTATTCCCAGGTCTACCCTGTCCCGGAATTGTAGAACCTGTTAGGGTCCCAGCTATGGGCAAACAGTTAACACCCAAACTGAGGTCAAAACGCTATGAAAACATAGAAATAGACTTTTATAGAAATATATACATTACAAAAAATGCTTGTCATAATTCATTTTTGAAGGAAAAAAATTATTACCAGCAATAATTTTTAAAAAATATAGACTTTTATAGAAAAGTATACATTTTTGAAGGAAAAAAATTATACTCAGCAAAATATTTTTGAATACAATCTAGAAGACATTTTCTGTTTTCTAAAATAAAAAACAATGAAAACAAAATATTTTCATTAAAATCTGACTAAATCAAACTTCTCACCATAAGTGAATATTTAAAAAAATACCTTAGAATACCACCTTCTTGGCATTAAATAACCCACAGAGGTTGATATGTGGTTAAACAAAACTCAAACTCAAAATCCTTTATTAACCAATGACATAATACATAAGAAATTGTTTTTCCGATAAGTTATTTGCTATGGTACCAATACATGAATTTAATCGCCTTTCTAAACTAACGACGAGGTCGCATCATTTTACAGTTGCTTTGGCTAAATTAACAGTTACGTATCTCGCATTTCTTGCTTGCCGAACTGTCTTCTGGTTCTATACTTTACAGCCAGATTCTAATGCTTCTGTGTTATAATTCTTTCACCTCTATCTTAGTGGATTTACATCCTTACTTGGGCTGAACTGGATTTTAAAAACTGTTTGTTAAGCAGAAATATATTACTCATTGCTAGTTATTAAATTCTCCCCTATTTTCATTGGATATCAATCTCACATCACAAAAAGACATTTAATACCCGTCTTAAAAATTCTGATACCCAAATTAACACCTCAAGAAGAATATTTATTCGAAAATTATAATCTAAAAATAATGCCTGATATTATTTTGAATCAGCAAGACAATTATCTCACTAAGACACGAAGCAGTTTCTGGTTGTGGAAGAAAACGATAAAAATTTAGTGAGGATTAAGATCAATAAAAAGGCTTCGGGAGACTGAAAATGGCGAATGATGTTGCATTTAAATCTTTGAAGATTGTAAGCGACAGTGAACCAAGACAGCGGAAGAGATTTTTCACAGATAAAAGATGTGAGAAAAGAAACTGTTAGAATTACATTTACATTCTATTTGAACAGTAAAAGAATGAAAGATATTTGCCAATCATGCGATCAAGGTACAGAAGAAGAGAGCTCATTAGAATAACTGCCATGAAAATTGTTGTGTCGTGGCCCGTACCATGTGACATCCGGTCGCCTGGATATATAAAAGCTCTCTCATAGCACGGGGAGTTGTCATTATCACGGACTTCGAGAAGTAACACCTTCTACTGCGAGAGACTGTAAATATTGTATATATATCTTGGTTGTACCATTCTGTTAATAAAGTAGTTTATTTACATTTCTCTGTGTATCTCTTCATTTCACAATACAACACAAATATTTATAGAAAAGACATGAAAACAAGTTACACCGTTGGAATACTGATGGCAGGATAACATTAGAGACGCTTCTATGGATTTTGTAGGAAATCTCAATCTATACAGAGTTCATAAAGTTCGTGTGCACTAAATAAAATTATAACTTTATTTGGATTTGTGATAGAAATAATTTGTAAAAAATGTTATAAAGTTTAATGTACCTAGTTTTAAGTATAGTTATTGATATTAGTGATTTCAGGCATTACTGTAAATCACTTGGCATATGTTTTCCGTGAGCTGCAAAATCGTAATACTCTTTGTATTGCTAATGATGGAGGACATGTAGAAACTTAAATAAAATTTCAATAAAACTTTAAAATATGTAGATTTACTTCTTTCTAATCCTTTTTACAAATTATTTCTATCGCAAATGCAAAGAAAGTCATAATTTTTTTAAAGTGCACACGAACTTTATGGACACCTTGTATAGTGGAAGCATCAGACCAGATACAGCAGTAGAATTGTGGCGATACCGACCGAACAAAAGCAAGAAACCGGATGTTGGCTCTCTCACAACAAAAAGCAAATGAATAAAACTCGTCGTGCGCATCCGAGTTTGCGTAGATGTTCCGGTTGAAAAATAAAAATTAATCAAATATCAAATTTCCATTTCGCGAGCCTACGCGAATTTTATTTACCAGCCAATGGGAAGCCCGGAATGAAATACAAGTGTGAAATTCAAAACGAGCTTTTGATCCAAAAAGCGGATATAAAAAGCGGAGACAAAAGCATCGTTAGACAGACGGTGACAGGCTAGAGTTACCAGTATCTCCCCTTGACTTAAGTCGAGCGGCTACTATGCTGACCTCTTTCCTTCTCCCTGTCTCAAAAGTAGTTATTGACCTCAGGAGTGACCTCTTCAAAGACATTCCACACAAACCAACTTACTGACTTAATGACCTTAAAAGCGGCAACTTCAAAATGAACATTCTTTACCTACAAGACGCCTCCACACTTATCTCTTTCAGCTCATCCTTATTTTCTATGAACATTCTAACTTCCGTTGGACCTTTATTTCAAGTATTGCTTTAATTGTAAAACATTAATTGAAATGTGTATATATAAATGTTATTTTATACTCAAATTGCCTTTCTTGATTTTATAATCATTTTATGAATTATAGTGGGTTATCTTCCACAAGTCCAAATTCCATTAACCTGCAACGGTATACAATTACCCTTCACCAGAACGGAATCCTACTACAACTAGAAAAAGAATAAATAAGATAAGATACGCCCTATAGAATTCACTGCACAGAAAAAAATGTATATTTCTAAATGCGCAACACGGATTCTGATGAAAAGAAATTTTCTGGTTCGCTACTGTTAGCTAATCTACTTAACAACATCACTTGCCATTGATTCAATATTCTCACTCCCCGTCTGGTCAATAGAAAACATGAGATTAAAAAGGGGCAAAGAGCTGCTCTCTTGAAGGTTAGCATTAACTGTACTGATGGAAGGAAAATATGGTTTCTCTATGATAACTAGATGGAGGCGTTAGAATATACAAGTCATTCATTGGTTCATTTGTTATTATTCGTTCCAAGAAAAAATATATGATACCAAAATAATTTCTCGAAGAAGAATTATTCAAAAATCTATTTCTCAAGAACATATTTGAACATCTTCAAATTATGGTAAAATGAATACGTAAAAAGTTAAAAAAAAAAGCTTTGTCCAAATTATGGAAGGAAAAAAAAGAATCAGTGGAGAAAAAACAAAATTGTTAGCAGAAAATCAGGCACTGATCAATTGTACCACTCTCTTGGTTTTCGTAGAGCCTAGAAGAAATTCCTAAAACTCAACCAATTAAGAGCATTGGAAATTAAAATGTACTGTTTAACCATATATAAATATATAAAGAAAAATAAACAGACTTTCTACTGAAATACGAGAATCCATTAAAAGATAATAATGTTAAACAAATAAAAATTTAAATATGTCGGTTAATGCCAGTTGCGTAAATTTCTGTATAATTCCGTAATATTTTCTTCGGTTGGGTTTGTTTCCATTCAATACGATCTGAGCAGATATTAATCTTCCGATGAAAGGAATGAAAAAAATAAACTGAATCTTGTCCACCATAAAACCTTTCGTAGTCTAGTGGTAAGACACCTCTGATCAAAAGACGGCATCTTCCCGGTGTTGGGAGTATGGAGATTCGATTACTGCCAAAAGATAGATATTTTTCAAACGATTAAAGCCAGTGAAAATTATAATGTACTGTTCATATAGATATATAAACACAAAAATAAGCTCAAATGCAAGTATCCATTAAAAAGAATAATTCCTGTGTATCTTCTATAAATACTTTCACGGCTTCTGCTCCGATGAACTTAGATCACTGGTGCCCCCTAGGTTCGAATTTGTACGAAATACTAGATTAGCAACTAGATCCCACCCTTTTACAGTGAAACCGATAAAATGCAACCGCAACTTCTACTCCAACAGTTTCTTTCCTTGCGCTTCCAGACTGTGGAATTCCCTTCCACAAGACTGCTTCCCCGACGGCTACAATCTCCAGGAGTTTAAATGTAAGGTCAATAGACACCTCCTAACACAATAACTCGCTTCCAATCTTTCAAACACTCTTCCCACCCACCCAACTATCTATCACCCACCTTCTGACATTTCCTCTATCTAACCACTCTTTCTATTTACCTTCCCCCATGTAGCCCCAAGCGCAATAGTGGCAGTGGAATGCATTGCTTGGGGTGAAATGATGAAAAAAAAATATCGTTAAACAAATAAAAATTGAAATATGTTGACTAATGCCAGTTTCGTAAATTTCCGTATAATTCTGTTAGCTACTCAAGCATCTACGTATCGTTCATTCAAGTGTGTATGCATATAAGCGTGTGTGTGCCTGTATGTATATGAGAATAAATATTTATGTGCACTTGTGCTGAACTACACACGCAGATGCACACAATGAGCTAGATAGATAGTGAACAGAATAATTTATAAAGAGAAAGATATGAACAGAATAACCATAGATAGATAGATCCTTCACTCCCATACGATACCCTTTTAAAAATAGTCCTGCCTTCAGATAAACTAATGAGATGTTTGAATATTTGTTCTTGTATCTGGCTTCCTTTCTAGACGTCTGTAATCGATCTTAGACTCGACTAGTATTGATTCTTGCATCCTTATAAGCGTCTGGTATGGCACACTCTCCCGTCGGACATTCAGTGCATTCATGCACTTTTAAAATCTTTAATGACAGAAGTGTATGATTTCTTATAAACATGACCATCAAGTCAAAAACTTGAGCTTGAGGATATAAATGTAAAAAGCATAGCGGAACTACGGACAGCGAGTTTAATATTGATCCCTTGTTGAGCATGAGCAGCGATATATTTTGATAAAAAAAATGACGATTTCGTAACAGTTAAATAATTTTTATTAAATTACGTGAGGTTATAGAAAAATTCTCGTCTTAGCCGCGTTTCAAAATCTGACCAATGAACACGCACTGACATTTTTCCGGGTCTTCAAGGGCGGTTACTTTTGAACAAGTATTTTTCGGATGTGCGTTGTGCAATGGATATCGACTCGGAATTAGAAAATCAGGGAGCAGAGTTCGAATTCCAGTTGAATTCATTGCATTCACTTTCGCGCAAATACCCTTGGGAAAGGCATGAATCTATCTCTACTCCCTCATGCTATGGATTGAATAGCAGGACAGATTGGGTTATGTAGCCTTGATTGGCATCCAGTATACCGCAGAAAGAAATGGCAACGTACTCGGGAAATATCTTTTACCTTGTCAGTCAAGCGAATTGGGAAGGCAGTCACAACCTTTGCGCGCCTCACAACACGTGCTTGGACGAACTTCAAGCTGACAGTGAAGACAAAGATGGTAGTGTACAACGCCTTTGTAATCAGCACACTGCTAAAAGTTAGTGATATATAGACCACGTATACCAGGCAAGAGAGGCATCTGAACACTTTCCACGTGAGAAGAATCCAACGCATATTTTGAATCTCATGCTGCCCAAAACTGATGTCCTGTCTCGCATGGGTTTGCCCACCATGTTCACACTCCTTAAACAGCGTAGACTCAGCTGACTAGGCCATGTCCACCGCATGCCAGGCGGTCGCATTCCAAAAGACCTTCTGTATGGAGAACCGGTCTCTGGAAGAATAACCACTGGGTGGCCACAGCTGCGGTATCATGATATCATAAAACGTGTTATGAAAGTTGTGGGCATCAACACGGTGTCATGGGAAAGTGTAGCAGTCAATCAGACCAAATGGAGAGAAACCCTGGCCCAACAACTCAAATCAAGGAAGAAGCAGCTGACACAAGTTGCCATAGAGAGGCGGGTTCGCAGAAAGTAAAGTGACAGTTCCGACAGACCAGAAACAAAACATAAATGCAGCCTCTGCAAGAAAGACTGTCTCTCTCGCATCAGTTTCTACGGTCACAGACGCCGATGCTCCAACCAAGCAGACAACTAGAATGCTACCCATGGTCAACCCTGACCGACGGAGGACTACTCCTACTGTCAGTCGTGTCTCTAAAGAGATATAATCGCACAAGCGTGTATCTCGTATGGCACTTAACTAACTGATTTTCATTTTATATTCTCTATTAATCTATTTCGAATACTAATTTAGTTATAGTTGATCCATGCACAAAGCTATTTACTAATTTAAAATCATGATTTTTATGATAGATGCAGGGTAGATGCCACCGTTGCTCTATGTGATCAACAGGTACGATTAAATTTATAAAGAGAAGATTATTTACGCTAGTTATATCCGGATAGATGTCCTCATTTTTATTGTTATTATCATAACATTGTTCTCTTCTGCCTTCCTCAGGTGTATATCGATCTAGGTAACCTGCAGGGAATTCCGAACTTACACTTTAATTCAATTTACGGAGGTACACTGTTCTTCAATCTAATGCTCATGTCTAAGGATATTTTGTTTAGTACTGTTTAGCTTTTGCTCGCCCGTTTCCACTGAGTCTAAGTAAATACTGCCTAGCCCAGCGTTTATCTCACCAAATTCACTAATCAAAGATTTTATCAACTATGCTATTAAACTTGAGAAAGGCCGGAGAGCACAACGGTCAAAATTGATGATAACGGCAACAAAGATGACGACAATAGTTAAAAAAATATTAGTGTATATAATGATATCTCTCTTTCTGAGAAATTCAGACAAAAATTGAGGAGTTTATGTAAAAAAAAATATTTATTGCTAAATAATTTTAAAATATAATTCTCTTTATTATGGGTGCTGTTTCTCCAGGACGTAGACGATAATAGCTCTCCATAATTTCCTATCCTTTTTAGATTTTAATAAATTTCGTATTTTTTTTATATTTCTTAAACCTTGTTCTGCTATCCATTTATAAAGTTCAGTGAGTATCAAATTTTCTAAGCCAACTTTCCTCATTATGTGCCTTAAAATTTTAGCCGTCGCTTCCTGATTTTAAGTATAAATTTATTTTGCTTCCATTTTCTCTAAATTTCGTCGTTGCTCACAATTCTGTTCAATGGTATGTTTAACATCCTTCTGTAGAATCACGTTACTGTTACTGCAAGCCTCTTCTTCATCTCTGATGAGAGTGTCTTTCATTCACTGCCATATAGGAGAATAGATATCAACTAACAGTTCCATAATCTGTTTCTTACGAAATCTTTACTAAACGAGACAATATTTAGTCAATATGATGTTTAACAACTTAATTCAGATTGTCTTTAGTCAAAATCATGTTTAACTACTTAATTCAGATTGTCTTTAGTCAAAATCATGTTTAACAACTTAATTCAGATATCATCCTTGGAAACACAGTTCTCTTCTCCCCTAGAATATGGCACTAGCCTAGAACACTTGTCGAAAACTTATATTTTACACTGTACGTCACTTGCTATAATCAATATTTACATGTCACTAGTTTCAACCGAGATCTTTTTTTGTATACAATGAAACCTGTTTGCTTAAACTACTTTTTTCTAGGTGGAAATCTGGAAATTTTCTAACATATTTTTCGATATAACATAACCAGTTTGCTTATACTTCTTGATTTCAGGTAGAAATGGACCTTTTCGAGAATATTTCAGTGAAATCTGCACGTTCAAGAAATTTTGATGAATAATTACAGTTCAGAAATGCAGAAAAAATAATTGCCAATTTAAACTGATTCATAGTGAATATTGGTTTAATATGCATATGGTGAATATGACTCCTAATTTTTATAGATAATGTGGTCATTTTTCGTATGGTTCATATTTTCCTGCTTTCAAACGGAATTATGACCTCTAAATATTAGAGTCTATAATTACACCTTAGATATTTACACTACCGGCCATTATTATTAGGCCAGCCCAGTTTTTAAAGAAAATTATGTATTTCATACTATTTTTACTATTTATTGCCAAGTGGATAATTCTAAATGAAAAAGGAATAGTTCTTTTGTTATTATTAATTTGAAAAATTTTACAAGGCAAGGAAGCAAAGATGAACTCGTCCGAATCACACTAATGTTCTTCATTCTTTTATTGATGAAACTGCAATATAGGTAATTATTGAAAATTTATAAATTAATTTGATGCACACGTTATTGTGCAGTATTAACAAAAGATCAATTCTATTTTTATTTACAATTATTCAATTGGCAATAAATACTAAAAAGTAGTATGAAATACATCATTTTTTTAAACACTGGGGTTGCCTAATAATTATGGTCAGTAGTGTATGTATAAAATATGTGACTTCCGTTAGTCCGTACGTCATAACCTCTAAAATAGCTGTAAATTCAACGATTAAAACCAAATTTTCAAGAGTAGTGCAAACATGTAAGTGGGTACAAAGTACAGTTGGTTTTACTAGGGTGCGTAGCTTGGTACAATAAATTTTCATTAATCTTTGGGGAAAAATTATAGGTTTCTTTACCTAACATACAAAATATTCCCAGTATTTTAAAACCAATTTAATCATTAAAATAACAAATATTTATTTAATACTGCATTTTTTAATATCATTTCTTTAAGTATTTATATATACAAGAATCTATTTTCCAGTTCGCCCGGCGTTTGCGAGAATTATAAAAAAAATCATGAGCCCAAACGCTTCAAAAAGTTGCAATTTGGTTCCAGGAAAGAATATTTACGCGTGGCGAGTTGTATGTCGCATGCTCAAGAGTAAGAAATTCTAAGAATTTATTTTTCGCTGCTGAGATGGAAAATAGTAAAAATGAAAATTCTTAAAAATATTGTTTACTATTAAGTTTTATAAAATTAAATTAAGTTAAATTAATTATTGAAATCAGTTATTAAAGTAAAAGTGATGTTGGATTTTGTTAAATTCTCAGAACAAATTAGCGTATTCAAATTTCATCGACTAGTTTGCAAAATTGAACGAAACGTAAGTTTATAAATCTTGACAAAAATAAAAAAATGAGTCTATATTCTTACTAACTCTCTGACAACCAGTCAACCCCTGCCGTATTCTGTATAGGCAGGATTATATGTAAACATCAGGCGAATCCATTCTTATGTGTAAAAAGGGGTGCTCCCCAACTGTTTCTACCTGCTAACGCATGTTGAAAATAAAGACATCCTAGTATAGAAAAAAAGGAAGGTGTTATATTAAAGTGACACCAGTAAATTATAGGTTAAAGCTCGGAAGGTAGTAGGCATTTGAATGCTGTTATAGATTGCAATAAAGTGGATAAAAAGCAGTCAGTCATGTGCCATACGTGATACACGCTTAGGCGATTATGTATCTTTCGAGACATGGGTGACTGGGCAGAAGATTATCTCTCAGTAGGTTGCTATTACTTTCTGTGGTTGACTGGTTGCCAGCTAAGACAATAGAATCCAATCTGTTCTGTTATTTAACACATAACTTGAGGGAAGAGATGGATTAATACTTTTCACAAGGGTAATTGCACGTAAGTGACTGCAGGGAACTCAACGGGAATTCGAACTCTGCTTCCCAATTTCTCGTTCCGAGTCGTTATCCACTGCACCACAACAGTACTAGCCAGAAATTAATAATGCTTATTTGTAATAAATCCTGAAATTTTTACAATGAATTCCTGTTTACAAGTTAGCAGAATGACAGCGTCAAGAAATGCGACAGTAATCGGCTAAGTTCTAACGTGTAAAAAAAAAAAAGGTAAAAATAGAAGATTGATGCTTTGTCGCAGACTGGGAAGAACCACGCTGTTTGACTTCAAATTATAAGTCGTTTTCATGACTTGTTTTCAGCGAAATATTTTCACATCTGCCAAGTGACGTTATCTTACCGTATCCTATTTGCCGAGACCAGAGGATTTCGGTTATTTTCGTAAGAGTTTTAATCCCCATACAATATGTTTTCCACACACCTGATAACAGATATTTTCTTTTGCCCGCAGGTTGTAGAAAAATGGACACTTAGTGACCAACTATGTGATGCTTGGGTGGCAGCAGATGTTATGTCGTGTACGGCGTCTATCCTCAACCTGACAGCCATTAGCGTTGACAGGTAAGATATTTACTGGGATTTTTTGTTGTGTTTTTTTCTTTATTTATTTCTCTGTTAAGAAGCGGTTCTACGTAATGAAATACCAGATGGTGCAAAGTGTGGCATAAAAATTTGAAAGCACATCAGAATAGTAAAAAAATTGCAAAAAAGGGAAGTAGCAAATAGTAAAAAAATACTTCAGGAAGAACAACAAATAATTGTAGACTGCTCTGTAATGCCTGTCCTTAATAATAGCGAAGAAAAACTTAGATGTGGTACAAAGCCGACATGATGGAGGAACAAGAGAAGATTGAACTCAATCGGACTTCATCTAGCTAGAGAAGCTTGCTAACCATTACACAACGTCAAAGTGCTCCCACTCGTGACTATTTCACTGAACTGTCAGGGAAAATGTCTTGATACAATCGAGATTGCTAGGCACAATGCACTAACACATCACTCAATAATTCCCACGCCTAACTGATAAAACAACAACTTTTAGTCAAAATTCGAATTTATTCATCAACATGGTCTCATTCTAGGGTGATACACTGATTCCAACGCTTCACTAACAAGGCTTCGAATTTATTCATCAACATAGTCTCTTTTTCTCGGGTGATTCTTTGGCCTCAAAATACGCCTCAGTATTCGAGCCAAATTTATTTCACCGGAGAATTCCTTTAAGGTCTGCAAACAGTCAGTAGTTACTGGGAGCCAGATCTGGAGAATAGGGTGGATACGGAAGCAATTCGAAGGGCAATTCATGTAGTGTTGTCATCGTTGTGATCGACTTGTGACACGTGTTGTCTTGGTGAAAGATCACATTTTTTCTTTTTCATTTGTGGCCGTTTTTGTCGATTTCTTCTTTCAAACGCATCAATAATGCTATATAATAGTCACTACTAATGGTTCTTCCTTTCTCAAGGTAATCGATGAACAATATACTTTGCACATCCCATACTTTTCTTCTTCTATGTGCCTTTTCGTTTCAGGACGTAAGCGATCATGGCTCTCTACGTTTTCTTATCTCTGGTGACTCTTAGCATATTTTGTCCTGTAACACCACACTACCCTCGTTCTGTCATCCACCTGCTCAGACCCTTCAGATATGTTATCCGCTGCTTTTCTCTGTCTCTTTCCCCCACTATCTGGCCTGTTAGTATCAGGTTCTCCAAGCTTTTCTTCCTCATTGCATGTCTCAGGAACTTTAGTTGTCTCTTCCTGATGCTCAATATTAATTTCCTTTTCGTTTCCATCCTTTCAAAAACCTCATGATGCTCGATCAATGATATTCGCAGCCTCCTTCTGTAGAACCACATTTCAGTTGCTTCAAGTTTTTCCTTCAACTTTATTGACGTTGTCCAACATTCACTCCCATCATAAAGTACTGAGATCATATAGAAATCCTGTACTTTCCTCTTTGTTTCTAGTGAAAGTTTTCTGTCTATTAGTACTTTTCTCAGCTTCTGAAACGCGACCCTCGCCATGCCAATTCGCCTTCGGATCTCTGTGTTGCTTTTTCCGTCCTCTGTTAGAACACTTCCAGGTATTTAAATTTTAGTACTTGCTTGCTTTTAGTATCCTCCACCTGTATTTGCTATTTTGGGTTGCTCTTGTTGCTGATGATCATGCATTCTGTTTTCTTGCAGTTTATTTGTAGCCCTTTTTGTCATTCTCTTTTATCTACCTTCTGTAGGAGATCTTGTAGTTTCCTTTCCGTGTCTGCAATCAGCACTATATCATCTGCGTACGTTATGTTGTTCAAATTGTAGCCTCCGATGACAAATCCTGGCATAACATACTCAAAATAGTCTCGCTGTACAAGTTGAACAGATCCGGTGAAAAGACACATCCTTGTCTTACGTCCCTTTCTATCTTTGTATATCTGCTGATTTTTCTACTTGTCCGCATGCAGGCAGTTTGTTGCCAGTAGAGATTCTTGATTACTCTTCTGCCTTTCGCAGATACGTCAAGGCTGAGAGCATCTCCATCAATTCTTTATGACGTATTTTGTGGAACGCCTTTGCATAATCGATAAAACATAGTTACAAGTTTTCATTTGTATTGCTCTTTCGGAGAGCATCCTAATCATAAATATGGCGTTCCTTGCTCCAGTATCTTTGACGAACCAGCACTGTTCTTGTCCTATCTCTGGCCTGATTCTGCTTTTCACTCTATTCAAACGGAATCTGACAATCAGTTTTCTAATATGACTTATTGTTTGGTAGAGTTCTCGCTCGTCTGCATCTGGCTTCTTGGGCAGCGCTATGAAAATCGACTTGCTTAGGTCGTCTGGTATTACACCACTATTCTAAATTTCTTTTTTCTGTAATTTTCTCATTGCCGAATTCTTCCATGGATATCAGCATCTATATTACAATACCATCTGGTCCAGCTGCTTTGTTTCTAATCAGTTTGGCCATTGCAGCTTCCACTTCGGACTTTAATATTTCCGGTCCGTCCTCATCTTTGTGTAATATCGGCTGATCTGTTTTGTCGCGGAAAATGTCTTTTATATATTCTCCCCATCGCTGGCGTATTTCCTCTTTCTCCAATATTAATGTTCCTGATGAGAAGCAGGTTTTTTCTCCTGTCACTCCTTTTATTTCTTTATATATGTCTGGTTTATTAGTCCTGCTCAATCTCTCTACTTCTGCACATTTGTCGCTGAGCCATTCATCTTTAGCCTGTTTGCATTTGTTCCTTATTTTCTTGTGTAGTTTCCTGTATTCCATTCCATGTCTTGGCATCACAAGAATCTCTTCAATCATTCACTCGTTTTTTCTTCGGTGTCTTTGGAGCAATGATATTAGCTGATGTCACAATCGCTTTCTTTATTGAGTCTCATTTCGAGTGTTCTATTCTAATTTGTTCGTCGTATTTGTTTTTCACTCTGTTAGCGTATTCTTTCTGCAGGTTGAGGTCATTCATGAGCGTGTTGCATTTCAGTCTTGGAGTTGTACTAGGCTTCTTCATTCTTCGGAGTTTCACCTTCAGTTTGCAGATGACTGGGGCTTGGTCGATTCCACGGTCGGCGCCTGGATGGGTTTTGCATTGAACCACTGCGTTTCTGAATTTCTTGTTAATAGTTATGTAGTCTATTTGTTTTTTCGAGTCGCCTCCTGGGCTTCTCCACGTCCATCGACGTCGTGACTGTTCTTGAAACCAGGTGTTAGTACTTGGTCATTTGCTGTACACCATTGGACACATTTTTCTTCTCGTTTATTGCGGATTCCTAATCTAACGTTGCAGGTCGTCTCTCCTTCCCTCTCCTTACCTACCTTAGAATTCAAGTTACCCATTATGATTCTAATTTCATGGCATTTGCACTGAGCCTTGGCATTGTCCAGTATGGAGTAGAATGATTCTATTCTTTCCTCAGTGCTTAGCGTTGCTGCTGCATAAGCTACTATAATAGATATGTTGAAGAGTCTTCCTCTCAGTTTAACCAAAAGGACTCTCTCTCTCTCTCTCTCTCTCTCTCTCTCTCTCTCTCTCTCTCTCTCTCTCTGAAATCTGGCGGTATCCCAGAACGCATTTCTTCATTTCTTTGTCCACTATTAAGCCGATTGCGCCCTTGGTGGCTTTGGATGGACTTCACCTGCTGCTGTCCACTCAGCTGACGAGCAATTTGGCTCCGGAGTAAAGTGGTGAATCCATGTTTTATCCGTTGTTACATATTTACGCAAAAACTTATTCTTGTTGCTTTGAAACAGTTGCAAACAACGCTTTGAATCGTCAACGCGTTGGACTCATTGATCGACTGTGAGCAAACGCAGCATCCACTTTGAACAAAACTTTCTCATTCTTGTCCATACAAAATGGTGATTACACTGCCCTCTGATATGTTCAACTCCTCTGCAATCTTATGCAACTTCAATTTACGATCGGCCAAAACGAGTTTGTGGATTTTTTGGTGTTTTTCGGGACAACTGCTGATTTTGCGTTCAGCATCATTTGAGTCTGCACGGCCGCGTTTATAGTCAGTATACCACTTTTTAACCGTTGTTCCCGACGAAGCAGAGTCCGGATAACACTTAAAAAGCTATTGCTTTGCTTGAACAGTATTTTTCCTGAGAATGTTTATCAGCACACGAAATTTAGATTTTTCAATTGTGTGAAAATTTGAAACAGTATCTTCACTTAAATAAGTGTAATTTGTAAACTGATCATCCGATTGGGCCCAAATTTTGTCACGTGCCATTTGACGGTCGGTACTTCATAAAAAACTCTATGGATATTTTAGAAGTGGCACTATCTATGTCTCAGGCCCGAAAATTATTTAAGTGATGTGTTAATAGCGGCTTGGATTAAGGAAACAGGTGCTTTGTTCGAATCCCAGTCGGGTTCATTATACTCATTTATGTGTTGGATCACTTACCTGCTGGATCAATAGCAGGACAGATTGGAGGTTTTAATCCATCTCTTCTTCCCTTGAACCCAGCTAATAAAGGGAAACGTATGAATCCTTATCTTCTCCATCTCTTTTCTATATATGGGGATAAATAGCAGGACAGACTGGATCCTATAAGCTTGGGTTGAAACAGGACAATTCTGAATTTCAAATCCTAATGTGGTGACCCACATCATATTCCGTGGTTTTCGAATGTCGATGACGAGGAGAAGGGTACCGCGAAATCCACTGCAATGACCATGAGGAAAAGGAATCAAAGTCTATTTCTTCTATGTGTTGGAAGATTGGATATGCAGGTGTTGTGATGGATTATAGGACAGCCTAGTACCCGTTCGTTTCGTTATATTTACTCATGGGAGCAGGTATTCAACCTACGGCTAGTCAGTCATAAATAGCTTCTGATATGGTGGTCGGAAGGGAATCTCGCCATAACTCGAGCTATGAATGTATCAGTATTATTTAATGGATATGCATTTTTTAAAATGCCATGTCTTTTCTAGATATGCGTTATAACAGATCTCGACTGATTCTTTTTCTGTATTATTTGTTAACGCCCATCACATTCGGGAAAGATAGCGGGAATGGTTTCCAGTTTCCATCTCCACCATTTTCAATTCGATATTTGTCTTTTCCATAGCCTCGTTGTTATCCAAGCACTGATTTTATAACATCTTCTCTTATTTAACTAGTGACTTTTATGTACATAAGTGCGAAACTGAACGCAACAGACTAAACCGGAATCTGAACTCATTCAATTTCTGCGCCGATAATTGATATGCTACTCACACACTCATTAGTATATCAACATTTTTGTTAATCATTTCATGCCAATTAAGGCAATACAGTCACTCCGAGACAAGGGGTTACTGAGTGTAAAAATAATATGAGAAAAAGAAAACATTCTTAAAGATTTAGATCGATACAAGAACTAGAATTCAGTGAGAAAATGCAGATTTACATTCCATATCATTTCTGAAGATCAAAGTTGAGCAAAAAAAAAGAAGAAACTGTTAGCATAGAACCTACGGTCACAACTAGCAAATTTAACTATAAAATGGTGAAACCTAGCTTTCCAGTTAGTTAAGTGCCATAAGCGATATATGCTTGGACGATCATGTCTCGAAACAAATATTACAGACTAGGCAGAAGATTTTCCCACAGTAGTCTACCCTTACTTTCTGCGGTAGACGGGTTGCCAACCAAGGCGACAGAACCCAATCTGTCCTGTTATTTGACCCACAGTTTGTGAGAGGAAACGGATTAATACTTTTCCCAAAGGTATTTGCGCGTAAGCGAAAGAAACGAATTCAACATGAATTCGAACTCGGCTCTCCGCATTTAAATTATTGTTTGTAATTTAAATTTATCTTACAAAATATTCTTAAAAGTTAATATTTAATATTTTTTTATGTAACAGATTTCTTATGAGAAGCCTTCTGAAAAATTACAAATTTACTAATCTTATTAATAGGCAACCATTATGAATTGACAAATAACGAGAAACTGATCTATTTGATTCCAACTCCACCCAACTTTCCATTACGCCGTGCCGAGCCGGCGACAACAACAAAGAAGGGTTTCTCGAGAAATTAAATCAGAACCCCTCACTAATTCGAATTAACATTGTTCACTGATCCGAATTGCTTGAACGAAATAGCAATTATGCAAAAGTGGCTGGTAATATTATAACTAGGCGCTAATTAACTTGGCCAGTTTATGAAAGAAATACTAGTTGACATTACTACACATGATTGGCATCATATATTGAAAAGTGATTCGATTTTTTAAACAAAGTGTTCGTTCGATTTCATAAGCAAAACACATTTTTGCGACATTACTCATATTGAGAAAAATATTTACCGTTTTATTTATTTAATTATTTTTCATTATATTTTACTATCTCCAGGACAATGCCATAACTGCAACATTTTAGAGAGCCTTTTGAATGTGCAGTGTTGTGCAATAGATATCGGCTTAGGAAAAATCGGAGAGACGAGCTCGAATTCAAGTTGAATTCGTTACATTCACTTATGCTCAAATATCCTTGGGAAACGTTTTAATTTCTCAACTTTTATAGACTACGTTGGCAACCAGATTACTGTAGAAAGAGATGGCAGTCTACTGCGGGAAAATCTTTTGCCTAGTTACTCATAAATCAGAAAAGACGTGATCACCTATGTATGGTACTTAACTGACTGGATGATTAAGCTTAGAAAGAGTACTATTTTTCTTAAAAATATCTTTGTCCGTTTGTTTTATTTTTATTTAATAATTTATTGATTTATTATTAAATAGGACAGATTAGGTTCTAAAGCCTTGGCTGGCAACAAGTCTACCTCGTCCGGTGGGTAAAGAGTTTTGCGTAAGGTCAATGTCCCCAACTGTAAATAAGATCATTTACAGAAGCGTTGGCGAGGGGTCGTCGACGACTATGTTACATTGAAATCGATGTGTTTGAATGAGAAAGCCTTTACGACATTAGCACGTTAACCGGCATAAAGCCTGGTCTGTAACCAGAGAGTTAATCGCTCGTGAATATCAGTTGCCCGTGATGTAATGAGTAACGGAATTAGTTACCATTTACCTTCATAATAATTTCGGGTCTAACACTTCAAGAGAAAAGTTAGGAAAAGTCCACGTATGTTATTAGGTAGTGAACAAAACAAATTGTAAAAGTTTTCAATTCAAATCTGACTCAATGATTTTGTTAGAAAAAAAAAGAAAAAAAAGAATTTTCTGGAATGTACAAACTTTCCACACAAAACTCGCGAAATTTCACACCTCGATGTGAAATGTTTTTCAGCAAATAGCAAACTAGGAAACAGCTAAAATATAAACAAAAATTAAAATAATCTTTAATTATAAACAAATATATATATATTTATCAAATTTCTTTTACGGACCGTTTTCGGGAGCTGACGCGAATTTGTTTATCGCCCAATGAGAAGCCCAGAATTATATCCGGGTGTGAATTCCTAAATGACCTGTTTGAAGCATCAGAAAACAGAATAAAAGGAAGAGACTAGAAGACGGTCCCAGTAGAGAAAATACGAGCATAATTAACATGTCCCTTGACAAACATCAAGCGATCGTATTATTATAGCCTCTCTTTCTCTCTTATCTTCTTTTCTTCACTGTTCCCCAATCCACTTAATAATTGACCGGCACCCGAAATACTGAGCGGAGACTTTAAAGACGCTTCTAACAAACAAACGCTCAAACATACATACGCATATACTTTTTCAGCAATAATTACTATGAACATTTTTAACGAACTTGTACTAACCAAAAGATATTACTTTTATTTGTAAAAACTTAAATGATATACATGAGCATCGCTCATTCAGTAATGAATTAGCGCACTCTGACCACTGGCGTATGATACATCATACACTAAAAGTCAACCACCTTCTACCGAGAGCCCATAGCTCAGAGGTAGAATCGCCGACTGACATCAATTCGGTCGGGTTTCAATCATAGGTTAAAAGCAATCGGATGCCTAACAGTACTAATGAACTATGATACAGCGAAACAGATCTATCTGCGGATGATCATATATATATATTTTAAATCAGATACTTTAATCCAAGTGAAAAAAGCAGGAAGGTAAATTCCAAAAACCCGATCCTAATTAATATTAAAAATTTTATTTTAATATTAAAAAATGATACAGGAAGAGAGCTCCATGTAATAAAATATTACAGAGCAAATATAAATTAAAAAAGGATTAATTCAATGATGTTGAATTACCATTTCGATGTGAAAATCCCCACGGGGGATAACACATCACCTCAGCAACCAAAAAATCCTTTCAGAAACTGGAGAAAAATCAGTCTAATTTTCCTTTTTAAATAGATTTGCAAAGAAATTAATAAAGAAAATAAAAAAGAAAAGAAAGAAAAAGATAAAACAAAATAAAAAGAAATAAACAAGAAAAGAAAAAATTGACATCGTCTGGGTTCACAAAAAAAGAAAACAGAATTGTAACTTAAAAATTAACAGACGGCCGTGTTGAAATGAGTAAGGTTAAGCAACACGGAAAAAAGGTGGGAGATAAGAAAGAAAAAGGAAGGAAGGGAGGGAAAAAGAAAAGAAAAGAAAAGAAAGAAAAAAGATTTTTATATATTACAGACGCTGGACATATTAAAAAACCTAACTTCCCCAAAACGTTGAAGTATTAGAAAAAGGCCTTTACTAAAAAGGCATAATTATTTCTAAAGGGAATAAAAAGATATAGGATTTAAAATAATTTTTTTTTTAAATTAGATCATTTGATTTAAACTAAACAAAGACATCGCTAGGTAAAAAAAAAAAAATTCATTTACAATTATACATACATATAGAAGTACACACATACATACATACACATACACACACGCAAATCTTCGATTATGAATACATATATACATACATACACATACACACACACATACATTTAATTCCATACACACTTATATACTTATATACTATTATACACATACATGCGCATACACACATATATATGTGCACACACATATATATAGTCAATTCAGATTAAGTTACGTTTATTTTTAATCAAATAACCAGAAATATTTTAACGTGAAAAATCAAATTGAACATAGAAAGAACACACACACACACACACACACACACACACACACACACACACACACACATATATATATATATATATATATATATATATACGAATATTCGTATATATTCGTGTTTTTGCTCTACTATTGTATTTTCGTACTTTCGTATTGAGCACTTTTTCTAGTGTTTAGGTTCCGTTTGGGGTTTTTTCTTTACTGCGGATACTTGACATTTTGTTCTTGTTCCGCGGGTTTCTTTTTTTCTCCCCCAATATCCGACGACAAATTACGCCGGATTTTAACGGATTTAGGTTCTGTTTGTTAAGATTTTTTTGAAAGTTTAGATTAGTGTAAACTTACGGAGTCTAGTTATTATATATATATATATATATATATATATATATATGTTGTTTCTATATACAATTTGATTTTCTCGTTTTGTACCCCTCTTATACTGGGCTATCTACTAACAAGGCCAAATCCAAAAAATCTGTTTCAACACACACATACACATCACTATAACGGAGAACACACGATAATTATTTTGGATCTTTACGTCAATCGTTTGACTCGTTTTTCAACGCAGCAAAAGCGAGCGCCACATCTGTAAATGATTCTCAAACGTCAATCTTATTCTCTACTCGTCTCACGTGTCCTCTTTTGATTTCGTTAATATCAATCAAGTCATTTCACGCGTATGATTTTTTTATGATCCTCGATGCAAACGCTATTAGCAGTCGACAAAATTATGGGCTCGTCATTCGTTTCAATTCAGATTAAGTTACGTTTATTTTTAATCAAATAACCAGAAATGTTTTAACTTGAAAAGTTAACTGCTTAAAAATCTATTTTGAAGGTGTCAAATAACTTTAAAGTTGAACGACATGCAGTAGAAATTCGGCAAAGCAAGTTCAAATTCACCGTATTTTATCACTAATCAAGACAAAGGAGGTGAGTTGTGGTGCAGTAAATATCGGCTTGGAACGAGTAATCGGGGAGTCGAGTTCAAATCCCAGTTGAATTTCTCGTATCCGCATACGCGCAAATAGCATTGGGAAAAGTATTAATCCGTCTCTTCTCTCCAGTTATGGGTTAAATAATAAGAAATTTCAACAAGCTTGGCTGATAACCAGTCTACCGCAGAAAGTAATGGCAACCTACTGCGGGAAAATCTTCTGCCCAGTCAATCATGTCTCTTTCGAAACATGATCGGGCAAGCATGTATCACGTATGGCACTTA
The DNA here is from genome assembly GCA_037127315.1 of Ascarosepion bandense. Lineage (NCBI taxonomy): Eukaryota > Metazoa > Mollusca > Cephalopoda > Sepiida > Sepiidae > Ascarosepion > Ascarosepion bandense. The sequence goes on along the minus strand of JBBBDQ010001916.1, from coordinate 1,679,673 downwards.
ACTGATTGAATCTAGAAATAGAATGTGCGTCATGGTGCAGTGGATATGTGCTCGAAATGCGAAATCGGGAGCCGAGTTCGAATTCTAGTTGAATTTGATGCATTTACTTTTGGCAAATATCATTTGAAAAGGTATTAATTCATCTCTTTTCTCTCCAGCTCTGGGTTGAGTAGGAGGACAGAATTGGTTTTATAGCCTCGGTTGGCAATCTACCGGAGAAAGAGATGGCAAGTCTAGTAACTCATGAATCAGAAGACACATGATCACCCATGTATGGCACGTAACTGAATGACTGATTAAACTGAGAAAGTTTGCTAATGTTTATAAAATATTTTTATCCGTTTTTTTTTTATTTTATTTATTTATTTTATATAATTTTATTTTTACATACAAATTTATAAAATCATTACACTTGTGCCTACAATTACTAAAGAAAATATTTTGAGTTTATCGGCTCGGAATGAGAAATCGGAATGAGAAATCGGGGAGCCCAGTTTGAATTCCAGCTGAATTCATTGCATTCACTTACGCGCAAATACCCTTGGGAAAGGTATTAGTCCACTATTCCTTCCTGTTATGGGTTAAATAACAGGGCAGATTGGGTTCTATAGCCTTGGTCGGCTATCTGTCTACCGCAGAAAGCAATGGCAACCTACTGCGGGATAATCTTGTGCCCAGACAGTCATGTCTCTTTCAAGACATGATCGCTCAAGCGTGTATTGCACTCAACTGACTGATTTAAGCAATCTGTGGTGGTACGATATTTTATCAAGGCTTCAAGAACACACATTTTAAAATTATATATAAATATATAAGCAGAAATATAAGCCAAAGGAAGAAGAAAAACAAGTCTACGGGAAAAAATGTTATTACCCACTATGACGATCAATAAACCTAACAACAAAATACACACCCGAAACTAGGGCTAACTGGCTAACAAGCCTCGCTCTTCAGATCCAATCGAAGACAAAACATAAAATTATTAAAATTTTCCAATATTCATACTCTTGTTCCTCTTTTATATTTTTCGTGCATACGTAATTTTAAAATGTATATTTTCATCGCACTAATAATAGTCAATGTCCTGAACTGGGCGAAGAACACCAAAAAAGTCAAGTGCAAAACAATGACATTCTATTTTGACACTATGTTTCCCTTAATTCCTGACCACTGACAATCCCTTCCAATGCAAAACATACAGAATTAATTGTTTTACATACAACTCTTCACATCTAATGTAAAAAAATTATTTTCTTGACTACAGATTAGGATTAAATGTAAACAGAGAGGAAGGTACTGAGTTAGGTATAAAATCAGTGGGCAGCGATAAGAAATAACGAACAATTATCTCCATTTACCAAGGGAGAATGGGATTGACTTTAGGTCGCTTATATGATCATTATCGCCTGTATCATAACTGGATAGCGGCTCATAATCACGACCGGCTATAATTATTAGGCCACCCTAGATTTAAAAAATGATGTATTTAATACTATTTTAGTATTTATTGCCAAGTTAATAATTCTAAATGAAAATAGAATAGTAATTTTGTTATTAGTACTTTGCAAAATTTTACAAGGCAGCCAGGAAGTCTTTGCTAAGCACTTGAACATCAGTCAAAGTACGCAGCCCAAAGAAAAAAATCCCGAGACGAGTAACCTAAAACAAAAAGCGCTCAATACGCAAGAAGAACAAACTAAGTAAATAACTAACCTAAAGAGCCAACGAACCTACCAAGGTTTCACCAAATTGGATCTTCAGGGAAAGTTGACTATATATATATATATATATATATATATATATATATATATATATATATATATATAATCAGCTTTCCCTGAAGACCCAATATATATATATATATATATATATATATATATATAGGGATTTCATGTTGTTAAATTTCGAAGTTCAAAACCGTTGAATGATCATTTCAACATGAAATCCCTAAGAGAGATTTCATATTTCATCGATAACTATCAATACTCAAAATGAAATAAAAAAATGAGATATATATATATATCCAAATGAATAAGGAACGAATAAAATATTTACAACGTTCAAAACATTAATTTTAAACAGTGCTCAATATAGAAATAATGCAATGAATATTTATTATAAATTATAATTTAGAACATATACAAACTACAATCTACTAAAAAATTGTACATTT